>CM033348.1:3395766-3824400 GCA_019395295.1 Osmanthus fragrans
ACCATAAATCTATGATGCACATCATTGGAGGAGCGTTTGGTCGATTTCTAAAAAGAGATAATTTTACGGCTTGCGCTACACGTATCGACGGGGCTCGTATTTGTGTGGAGATTGATATCTCAAAGAAACCACTAAAATCATTTTGGCTAGGGGCGCCGTTCCATACATCAAGTAGATGTCAAGAGGTTATCTATGAAACTCTACCAAATTTCTGCCAAGCCTGTAGGATGCTGGGCCATTCGGACAGGACATGCCGACTCCAAAGGTCCAAAGAGGAAGGGAAAGACCTTAACTTGGGAGTGCTCACCACGAAAAAAACATAGACAGGAATGGAGGAAAAAAGAAGATGAAAAAAAATCACCGTGTTGAACCGAAGGAAAACCAGCAGAATATTAACCAGATCAACGGAGAAAAACGGATCAGATTGTTACAACGCTCTCAGGTAATTCCATCTAATTTGACTTTGTTTGCAAATTGTGAAGGCATATACATTTCTCAGTAGAAGAACAAATAGAGGTAGATGAGGCAATGCCTAAATCTCAAAATTTATGTGGTATTGGTTTAAATCATGGAAGGGATGATGATAGGTGCAGTAAAGATGTAGAGGAGAATACCTTTTTAAGGTCTGGTGAAAATAACCCAAATTCCAGTGACAATTTTCTTAGACAGGCCATTATTGGAGGAAATATGGATGGGATGCAAGAAGCTATTGTGTTGAATGAACTCGAAAAAATTGCTGATTTAGTGTTAACGGAGGAACAACCAAGATTACACCTACAATTCCTTAATGCCACTCAACAGGCGATACGAGAAGGAGAAAGAGATGATAACACTTTGAACACTCAAACTGATGTTCAAGATAATGAGGAAGTAGGCTGTGAAATTGGGGAGTATGAAGGTGACTGTACACCACATCAAACAGCCTCTGCTGGGGACACTGAAGAAGATCTCCCAGAATTCCAATTGCTGAACTACGAAACTGACCTAGACATGGGTCCTAAAGCTAGGAAATCGAGGGAGAACAATGGAAAAAAGGTTATTCTTGGAATAACCACCTGTTCCAATTTTTTTTATTAATGACGAATATCCTAGTATGAAACGTGAGGGGCGTGGTGTCGTCTACGAGCAGGTTAACGAAACTTAGAAAATAATACAATCCTACTATTCTGGTGTTAATAGAGCCGTTTTGTTTCGGCTAATAAAATAGCTGGCTGGGCCAAAAGACTAAGTTTTCCGCATTACAAAAGAAATGCCGCGGAAGGGGGAAAAATTTGGATGCTGTGGACATAGGACTTGGCTTTCTCGTTGATAAGCATTTCGGACCAAGTAATCTCTGGCTGGTTTTCGATGGGTAACAGGAGGCTATTAACATCGTTTGTCTATGCAAGTTGCTATCAGAGACGAAGAAGAGAAGTGTGGGAGCACCTAAAATGTTTAGACTGTGGCAAGGATGGCTTGCAGGAGGAGATTTCGATATTATTCGGTCCAACGAGGAAAAATTGGGCGGCTTATATTCGCCTTCGATCGCAAAAAGGGACTTTAATACTTTTATTCATGATGCAGGCCTGTTGGATACCCCTTTTGATGGATCGAAACTATCTTGGTGTAATGGCAGACAAGGTACTCGTCGCATCTGGGCTCGACTAGACTGAATGTTAGTAAATCAGAATTTGAAAGACCAATTTTCAGTTGCTACATTATCCTACCTTGATCGGACATCATCTGATCACTGCCTGATGCTTTTATGCTGTAAGGAAAGCGCGAATCTGGTATGCCCGCAACCATTCCGGTTTTCTCCATATGTGGTGCTATCATTCGGATTTTCTGCCCCTAGTTAAACGAAGCTGGGAAACTACTATTACCGGCTCTCCAATGGTTCGGTTGGGGCAAAGGCTCCGGATATTAAAGAAGGACCTCAAAATCTGGAATAAAGAGACCTTGGAAGGGTGCAACAAGAGGTAGGCTTCTACGAAGATCAACTAACCCACCTGGAAAATTCCTTGATGGAAAACTTCTCGCTGGAAATAGAAAAAAAAAAAAAAACTCTTGGATTGCCGATGTCAATATGAAGGATGGCTAGAAATGGAGGAAATTTTTTGGAGGCAAAAATCTCGTATCAATGGTTACAAGAGGGGGATGGAAATACTAAATTCTTTCATGCATCAGTTAGAAATAAAAGAATAGAACCATACCATCGACCACATGGTCCTGGAGAATGGCACAGTGCTACAATCAGATGATGAAGTGCATGAGGGAGCGGTGCATTTCTTTAAACAACTTTTGACCATCCCACCCATCTCAATGGAGGAATCTGACTTCGAACTTTTACTACCGGTAATCACATCAGACGATAATTTGACATTGTGTAAACCACCAAGTTGGGCGGAGTTGAAGGAGGCCCTATGATCTATACCCATTGATAGCAGCCCTGGTCTAGATGGTTTAGCGCCAACTTCTTCATCACATCATGGGAGATTATTAAGGATGACATGATGGCTGTGGCGATAGAATTTTTTGTTGACAGCCCGTTAACCACAACTTTAGGAGCTACGGATATCGTGTTGATCCCCAAGGTCGAGACCCCCAACAGCTTCAGCAATTTCAGACTAATTAGTTTGTGCTCAGTGATGTACAAATTCTTAGCCAAAATTATGGTGAAGAGAATGTCCCTTATGCTTGACAAGGTGATCTCTCGAGAACAATCAGCCTTCATTAGTGGGAGAAGCATTTTTTCACGATATATCAATTACCCAGGAGGTGGTACATACACACCATAAAAAAGTTAGAGGGTGAAACATTCTAATGAAGATAGATATGGCAAAAGCATATGACAGGGTAAATTGGCGATTCCTTCTAGCGAGTTTAAGAAAGCTGGGTTTCTCTGACCAATGGCGAAATCTCATTTTCAACTGCATTTCATCTCTACATTACTCGGTCATGCTGAATGGGAAAACCCGGGATTTTTTCAAGCCTTCGAGAGGATTGCGCCAAGGGGATCCGTTGTCCCCTTACTTGTTCATTGTAGCACAAGAATTATTATCTAGAATGATTAATCAAGCTATTTCCAGAAATCAAATCCAGCCTTTTCACTTGGGAGGTATGGTGGTCAACCACCTATTTTATGCCGACGATCTACTTATTTTCTCTAACGGCAATAAAAAGTCTACTTGCAATCTGTCCGAAATAGTGAAAAAATATGAACTGATGTCTGGCCAACAAGTAAATCCCACAAAGTCATCTATTTTCCTCTCTAAGCATATCACCATGGCGCGTAAAAGAAAGCTTTTGATCTCATCGGGATTTAAAGAAGGAGTATGGCCTTGTACCTACCTAGGCCTGGGCACGGGTCGGTTCGGTTCGGTTCTGTTCGGTTCCATAGTATAATTAATTTTTTTTAACATTTATAACAATACTACAGTCTGACATGTTCAATCTTAACTTTTACAAATTAACGTATTCCAATTTAATAAGATATAAATAACAAGTTGTCCAATAAGATTAATTTACCAATATAAACAAATAACAAAAAATAGATAGCAAATTAGTAATACTAAAACATCGGTGATCCATATAAATTAAAAGTCATATACTCGTAGAGATAAAATATTTTAAAGTATTGCTAATACAGTAGTATTTACTTAACAACTATTTGATTTAACCATCAATTACTTAACTTGCCATACTAGATACTAAAAAAACTCTACAAGAAAGATTGAAAAATCACAATTAACAAACATAAATAAACAAAAAATTGTTCAACTAATAAAATTTAATAAGAAAAAATATAATATATTTTTATTACATGTCTCAATGCTATCATAGAACCCAGTCTCTTCATTGCAAACTCTATATTTGTTAATTTATTTTTAAAAAACTAAATAATTTGATTTATCCCATATATAAAAATTAAAAAATTTTAAAAAAATTCGGTTCTTATTCGGTTCTTCGGTTCTGGGTCTAGAACCGAGAACCGACCCGTACCCGTCGGTTCTTGATTCTGATACCCGTTCGGGTATTTCATTTACGAAGAACCGCTCGATTCGGTTCGGTTCAGTTCGGGTCCGGTTCGGTTCAGTTCGGTTCGGGATATATGCCCAGCCCTATACCTACCTGGGAGTCCCTCTATACTCTGGTAGACTAAAGAAGCACATGTTTGAACCAATGATGGAAAAAATTCAAAAGAAACTGGCCAGATGGAAGGGGCATCTATTATCTTTTGGAGGAAAAATTACACTGATTAAACACGTCTTTGGAAGCATGCCTATTCATGTACTATCGGTTCTGAAAGTACCCAAAGGAGTGCACAAGGAGCTGAACCGAGTTTTATCATCATTCATATGAAACTCATCTGATGGCGCTAATAAAAGAAAATGGGTTTCATGGAGAAAAATTTGTTTTCCGGTGGAGAAGGGTGGCCTGGGCATTCGGGATTTCCAGGAAGTGTAACAAGCCCTTTTTATGAAAGTTCGCATGGAAGCTAATGGAAGGGAACTCATTCTAGGCCGAATTCTTTGGAGCTAAATACATGAAAAATAACGCTATACCCTTGGCTAAATTAGCTCCCACTCACTCTCGATTTTGGAAAGGGGTCATCTTGACACTACCTACCGTGCTGCAAAATTCCTTCTGTTGTATTCATGATGGATCAGCAAGTTTCTGGTACTATAATTGGCTAGGGGACTAAAGCCTGGCTGAAGCTGGTATAGAGGTTAAAGAACCGTATCTACAAGTTAAAGACCTCATCATTCAAACAGGTACATGGAATGGAATCAGACTAAGGGAGGTAGTGGACGAACATCACGCCTCCTCGATAAAAAATGTGCATTTCAAAATTCAAGGAAAGTCAGACCAATACATCTGGAAGCCCAGCAAGGACGAAACTTTCTCAACAAAATCCGTCTGGGAAGTGATATGTCAAAAGGGTCCAATATGCCCATGGAAACGGTGGTTATGGCACAATAAATGTCCCAAAAGAATTTTTTTGTATCGTGGAGAGCCCAAAGAAATTGTTTACCAGTTGACAATGTCGTCCAATCTATTGAGATTCCGTTGGTGTCCAAGTACGATTGCTGTATTAAGCCCTTAACGGAAACGATAGATCACGTGCTAAGCAACGGAGAGATGGCCAATAAAGTGTAGAAATATTTTGCTCAACATTTCAACCTCTCCTTACCAAACACCCCAACGTGAAGGTGTAGAATGAACCTGTGGTGGATCAAATCAACGAGTTTTTCTCAGCAACGTACTCTTCAAGGAATTACGCCAATTATCATTACATGGGCACTCTGGAAAGCACGGTGTAAAGCAAGGATGGAAGGGCATACGATTACATGGCAGAAAACTACTTGCCAAATCAAATCCATGCTGGCACAAGTTGGAAACCAGATTACTAAAGCCCGAAAAACTACAGCCCACGACATGCAAGTTTTGTGGGCATTAAATTTCCCTATTTCCATCCCTAGACAGCAGAAAGTACAACTGATAAGTTGGAAAAAAACCTTTGGGAAACCAGCCCAAATTAAACGTGGATGGCGCGTCTAAAGGCAATCCAGGGCCGTCTGGAGGAGGAGGGCTGCTACGGGACTCACTTGGAACCTGTTGGGCACGTTTTGCTCACCACTATGGAGTACGCACAAATATGATGGCCGAAACTCGCGCCCTCCTCGATGGACTATGTGTGTGCAGGGACCTAGGAGTAGTGAATATTATGGTCGAAACAGATTCTAAGGTGATCGCCAAGTGGGCTAACAAAGGCACTTGTTCCTTATGGTGGCTTTGGGATTTTTGGGAGGACATTATGGAACTGATTAGAACCCTCAATGCTCAGGTGCAACATGTGTTCAGAGAGGCGAATATGGTGGCTGATTTTCTGGCAAAAATTGCAAGTGAAAGCTCATCAACCAACTTTGCTTATGGCGAAAAGGTCCCGAACCTCTTAAGTGGAATATTGTATACAGACCGAATGGAAATTCATTATCTTAGACACTTTCAGTAACTTAGTTTTTAGTGGTAAAGACATTCGCTTTCATTGTAAAGGAAGTAGTTTTCCTTATTTATTGCTTTTTTGTTCCACATATGTAACCACAGTATTCCTCCATCACAAGTGAGGGGAGGAACAAATAAACTCTCAGAGGTCCCGCCCTCCTTCAACTAAAAAAAAAAGAATGCATTTTAACATATTACGTACATATCTTTGATGAACAACAACTGTAATAAACAGGAATGATACGTATGACAATGAAATTTCCTTGCACAGTCTAAAATGCAATATCCTAACATGTACATCAACCCATCAACCTTTATTCAATCAACACACATATCAGTCATCAATTCTTAACATTCAACCCGCTAAAATGATCTTCAAAATAATGCAACACTCAAGTCAAATGGTGGAGAAAGTATTTGTGTTGGAGAAACACAATAGACAGATATAGTAAGTGCCAAGTTGAAGAATGAATATTACCAAGTGCAATATGAAAAGAATATTCAAAATTGCACTCAAAATTTTATTACCTTTGAGAGACACTAAGTCCGTGCTTTTATACCAAGAAAGGAGAATTGATGTCCATGGAAAGCTTGACATGTGGTCTCATCCTAACCGATCACTAGTAAAGTTCAAATGTGCTAATCTCACTTGGCGTAGGTTAAAAAGTAGTTACCATATGTTATAGGCCTGTAATTTGAAAATTTGATTGAATATATCAGAGACCACTACAATAAAAATAGCCATTTATAATGTTCAATTTTTTTTTTTGCCGTAGAGCTTTTGCAACATTCGGACGTATGTTTCAAACCTTGATGTTGTCGTAGAGTAGAAGGATACAACGACATTTTTTTAGCGTTGCGAATAAACTTTTGCAACATTTTTTTACTGTTGTTATTACCTTTTCGCAATGTTTATTGATTGTTGCTAATAATCTTTTTGCAACATTTATTGACTATTGCCAATAACCATTTTGAAACTTTTTTTAGTGTTGCAGTAATCTTTTGCAACGTTTTTTTAGTGTTGCCAATAACCATTTTGCAACATTTTTTGAAATGTTTCCTTTAACTTATTTGCAACATTTTTAAAGTGTAGTCTTTATTTTTGTACACACCTTTTAGCAACGTTTTTTAAACGTTGTCTTTTCCTTTATCCAAGTTTTTGCAACATTTTATGAACGTTGTCATATGTCATTTTTATACTTTTAAAATTAATTCACCTTTTTAAATTTTGATATTAACCAATACATTTAATTTTTTTATATATATATTTTTATCGTAAGATACATAAATTAAACAACATAATTAAAGACTTTTTGATAGTGCATGAAATTTAGATTAAAATTTCATTAGTATTTTTAAACCATACAAAATTGTGTAATGGAAATAGATTGAACATCCATTTTCTTGCAAATCTATTTCATCGAACAAATTTGAAACCACTATTAACATACTAAATGGATAATGTTTACCAACGGATAATGTCTCCTCATCTTTGGAATAGCAAGAATTCCTTGTGTACATCATTGTGGTCTATTCTTGTATGTCCCTCTCCAAATCCACCTGCTCTAAAGAATAACCTGTGGAGAATGCAAAGATAAGAAGGCAAGACAAGTGAAATATTCATGCTTATTTGTTAAGATAATGAATGATGATAACTTCCAATGCATAAATCCTTCTACCATTTATTACTTTATATTTTCAGGGAGCTAGAGGAATTTGAAAACTTTGAAACCAATAGAAAAAAGAGTACTCAGGTAAGAAAACAACAAGAATATAAGAAACAACTTCTCTAGCATACAAGTTGGTTGTGTCATGAGTAAACGAGTTGATTTCTAGGAATGCAAATGGAGTCTTGGACGAGAAAAATCACCAAGCTAATATATCTTTAGAGAAAATGAGCAAGAAAAGATGCAAAGGAACAAAAATCCTTATGTCCAAAACTTGAGTCTTGTTATGAATAGTGAAAATGTTGAGCAAAATATGCCCCAACGGCCATTAGACCTAGAATGACCAAGAATATATTCATTGTCCTTGAAATATACAGGCAATAAAATGTATTCCACCAGCTGGTAGTTGTCTTTATTTCACAATCACTTCCCTTTCATTCCCTTTAATGAAGAACCTGCACTCTTATTCTTTTTTTTTTTTCCCAAATAAATTAATGAAAAGAAGCAACTGATCAAAAAAATAAAGCAATTGAAATTGGACTCTTTGTGAGCACCAGTATGACAGTTTTTGTATCCTGCCTGCAGAGGCGCATCCCGCGATTTACCTCTTCTACAGTGCTCTAGAGGTGGGTAGTGGGGAACCCTCAAAGTTGAGATTCAACCCCTTTTTTTTTTTTTTAGATAAAAGGAAAAATAACGCTACGTCTCCCAAAAACAACGATCAATCAAATCATTTAAAAGGGCAAAAAAAATGATAAAAAATTGCTCTGCAAGATCTGAAACACAATCTTGGAGCATTCATGCATATCCAAAAATATTCAGAATTACTAAAAAGTTTATAAGCAATAAGAAAATTATTTCTCCCTCATTGAAACCCATAAACCATATAAATATTCTACACTTTTCTAGATCCTGATTGATTCGAGCATATAAGCTGACATTGAGTAAAAAAAAAAAACAATGATACACATTATTTATTTTTTTCCATTACCATGAATTTAATTAAAGACCAGTTAATAATAAACACAAATTTAAAAGTTAATTCAAAAATATGTAATTTAATTCAATATTTAAATGTAAATGTTAAAAATACCTTGGATTCTTGAGCAAAAATGAAGATGTAGCTGTAGCTAGCAACGTAGCGTAGATGAGTACTTTTAAAATTGACCTGGTAGAATAGGGGATTTTTAGGATTGACCTCTTTAACTATGTTTTTTATGAAAAGTAGTAAAATGTCTTTATTACCCTTAACGAAATGAATTTTTATATATTGCAGGATATATCCCTATCTTAGAATAGTTTTTCAATTTTGTCCTGTATTATTCCTATCTCGAATTCTAGCATATAAATCCATCCTTTGATCTAATAGATTGACATAATCTTCCATATATCTATCAAAATTATCTCCAAGTATATAATACTTGTCAGACGATGATTGATCTATTCTTTCCATTTGATAGATAATATTATTTATTTTTTCTAATAATTTTTCTAATAAGTTATCTAATTCTTCAATTGTATATCCTGGCATGTTATATAAATTTTAACATGATAAATAATGCTAATAAAATAAATATTAAATACAAATATTTAGATAATTTAACCATGCAAATATTCAGATGAGTAATCTCAGCGATTCTTTAAGATTTCAGAAAATATCTTTCTAAATTTAACAAAAATAATAGTTTTACCTTAGTTTTGATCTCAAATCTTTATTCTTGAACCGAGTAACCTTCAGGTTCCGGATCTGCAAATGACTCCCTTCAATTGTCTTCCGCCTTTACGGGATAATTGTTATTCCAGCTTTTCACCTTCGCTGTGTCAATTCTTTGAATTTGGATTATAGATCTTAACTAAAGAAAACTCTCTTTCTGTTAAAGTAAGAAAGAAATTCTTCTTCAATCTTTCAAGAATCTGTGGGATGAAGTGTTTAGAAACTCATGATATCTTTTAAAGACAATTTGGATATGCAATAACTTAGAATTTTATTGATATCTAAAAGTTGAAATATGATTACAATAGAAGACAGGAAATTGTTTGGCTAACTCACAGCTCAAATGCTCAACCAACTCTATTTTTTTTCATTAGCCTAAAGGCTTCTATTTATACACAAATCTGAAGATAAATTACATTATTACTTACATCATGCTAATAATATTTTATTACCTCGTGTTTTTCATCAAGAGCCTCATGGCCCCTCCATCCTTTGTTGTTTTGTTATATTTTCTTTGATAAAAGATACAATCCTTCTATAATTGTCCTTTAAGCCTTGTTCTTACATACAACTGGTAAGGTTATCCTGTAGCAGTTTGGACACCTTTCCTCTATGTGTTTATCATTTTCATCTTTATCTTCTAATTTTATCGGCAAGTGGGGCAGTCTCTTGCTTCACATGCCCTCTGTAATGTTGAAATGGCACCAGGAATCTGATGCGTGTCAAACTTGGTGATAAAATCTTTTAAAACTTAAGATTTTTTATTTTCATCATTAGCCAAAAGTGTCCATCCATTATATTGGCATATGCATCTGTATTTTCTATCATAAAAACTTTTTGCTATGTTATAAAGGACTTTGTATCCAATCACTCTTCTATTTTTTATCCATGATTTTGTAAACTTTGGTAATGGTTTATCAATATGCCCTTCATCCATTTTGAAATTTCTTCCAACATGCCCAATGGAGATTATATGTTCTGCTGGATAGAAAATTTCATCTTCGACTTCTGGACTAATAGTATAAAATTTTAGATAAATAGATCGTCCATGTGCATATCTTGAGACTTCAGATTTAAATATGCCATCAAATCTATCTATTTCTTTAAGAGATTTATCTGGATAAAATTAAATCCAAATATCCATAATCAGCTGCCATTTTGTCCATGACTGGATCAGATTCTTTCATCATAACTATTCTCGGATAAACGTGATCACCGGGTGAAATAAAATATGAATCACTTGTTTGTAATTCATAAGTTATTTTAGTAAATTTTTTATATTATTCTTCTTTTGAAGACAAAGGGATTTCATCTTCTTCATCTGGTTGTATCTGAATTGATCTCGTATGCTCTTCATTGATAATAATCTTTTTAGGATTATCACCACTTCTTATCTTTCTGAGACTTTGGATCATAATATATTTCTTTGGTCCACTGCTACTTCCACATGGTGGATCACTTCTTGGTATCTGTTGATATTCCTGTTTGGTATCATAGGATTGTGCCAAAACATCAACATTTGTATCTTTATTTGTATCAATAGACATTAATTATGCTTCAAGAGCATCAATTTTGTCTTTCATTTCATTAGCAACTTTGACGTGGGATTCACCGATCTCAAGTAATAGGTTGAAATTATTACTTAAGATTTAGGCTAATGCCCCCATCCCAACTTTTATATCATCTGCTTCTTCTTTGGCAAATGCTGTCGCAGATTTCATCTCTGATATCATTTGTTTAATATTATGCATCTCCAAATTCAATATTCATGTTTAAAAAATCAGCAAGATAATTATTTATACCTTTAATATGAATAATATCAAAATTATAGAATGATAAATAGGTTTGCCATCTATGTAACCTTGTATACTGGGGTTCCATTGATAATTTATTTCTAACAAGTCCTGCAATTTGAGAATTGTCAGTTTCAACAATAATTTTTTTAGATAATAAAAGTAATGAAAATTTCTTTATTCCTCTAATAATTGCTAATAATTCTTTTTCATGAGTAGTATAATTTATTTCTGTTTGATTAAAAGTTCCACTTGAATATCTACATATTTCATTTAAATCTGTTTTTAATATTGCTGCCCAATATTTATTTGAGGCATCAGTATTAACTATCAAATTATCCTTTTCATTTGGTAATCTTAATTTTGGTAAATTTTTACATTCTTCTTTAAGTAGTCTAACTATTTCTGTATGTTCTTCATTCCATCCTTTAGTATTAGTTTTTCTAAGTAAAATTTGTATTTTATCTCTTTTTTGAAAGATTTTCAATAAATCTTTCTGCATAATTTAAACATCCTAAGAATTTTTGTATTTGTTCCTTAGATTCTAATTTATCAGGAAAACTTTCTATCTTTTTAGATATATGAGATTATAATTTTATTTCATTCTTATCTATAATTAATCTAAGAAATTCTATCTCAAATTTTTCTATAATAGCTTTCTTTTCTAATAAGACTATTCCTTCTTTTTGACATTCTTTTAGGAATTTTATAATATGATTTTTATAATCATTTTTATTTTCTGAGCATATTAGTATATCATCAACATATACTAATAAGAAATCATTATATTTTCTAAAAATATTATCCATTCTTCTTTGAAATATTTGAGGTATATTTTTTAATCCAAATGACATAGCTATCCATTCATATTTACCGTGGGGCATGCTAAATGCCGTATATGGTATTGATTCTTCTTCCATTTTGATCTGCCAAAATCCTGACTTACAATCAAATTTTGAATAATACTCTTTTCCTTTTGCAAGGTTTATTAAAACATCTTTATTTGGTAGAAAATATCCATCAAATTTTGTGTATTTATTTAATTCTTTATAATTTATTACCATTCTTGGTTTTCCTCGTCCCTGTTCAGAATGTTTCATTACCATAAAGGCTGGACTACTATGTGGTCCATTGCTAGCTCTTATTAATTTCATATTTTTTAATTCTTCAATTTGTTTTCTAAATTCTTGAGTATCTTGTATAGTGTACATCATTGGTTTTACTCTTATTATTACATTTTTAGTTAATTCTATTTTTGCTCTTGGATGTTCAGGTTTCCAATAACCTAATAGATTTTCATTATAAACATTTCCTATCTTTTTTATTATCTCTTCTATTAATTCTAATTTTTCAGTTGTTTGTATTTTTTGTATTTTAACAATTATTTTTATTGGTATTTTTATTGTCTTTTCACCACGCTGGGCTGGCTGAACTTTGTATGGTTTTTAAATTCTCTTTAAATTTTTAGTAAATGTCCACATAGTGTTTTTTAACATAATCATGTAGTTATTTTGTTGGAAATATTGGAATTGTTAAGCAAAGTCATTTCCTAATAATATATCGCATTTTAATACATCATATGCATATACTTTGTTTATAGTTATTTGTTTACTTCCTAATTGGATTTCTACCTTTTTTTTAATTTTAGTAATGGGTGTCGATATTCCCATGACACTTGTTATTTTTATAGTGTTATCATTGTTACAATTTTTTTAACAAAAATGTCTTAATAATAGTTATATCACTTCCTGTATCTATTAAGACACATATTGTTATATTAGTTTCTACAATAGTAATTTGTATATATAATCCTAATGGAAATGTTATTACATTATTCATTCTTTTGGACAAAACAATGTCTTATTATTATGTATTATATAGATTCCTTCTTTATTAATAATATATAATGATTTAAGGCTTGTAAAAAACTCATTCCTAATAATATATGGTAATGATCTCCCATACCATTATCTACATAACATGATATTATCATTTCTTCTCTATCCAAAACTATTGGTATCTTTACTTCTAATTCACTAGTATGTGTTTTTCCATCAAAATTGATATATTTATAAGGTTCTATCCTTCTTTTTATTAATCATTTATCTCTATTTCTTGATATATAACAGTTTGCTGCTCCTGTATTAATTATGATAATTTTTCCTTTTATATATTCTATTCCATTAAAATATTCTCCATATATTTGCATATTTTCTATATTTCTTTTTATCATTATTTCTCGACTTATGCTTGATTTTCTTGGTATCATAGATGTACTATTATTTTTTCTTAATCTTCCATTTTTAAATTCTATTAAAGAATTATTATTTATTTTTTCTGTTACATCTGGTTTTGTTTTAGATATTTCTAATTCATATATTTCTGGTAATAGGTTTAGTTGTTTGTTTGGTTCTACAATATTTAATATATGTTTACATTCTTTGTGAATTTCCATATAGGATTTTTTAGAGTAAATGTTTCCATAGTTTGAATTAGTAAATGTATATAATGCTCTATATTCTATAGTCATGATATGATTTCCTTCTTCCATAATATCATTTTTATGTATTTTAAAATGTAATCCTAATACTTCATTAAAATCTTTATCTTTTATTGATACACAATATTTTGGATAACATGTAAATACTAATTTTTTGTATGCTAAATTTCTTTCTATAGTTCCTAAATGACTATCATTAGTATTTAGTATTCTTTCATCATGTAAACTTACAGTTATTGGTGAACCTATTCCTTCTCTAAATAGGGATTTGAATATTAATTGTATTCCTACTAGATAAACATATTGTATCTTTTCTTTTTGTTTTCCTTTTACTTTTGCTATTAATGGGTCAACTGTGAATTTTGTTAGTAATGCTAATTTATGACTTCCTGAAACTGTTCTTATATCTATTGATTTTTCTATCTTATGATATTCACTTATAGATACTCTTTTTCTTCTAAATATTTTATCGAATATTTTTCATTCTCCTAATTTTAAATCTAATGATAATTTTTCTATTTTTCTAAATGTATTATTTTCGAATATTACTTTTAATCCATATCCTTCAAAATTTTCTATTTCTTGTTTTTCTTCTATAGTTTCAACTTCTTCTATTTCGTGATTCATTCTGATTCTGATATGTAAACCTTTTCTCCTTCATATTTATTAATATCTGTTATTTCTTTTAAATCACTTTCTATTTTTCATATTCTTGTTGTAAAATTCTAACTTTCTTTTTAGTACAATCAGGGCTTATATGTCCTATTTCTCCACAATTCCAGCATTTGCATTGTTTTTTTTTATCCTTTTTAAACTCTTTTCTTTTTGGTTGATATTTTCTTTTATAATATCTCCTATTTGGTTTTTGATATTTCATTTTGAACTGTTTATATTTTTTTTATACTTTTTTGGTTTAAACTTCCTTTTATATTTTCTTTCTGGTCCACATCCCAATTAATAGATCTACCTATTTCTTCGCAACAGATTCTTGTTAATTTTTCAGACTTTTTCATTAGTTGTCTATTTTTACATATTTCTGCTAATCTTTCAAATATGAATTTTATTCTATTTCCTAATGTATCTGGTACAGGATTATCCTTTATATATCTTTCATATTCTATCTTAAAATATATATTACATGTTCCTGGTAATTTAGCAAAATACATTTCTAAGTATGGTCCTTGATTCTCGTTACTATAAAATTGGGTATAATAGAAATTTCTAAATTGACATGTATATTCTTTTATTTTACACATATCACATATCATAATATTTATTAATCCTAATCTTGCTTTTAAATTTTCTTTCCTAGCTTCTTATTCTGATTTTTTTTATCCAATTTTCTCCTAAGAATTCATCTGATATATATTCTACTAACTTTTTTATTCCCTCCTGTGAGGTTTTTTGCATTTCTGTTTGTATATTTCTTCTCATTAATAATTTAGTATATTCAGTTATTCATTTCCACTAATTTCTTACATCTCCTTCAAATGATGCTATTAAATAGTCAATTGTTCTATCCATAGATTCTCATGTATCATCTTGGTTATTTAAAAAGAATAATATCATTGCATCTGCCCATTGTAACAAGGCTTTCTTAGTATCTATTTTACAATATAAATCTAGTTTTGCTCCTCCATGATTTATTGGTTTATTGTAGTTTGAGTTTGGGGTAAATTGATCTTTTATATTTTTTCTATTCTATGTTGTGGTATAATTCTATCATAGTACTGCCTATAAGGTTTATGTGGCATTGGTGCATATCCTCCTTCTAATTCAAAAAATTCTAGTTTTGGATTGTTGTTGCTTGTACTTCCTGGTGTTGGTGTTGGTCTTCCACCAGTATTCATTAATATTTCATAATTTTCTAATTGTTCTATACTTAATTGGTCAAAGTTTTCAATTAGATTATCTATTTCTTCATTCATCATCTTTTTTTATTTTTTTCCTCTTTCTTCTGCATATTTTTCAAATTCTTTTCTTTTGTTCTAGGATTATTGGTAATATTTCTTTTCTAAATCTTCTATTATCATATTATGATCTATGACTCTAATACCAATTAAAGTGGGGGAGGGTACTAAGACCGTCTACAAAATCTACAAAATATTTTAATATTTTAAAAATTCTTTTATCATTCTTTTAGTTAATCTATTATTTATTAAGAATAGGTAAAATCTTAGTGTTAATCTATATTTTAATTTTTTAAATCTTAGTGGTAACATATTTTCTTATTGTTCTTCTCATTTAATAACTTGTTTTATATTATTTTTTGTATTATAGGGACTAGGTTGCAATTTTTTAAGTTAAGGGTATTTTTGGTAGTTAAAATGGTCAAAGGTCATTTTGGAAATATGGCTTCAATTTAGGTTATTATGGAAATAAGGTATCAAATTTGGGTTATTTTCACGTAATTCCTCTAACGTAGAGGTCATTGTAAAAGTCATACACCTTTTGAGAGTCTTATTACTCGAACTCCATACATCTCCAAACTGTCCAATGCAATGTCTCCAATATTCTCTGTATTTTCCAGCTATTGAACTGGATAAGCAAGCTTAGTATTGTACTTCTTTAGTGCTTCAGAAGAGGGAAAACCCCTCCCCAACATCTAGCTAAAGCAGGCCACATATAAACATACCTGCATCACCTAGTAGCCTTTAGCATTTACACATTTTATGAAACAGAAGATTAAGATTATTTTAAGTACTCTAGGTAACTTACTTCAAAGGGTAGTTCTCTCTGACTGTGTGTATAAACTTTTTGAGATTAGTAGCTGAACCGTCTGATTCGGAGCCTTTAAACTTGCTAGTTTCATTGATATCTATTAATCTGGTTCAAATCTATACAAAAGTTAGTGAGTGTACATTTTTAGTACCATGGTTTTTAAGGATTACAAAAGCTTTCAAGATCTTGCAGAGAGGACGTACTGAGTTCGTTCAACAAGAGGTTGGCTTTTTTTTTGAAAATTATTTGTAGTTTCTGTGGGAAGAGGAATGGGGGGCGCCGCGGTGTCGGCACCTGATGACCAGGTGCCGCGGCGCCCCGCACCTATTTAAGTCCCATTCTTCCTCCCATTCATTATACCCGGGAAATAGAGAGGAAAAAGAGAGTTTTTGAGAGATTTTTACAAGATTAGAGGTTGTTCTATCTTGGGTCATAAATCATAAGCTCATTTTCTTTCTTGGGTCATAAATCTTAAGCTCATTTTCTTTCTTGGGATTAACTTGAGGATTGTTCAAGTAATCCAATTCATTTCTTCATATATAATTGAAAAATCTCCATTTCACCCAAAACTTAAGTTTGTTGGAATTTGTCAAAACTTGTGGTTGCTTCAACATTGATTCAAGGCATTGATTGGGCTAAGTTTCCTAAGAGTTTCTTACCATCAATCATCTATGATAAGGAATTTAGGAGGGATCCCACCTTTTTTAAAACTGAAAACGAAATCAAAGTTTGTGTGATTGAGAAGACTGATTGATTTTAGTCTCATTCGACTACGATGAAAACTTTTGATATGTATTTAAGGTTAAGATACCAAGCCACCGAAGACCCTCTTTTATTAGCTCCAGTATAAAAAGCATCCCATGTACACCATTCAAACCAATCTAAGTATGCCGGACCCTGTCAGTAGAAATATAATATGTTCTTAGATTTAATATTTTCAAAAATAGTTGAAGAAATTGTCCGGTTGTTTATGTGGGGGTGGGGGTGGGGGTGAGGTCAAATGTCATTTTTTACCTTTTTGTTATCAAGATGAAGTAGGAATATGGAAGTAACAAATTATGAAATTATAGTACAACCACCTTATTAAGTATATAGATCTTATTGACAGTTGAGGAAATATACTCAATTCAATCCTTGATCAATTCAAATGGGTTGTCCCCTGAGTTAATAAAAACTCAAGCCATAAGCTATAATATTCCAACAAAATAACTAAACATTTCTTTCATTAACATCTTTTATCATTTATTATATACATTAAACATAAATTGCAATCACTGTCAAATTTATGTAGAAAGTCTTGAGTGTTCTAATGTAAGCCTACTTATTTTGTGAATAGCTTATCGACAAACAATATTCAAACTTCAAAGTGAAGACACTTTTTTATCGAGACCTTAGGGCTTAAAATTTGACAGCTCACAATTCTGATACTCAAAACAAATGAAGCTTTATTTAACTTCAAAAACCTTAATATTGCCAGATATTATACACAAGTTTTATTAAGAAAAGGGTAAGCATTGAAATGAAAAGACAAAGGTAAGTCAGTTATATGCACTTGAGTAGAACTTTCCATAGTTCCTTATATCTCACATTCAGAGATCCAATTTTTTTCTCCTTTTTCATGCCAGTTAGACTGGTATAACTTTTGGATTTACCAAAGTACAACTTTCATATACTTTTCGTGAAACAAGTGAACACATAAATGATTTCCACTCCTCGTTTTAAAAGAGAAAGAAGAAATATTGCATCAGAAGAATGATTGACAGATTGAAGATTTTGAAATCCATCACATCTATTTCATAATACATGCAATTTCTAAAGTCTGAGTAACCCCCAAAATAAAATAAGCAGTTAAGTATACAAATAGGGGAAATTACTATCTTCTTGGCGTCATAGTATGAAAATTTTGGCATAAAGCCACAACTTAAAGTTCATTTCTAGTAAAAAAAAATGCTTCTTGAATTTCTTTGCGACTCATACTCCAATCAATAATCTATAACAACAATAACAAGATGATATTTAAAATCTCCATCTCAATTACCATTTTTTTTTTTATACAAAAAGACATGAAAATAAATAAATGAATGAAGAACAAAATCATTTACCACTGGTGAATGAACAAGTGAACCCCACAGTGAAAGCAACAGAAGCAGTGAACAATCCAAGCAAAAGATAATTCATCGGATGCTTCTGGTAATGGTAATACAAGGGGCAAAAATTGCCATTACAACAAAAAATTAACAAATAAAACCAATCAAATCTATAAATCAAAAACCAACTTCGAATATTTGAAACAATATTCGACACTCTTAACTCCGTTCGTATATTACAAAACTTGATACCGTACACTTACTGTATAAATCGCGTTATAGAAAACAAGTGACATAATTACGATAGACTCATCATAATTTTTAAAATCGCAGTCATTCATACGGATGTAATTTTGATTTAAATTCTAATGACAAGGTAATCGCTTTTGAAATTATGAAGTTTTTGAAGGTTTTCTACTATGTGGTCAATGCATGCGGGGGTGTCTACTATCCCACTTTTCTTATTTTTATTACTCATTTGGAATTTAGCAAAAACTTTTATGGAATATAGAGAATGCTTGTTTTTTATGACATTATTGCTAAAATGGAGACGAAATTTCGAAAATATTAGAAGGACTTGCCAATGTTATTTCGTCTCGCTATAGTTATGGACCCTCTTATTAACTTACATGGTTACAAAGGTAATATTGAAAAAAGGTCTTCTCATTTGACATTTGATATGTGGGCTAGTCCAAATATTTTTATACTCGGAGTCACCAATTATACTTTGGATATTTTGTAAGTAGAACCATTCGGGTTCAATATATGTCCTTTCAATACATATACCTAACACACTACTACTCAACAATATTTGTGCAAGGGATAAAATTCAGCTGAGAAATTTTCAAGATACAAAATAGTAGACTAAAAATCACGAAAATAGGATAAAATTAGAACATTGAGAAGAATTTATTTTTTCTTAATAAATTTTATTCAATCAATAAGTGAGGTATGCTAAAGTCTATAATTTAATTATGGAAAATGCTTAAATTCTTCTACTCTTAGGACGAATTCACATAAAAAAAAAAATACTAATTAGATACATAACTATATAGTATTAAGAAATTGCAAATTTGCAATACACTTATTAAACTCATTCTGTTTGAGCAAAAATGGAAAAATTATATTTCAAAAGAGAACCACGACCTCATAAGAACCAAAATTGTACACCACATTTAACTAGCTCGCGGGGAAGGCGGAGCCCAATGGTAGCTCGGTTCGACTCTTCTCATCGCATTTAACACATAGGCTCCGTTTGGTAGCACCAAATTTTCCCTGGAACTAGGAATTTGAATTCCAACTTCCACTTTTGGTTTGTTTGATTGGCCAAATTTTTCATGGAAATCGTTTTCCAACTTTTGAAATTTTCTTTGATTTCAAGGAATTTCTTTTCCCACCACTTTGGTGGGAATTGAAATTTCACATTTTTTGAAGTAATAGAAACAAATTCTAATATGAAATGTAAACTTTTAATTGACAATTTTCATAAAAAACAAAGTCAAACGAACACCAAAAAATTTTCAATTTTTATTTTTGACATTCTAAATAAATTTTATCACCAATGGTAAGAAAATTTATTTCTTTAATTAACAATTGTCATGAAAAACAAAGTCAAACGGACACCAAAAGTATTATATTTTTCAGGTGAAAAATTATACCAATCAAACACATTTAATTACAATTCTTATTAACACAAATTCTAGACAATTCAATTCCCCGCAATTCATTTTCTATCTACCCAAATTTCATCTTTCTATCAAACGGACCCTTATACATCATCTACTTAATTTTAATAATTAATTTTCATTAGAGTATGTATATATTTAATTTTTATAAATTATCTCTACTCTTTCTGCACAGCCTCTCTTGTTCATGTGACCCACAATCAATGCAATCCGCATCCATCCCTATAGAAAATGCTCTTCTCTTCATCCCTATTTTGTTTGTCACATTATACAACAATTCACATGGTTGTATTCAAGGTATTCTTATTGGGCATCCCAATTCCCATATTCATTAATATTTGGAAACTTTACTGCATAAATTAATGGCAATAAATACATAGACCAAAAAATCAAGAAAATAAAGTTAGATACTGAGAATAACAATGGGTCCATTGCGGTTTGTCAATTATGCTTTAATATATTATATGTAATGCTCGATAAAGTCAAAGTGTAGTTAAGGCCAGTTTTTGAAGATTTTATAAGTCTAATCGGGCTTAAACGATGCTGTCTAAAATATTGAATATTAGACGGTACTAGCAAAAGTGAGCAAACGTCCACTTTTAAGCACGTGTCGTGGACATTCTGTAAGAATAATAATGGGTCTGTTAGATTTGGATAATAATTATATTTTCATATATTGAAATTTTTAGATAAGTTTAAGTAGTGTCCTAAATAGTTTGAAAATAGTGTCCTAAATAGTTTTTTACAAAACATTTTCTCCAGTTAATATTAAAGAATAAAAAAAATTGTCTCTCCATTTAAAGATTTGGTTCATTTCTTTTTTAATTTATATTTTCGTGTATAATAGTAATTGGGAATGTTTTGGAAATGGAATATATGTAATATCTCAGAAATATTTGAGCATACTATATGAATTTTTTTTATATGCATTATTGTGGTCATTGCATGATAATAAATAATTTGGGTTTGATTGAAATTTCAAGGAAAATTAAGGACTAAGTGCAACACCTTGAAAGTATGAGGACTCCAGTGCAAATAAGGAAAATGTTCATTTGAGAAAAAAATAAAATTTATATGATTGTCATATGAAGGATTTTAAGTGTGTTAAATCGTATAGAGACTTACAAAAGATTTTGGATAGATCGTGACGATTTATGCTAGAAGGGTAAAATCATAATTTTTCAGGTTTAAGAATTTTGAAGTTGAGATTTCGGACGTAAAGATATGAAGAATGTAGGATAAAAATGTAAGAAATCCAATGGTGTAAGTTTCAAAAGTTTTCTCTCGTAAGAAGATGGTTAAACATTTTCATCATGTTTAAGGAGGCCCTATACACAAATCCAAATTTCAGATTTCTTATCATTTCAATTCAAAATTCTCTCAAATTTTATAAGGAAAATAAAAGAAAAAAATGAAGATTTTTGAAGATCAAGGAAAAGTGCTTTATTCCAAAGAATTTTAAAGAAAAGTTAAGGTAAGATACTTATATGCAAAGTGTTTATTCATCTTGACATAATATTATTACAATGTTACATGATATGCCAATACATCTTCTATTTGATATGGTTCAGATTTGTTGATTCATGAAATGTACAAAACTTTCCATTCGATATGGTTCGATTTGTTTGTTTTGAATGTTATATAAAAATGTATAGACCTTTCCATTCAATATGGTTCAATTGCTCACTATGAAAATGTGGTATGGATTGTATGGTATTTTTATTAAATATTATTTCGAGATTGAGTTGTATGTATCTCAAATTTGTATTTTCGAAATACTTACTCTTTTCGAGAGATTTTATTTCCAGATTAATGCGAATCGGAAGAATGATGGTGATTGGTGGTGTTGTGTGCCGTTGATTGATGGAAGAATCCTAAAAGTAATTTTAATTTTTTTGTTGACGTTAAGTGTTTGAAATTTAAAGTATTAAAACTTATGTTTAATTTCCTATGAGTCAAGTTATTTTGTTTTTGAAAGTATTGATTTTTAAATTTTTAAATTTTAGTTCATATTTCAAACTATTCGTATAAATTTCTCTTTAAGGTATGAAATAAATATTCGTAACAATTCGAATTAGAAATTTGGGGCATTATAGTTGGTATTAGAGCTGAGGTTTACTTTTCTGTTGACTCGGGTTGTCAAATTTATGCATCTAACTTTCATATCTTCTTTTAAAATTTAGTATTAGTATTCTGAAAAATAAATAAATAAATAAATAAGTAAGCCTTCCGTACAAGCAGAAAATTTGGATTTAAATCAGGAATTTCGAGGACCTTTTATTATTATTATTATTATAGTGAAACCACTTTGTAGTTGTACATTTTAGTATTTCAAAATACATTTTTCCTAAAATTTATTTTTAATGGAGTCCTAACAGGGGCTAAATTTTCAAAAGCTATGCCAAACACGCCTTAATTAGTTGAAATCACTTTTTAAGTAGTTGAAATTAACAAAATTAAAATAAACATGACCCTTGTGTTGCTGTTTACCTGGGCCGCTTTACTGTATGCACTGTAGGAAAAGTGACAGGGGGAGTTTACGTCCCCTTAAAATTTGCCCGACGAGTCTATTCACTTGTCATTGCTTACAGTTGCTCTGTTACTGCTTCAAACTTTAGGCGCTACTATAAACCCATACTAATAAAATTTTGAATTATGCTATTTTCCCCAAATTATGCTATTTAAGGTGTCAAGTTTCCTCTAATTCAAAAATTAGGTACAAAGTTTAAAAATTCAAAAATCAAGTATATATATAATTAATTAAATATTTCTATTAATTAAATATAATAAAGTCACATTATTCAATTAATGGTCACAGATACACAATTAAGATCATAATTTATTTATTGGTCACATTTTATCAAATTGATTAGTCACATATTATTTTGGAGTCACAATTCAAAAATTTTACAGGTCACAAATTATTTCGAAGTCACAAATTATTGGTTACAGTTTATTTCGAGGTCACAGATTTGAAAATTAGTAAGTCACAATTTTTTTTAGTCACATATTATCAAATTTTTTGGTCACATTTGAGTCTTTGGTCACGTATAATCAAATACTTGGTCACAGACACTGTTCGTCACATCCCTTCACTACAGCTGCAGCCGCCGCCGCCACCTTCACCGCTACAAGCACACGGCCACCACTATCATCAATACCACCGAAACTCACACCACCACCACTGAACTCACAAGCATCCAGCCATACCACCAACAGATCGGCCACCTGCATCAACGATCCAGATCCCAGATGCACTAACACCTTACCACCACAGCCGCATCCCAGATCCACCAACACCTCACCAGATCCACCACATCCCATATCTACCACTACCAACATCAACAACACTAACAGAACCACCATCGCCCAATCTCCAGCACCACCATAACGACAATCCCCAAATCATGCCCCATCCAGTCACTGTTGCTGCCTCCTCCATCGTCACCAACACCACGGCCACCAACATCACCTCACCACCACCACCACTGCCACCAAAAGAACAACCTGCACCACTACTAAACAACCACCAATACCACTACCATTTCACCACCACTAAAAACAACCAACACCAAACTGAGAACAACTAACACCAGCGTAGCCACTACAACTAGATCGGGACAGCGGCGGCGGCGTAAACAAAAAAGGTCACTGGGATGCAAAACAAAATGACGCCACTGCACCGCATCGGAGCGGCTGTTGGGAGTGGAGGTGGTCATCGGCGTCACTGCGTTGAAATTCAGAGGGGAGGCTATTGTAGTTGCAGATTTGGGTGGGGGCGGCTACGTGGGAATGGAGAGAGAGAGAGAGAGAGAGAGAGAGAGAGAGAGAGAAGGCAAAGAGAAGGCATTTGTAGAGAGAAAATGTTGGGTTGAAAATGAATTTAGGGTTTGGTGGATTAAATTAATTTATATATATATATATATATATATTAATTAGGTTGATATCTGATTTTTGCTTATAAATTCTTTACACCTTACTTTTGCACTTGATTCTTGAAACACGTGGTGGGGTGTAATTTTCTCAAAATTTTAAACTATAAAATCAATGGAATTGGAGACCCAACCCATTGCCGTCGATGGGGACTCCACCATCATAGGCGGATGTTCGCCCAGAGATGACAATGATATGGAAAGGCTGAGAAATGGCAGCGGCAGCGGCCAAGGGAATAACAAGTCATTGGACAAAATTAAGGGGCCATGGTCACCAGAAGAGGACGCGATATTGAGTCAACTCTTCAGAAACTTATGGTTGATACACCAAGGATTCCAAAATATATAAATAACTCTCAAAGATGATCACCAAGTGATGTTTTATAGTCGATGAAACTAGGCTGCCTGCACCATTTTTTTTTTTTTCCAGATTGTCCAGATTTTGACCCTGTTTGAGACGAGAATTAGGGACTCTAAACTTTGGAACGAGACTTGAGGTAAACAAGGTATAAAGTATTTTAATTCTAGTTTCTGGATATATAGACTGAATTTTGTGGGGGTATTGATGTTCAACATGCAGAATTTTCACCATGAGATTTTGAACTTGATTTTCTTTTTCAAGCCCAAACATTATTGTTTTATAAAACTCAATATTTAATCAAGCATGAACATATATGCAACTATATCTTTTATATGTCCAATATGACAAACATGAGTTACATGATTTAAGCCATTAAGAAAAGATGAATTAAGAGATTGATCCGTGGTTACTAATGCACACCAATTTACTCTCTTCCGCCTGTTCAAAGTGATGTGATACGGGATAGGCAATCACTTGGCCGAGCTTTGGAGTCCAAGAGGTTGAAGTTGACAAGCCAATGTACAAGTTTGGTGAAGGGGTCGATGTCCGAATCGAAGGGGATCAACATGTTAGAAGCGGTCGAAGACTGAAGGAAAACGGACATCTATGCGACCGCATAGATGTAATACCATGCGGCCGCATCATCATCAATAGAAGCTCTCCCAGCAGGGAAATTTCCTTCTATGTGACCGCATATGTTTTAACTATGCGGCCGCATAGGCAAATTCTGAGACGTGTTGTTTGTTTTTTTTCGCGAATTTCCAGATTTCATTATATTTCTTATTTTGGCAAGTTTTATTATTTTTGGACTCTTGATATTTCGTGCTTTTAGGGTTTTCCATAGTTTCCATATAAATAGGAATTTTATTTCATTGTAAGAAGTTTTTGACATAATGAATAAAAAGAGTTTTCTCTCAATTGTTCTTCATGAACACCCTTTAGAACTTATCAAATATTGATTGAATATTTGTGGCGTTCGACAACAGAACTTATCAAAGGATTGGACTACCTTTGTGGCGTTCGCAAATCGGGGTTCTAGTTTCTGCACTTCAACGGGTTTAAGGTTAATATACCTTAAGTTCTTGAGTCGTGAGGCTTGGGTCAAGATCCTATCGTCTACAAACCTGAATTTAGGCTTTCTCGACGTTTTTGAATTCATTCCGCGAGTTCCATGCGATTCCCCCCAACCGGGATCTCATCACAAAGGGTATGTAAAAATATTTGATCTTGTGTACTAGACTTTATAGTATTGTTCTTTGTATGATCAAATTTATTAGTTTTAAGTTTATTTCTCAAAATATTTAATTATAAGTTTGTCTCGCAAGTTAGCTATCCTATTTAAATTTGAAGCATGAAATATTGTCATTGTTTCACATGCAAATGTCCCTTACTTTCAAAAGAAAATTTCAAGTATGATTTATTGCTTTCTTGAAATAAACTAAAGAGCATGTAAAGAAAATAGACCTACACCAAATGAAATGAATATGATAGAGTGGGCTTCATATTAAAGATGGCTACGATGATAAGAACTGCTAGAAAGATTACTGGATATGTAAATAACGCAAGTCGTAGGAAAATCTTTATTCAAGAGTATTCATACTAGGTAAGAAATCCTTCGCACAACCTTGGCCGGCACATTCGTGTCGTTTATATGTTATGGGATGAGGTTGGATGAACGAGACCCCCAAGCAGTCAACGAGCAGGAGTTGGTCGTCTTATTAGGACATTGCCTCCTTATTAGGTTAGGATTGCAACTGACCAAAGAGATGAGATGATTGTTAGGGCTCCTGCAGAGAATATGGAGAAGGTTCTAATTCAAGTATTCGTAAGGAGGCTAACCCGAATCTAGAGAGCACAAGATAGAAAAACCGTCAACTGAACTACGAAAATGATATTTCAGTTATAACAGAGGAAACAATGGTTGAAGATCTACATTCTCTAGATGAGGACAGTGATGGAGCTAGTGGAGTTTAGAGTTGTTTGAAGATAGAGACATTTATTTTATTTAGTTGTTTTCTGAATAAATATTGATGGATAATTTTATTTTAAATTGTCTAAAGGAAATGGCAAGACCAAACCAAGCTAATCTGATGCAAGATCTGCTAAGTGCTGTCCAAGATCTTGAAAGGCAAGCCAATATGCCACCCCCAAATAATCCTCAAATTGGCCAAAGAGCTACCTCAATGGTCAAGCTATTTCGTAGGTATAGACCACCTACATTTGATGGTGGCTCAGATCCGCTGGTAGTTGAAGAATGGATTAAGGGCTTTGAACATATCTTCAAACACATCGCCTGCAGTGATGCACAAAAGGTTCAATGTGCTGAATTTATGCTCACTGGGGATGCTGGCCATTGGTGGGAGTCTGCCTCAAGGACTAGGACAAAAGAGGAGCAACAAAATCTAACATGGGAACAATTTAAAGATGAGGTAATGGAGAAGTATTTTCCTCAAGCTCTATGCGATTTTATGGAGATGGAATTTCTACAACTCAAGTAGGGAAATATGTCCCCTACTGATTATGAGCGGAGCTCTGAGTAGCTTTCTCGGTATGCACCTCATTTGGTAGATACTTAGACGAATAAAGCTAAGAGGTTCGAACAAGGACTGCAACCTGATATAGGTATGATTATTATGTCGCATCAGTTTACTACTTATCAAGAATTACTTTAGAGAGCTTGGGCAATCTTTTATAAGAAGGAATCACTAGAGAAGTACAACCAGCACAATGTAGTCTAAGAAAAGAAAGTGGAATGGTCAAAATAAGAAATCAAACATTGGAAAAAGTTCCAACAAAGATAGTGAACTGGTTACACTCACTACAAGAATTTTATGTTTTCCCTACAAATATTTTTTGTAGGGAAAAGTAAGAATTTGTGGGGAAAAATCCTTGCAGACAAAACAATTTTGTAGGCACATTTGTGGGGAAAACATCGAGGGGATACGTATAAGACGACAAATTTTTGAAATTTGTGGGCTAAAATTTGTCCCTACAAACCCTTTGGAGACAAATATAATTCGTCGTGTAAGATTTCCCCTGACAAAATTATTCGTCTGCTAAAGTTAAGTTTGCACACGAAAAGGTTTCGCTTTTCCCAACAAATGATGTTGTGGGCTAAATCGTTTTTTCCCTACGAGTAATGTTTTGCATGGAAAGAACATTTGTAGGCTAAGATAAATTTTTCCCAACAATTAACAATTTGTGACAACATGATAAAGATTATTTTGTGGGCTAAACCCTGTTTTTCTCTACAAATATTTGTTTGTAGGGAAAGCATATGTGTAGGCTATTATAAAACAATTTGTAGGGGAGAAATCAAATTATATTTTTTATATTTTATTTGTTATTTATATTATAGCGATTTTTTAGCCTTATTCAAAATAGTGTAAAAATACAAAAAGACAATAAATTAATTAAGACATGTAGTGCCAATGAATATAACATTAATGAATCCAAAATACTTTATCAAAACACAAATAAAACTCATTCAACAAATATGATTAAATCTAAATTTAAAAAGAGTATGGCAAACATGCCATATACCTATTATTATGCACCTAAAAAAATAACACTTCATCCCCATGAATTAGATATGTGGCTGATCATCACCAAAATTATTCTCTTCGTCCTCAATAGCATCATCTTCCTCATCAGTATTATTCTCAATTGACAATGGTGTAAATGGGGGTACAACAAAGCCAGGAACTTTACCACATAGCTGGTGCATAGAATGATGCCAAGACTGCAATGTAGAATTGAATTGTTGCTCAACAACCTTCATCTTATATTGCATCATTTGCTCCATCTTCGTTCGAGTTGCATCGGCTACCTTTCGAGCAACTCGTTCTGTTTCTAACTCCTTCTCCAAATTGTGTACATTGGAAGATGTGTGAACATCTCGAAGGCGACCATCTCCCAACCCACGAATTTGACGTCCAAGCTTTGTACCTAGAATGGACATCATGATTTTAATTCCGGCCTCAGGATCATCTACATGTATCTCCTCCAAAGGGATATCTTCAGGAAGTTGCTGCTCCTTTGCCCTCTCTACAAGATATTCATGCTCTTTGACAAGCATCTCATCCTACAAACACAAAAAAAGAGGTTTATGTAATGAACAAGTAACACTCACATGGTCATGCTACTGCCAAGTAATTTAATAATCAATTTGCCCATGAAAATGCATGCAGGATTTAATGATCATGGACGAATCCTCCTTTCCGTGTCAAAACATCCTATGTCAAGTTTACACTAATGAGGCACTAAGATAAACATTCTCACTCAAATAGTTTCAGAATTTAATGGCAGACTTGAAAGCCAATTTTATCGTCTTGATATTTGACAAGGTAGAAAGTGTAATAACTCATTTATCAGTAAATTAGTTTAATAAGTGCCCATGGGACATATCAGTGATGCATTTATTCCAAAAAAGGGGAAGAGCTGAAACCAAGCAGAGTTAGAGAGCAAAAATACACTTTCCTTACACTTGTCTGCATTGACAATCCTGTCAATGAATACAGTCAATTTTTATCTTGATTCAATCTGACTGATAACCTTCCTAAGGATTTTGCTTCTCAGAAGCCATGACCAATTATTTCCACTTCATTTCTTAATTTATTTTGTTTTATAAGTGCCCATACTTGAGGTACTAATGACATCTGAGAAGGAAAATCTAAATCAATTGTCTAGTAACTTGCAAATTACACGGAAAACTAAATACTTCCCACAACATTTCAGTCCGCTTTGCAGTTGTCAAACACCAGACTACTAATAAGTAATAATATGAAAACCAACTTCACTATTTAACTTGAAATAGACAGCTTGTAAAAGGCAGTTTCCACTTCAATGTCTTCACTATTTGATCGACATTGTCAAGTGTTGAGTGGTGTTAAGCCCTTCAATGCTCATATATTTTCTTCTTCAGTTCTTGTTTTTCTTCTCTCTTTCAAACCCTTTCATGATTTATCCGCATAATGTTTAAATGACCCAATTCATAGAGTAACCACCAAATTTGTTCTAGCACAAGTGGTCTGTAAAGCAATTAAGAAGATAACTCGAGTTGGCTTTATAAAAGCACACTGCTAATGCAAAATCCTAGCCTAGTTCCCTAGGATTTAATGATCATGGATGAATCCTCCTTTCTGTGTCAAAACATCCTATGTCAAGTTTACACTAATGAGGCACCTAAAGACAAACATTCTCACTCAAATAGTTTCAGAATTTAATGGCAGACTTGAAAGATAAAGCTTTTATCACTTCCATAGGAGGGACTACCAAAAAGCTATTATATTTCTATACTGGAGAATCAAGGCCAAATTTGGAATAATGAAACTACTTTCTGAGGTTGTATCTTATAATATGTTGGAAAAATATAATTATGTGCCAATCTGAAATCTTCAACCAGTGTGATCACAACTACTTTTTTTTGCCGACAGCATCGACGTAGAATTAACTAGGAGGAAGGGGCAAAGAAAAGAGAATGAAAAGGAAAATAATCATCTACCATTTTCTCTTCAAACAAGTCTAGAATTTAATGGAAAGATTTCAAAACAATCAAATCAAAAGCTGCAAAATCAAAAAGAGAATATATCCACATTTAAAACCTTTAATATATCTCCCAGGTACTCTCTTAAGTATAAGATGCTCTTTCCATGCTTAAAACTCTATTATAAGCTTTAGCCAAACGCAACCAACTCTTTCACTAATCAACAAGTAATTCCTAAGCGAATCACAGTATTTTCGAAATCAATATCAGAACCTATTTGCATAATTGCACCGAAGTGTAATATATAAACAAAAACAAGCAATGGGTATTCAACCGGTACCATTTTTCTCCGCCTCCACACTTAGTATCACAGTTTTAGACAACAATACTTAGTACACAGTTTTTGGGACAAGTGCAAACATTGAATCCTTTAATCAATGGATAAACAAATCAATGGAAAACCTAGAGCAAAAAACCCAAACAATTAGAACCAAAAAAATTAGATTAAATCAAAACCCACATGTAACAAAAATCAATTAAGCGAAAATGAACTGCGAAACTGAAATTCAGATTTTAGACAACAAATGAAATAATTATTTCCACTTATCCCCATAACGATGTGTCCTGTCCTATAAGAGGAAACTAATTCTATGATTCTGGTAGATAAAACACGATAAAGAAAACAAAGTTATAGTGTCAAGTCTTTCTTACATGTTGGGCCTTAGCTGCATTATAAGTCCAACACTTGTTCTTCCCTGCATAAGCGAACTCAAAAGCGTCGACTTCGGGAAATTTCGAACCATCCTAATAATAAAAAAAAATGCATGTTTCAAATACATTATTCAAATTCTTAGCAAAATTAATTACTTAAATACATGTTGATAATAAATAGGTTCATTACCTTAGCCATATCCTCCACTATGTATGAGAAAGGACGTGAACCAGTACGGTGATTGTACATCTTCTTCAACCGATTCACTATATTTGCTAATGATGCCTTTTGCAAAGAAAAGAATATATATATATTACATAACAAAATTAGGAGTAAAAGCTGTGAACTGGTAAGAAATTATACAATAAATACCTTGAACTTATCAGAGTTGAAATGATTACACAGTTCCACCCATTGATCTACGCCTCTATCAAGCATCTCCAAATGGGGATCGGCTAATGCATTCTCATGTGTCTTGCACAACCTATAGTATGCACTCAACTCAGCCTTGAACTCCCTATACCTGCCATTGTATAGTCTATTAATATAATTTGACAATCTCGAGTCTTTCAAATCTATCTCGAAGTTCAAAACAAGTTATTGGTGGAGGAACTTGACGCAGCCCCCAATCGTTCTCCATGACGATTCCATTTAGTGTAATTGTATGACATCCCATACATGATCACGTGTTGTCGAATTTCACTCACTGGCCTCCAACAGCAATTATTACACTTTTGGCAAGGGCACTCAGAATGACCTCGATGATTGACATGGTTGCTAGCAACTCTAACAAATTCCTCAACCCCTGCCAAATATTCCGCACTAGTTCTATCGGGATTATGTATCCAATTTCTATCCATAGTGTAGCTGCTATAAATAACCACGCAATGGTTATGATACACAAAAATATATGTAAACATAACAAAAATTAAATGACAAAGCTCAATTATGATATAAGTTACATAAAATCCAATAAATTGACACAATTACTATAAATAGCCAGTTATACATTCACATACATAAACATATAGATACATTTTGATTCTCACGTTACATGCACACACAACAATAAACTGATAAAAATTAAATCTAAGAACAAGAAAAACGAATTCAAGAAGAACGAAAATTTTTATTCCATCAATAATGTCGACGGCAATGACAAACGAGGCTTAAATAATCACTAGAAAACCTAAAATAAGCGAAAAGATGGAAATAGACATTCTAGGAAATAAAATAACTAAAACGCCAAAATTGACAAAAATAGCAAAAACTTCGAATGGCCGTCGACTGGGCTTAAACTGCGAATTTGAAGCTGAAAACGGCATCAGCCAAGCAAAACTAGGTTGGAATGGTATGGGGCTCCGCTTCTTGTTTCCAAAAACATATTATAATAGCGATTCTGACACTGGTGCAAAAAGTTATGACCGTTTGAAGTTAGCACACGTTTTCTTGGCTAATTTCCTATCCATCTCATCTTCGAACTCCAAGGCGATCTGTCCTAATCAATATAGCTCGTAATTGGCAATCAACATAAGGTCCTTGGGATAATTGTCTATGCTTAGTGCCATTCATTTAAATAATCTTACGATTTAATGTATTTTTACATATTCAAATGGGATAGGAATACGTCGGTTCATATGTGAAATTTAAGTTTTAAGTGACTCACTGTTGAGATAAATTTGATTGCTTATTTTGGTGGTGGTTGATCTTGTTCTAATATTAATATGGACTATAAATTAAGATGGACAAAATACTAGAACAGAAGAAGAGGATTTCACTAATTAAGATGGACCATAATTTATTAGAATGTAGATTAGTTGTGTACTTTCATTTAATATCTCCACAATGAAATAGACATTCAAGATCTTTGATAGGTTCATGTTGGATTAGATGCTGGAAAACTGAACTGAAATAAGGAAACAGAGGTATTGGAGTATATTACTAGATTCTCCTTGATTGGTTATTTATCACGAAATCTTGGAACATTTATATATATAAATGAATGTTACTTCTTGATCTTCCTTTAGTGGAAATGCTTCTAAAATTGATTATCTCACACTGCAATAAGAACTTTACAATTGTTCATTATCAATATCTCTTCATTTGGCCAGGGAACAATTATCTGTTAAAACAATGCATAGTCATTTTGTTTCAGGTAATTGTATAATTTAATAAAAGGAGTTCTTGCAACCAATTCAATGTGAATTCTTATGCTATTACACGATATTGTCTAATTTACTTAATACATGATTAAACATTTTGATAAATTTATTCTATTGAAAATATTGAGTACATTGAAATATTTGAACCAGAAGATCCAATAATAGATATCCAAGTTGAGAATATAATATGTGAATATACAAAAGTTCTAATTCACATCAAGTGAACAAGCAAAGAAATCCAGAATAGTACTTGGATTTACGAACTTACCTTGTTGCAATTTGAATTGAAGGAAGCTCTGTTATCCAAAAATCTTTGTATCAAAGGTGGCTTCGCCAAAGGATAGAACCTGACCAGAAAAAGGAAGACACCCGCACCTGGATAGAACCACCTCAAGCACTGCATAAAATCAACAAGTCACATAAAACACCACGTGAAAACCAAGCGGGCGAAATAGAGCGACAACAACGAAACGATTCCAGCCGTCACAACAACAATAAACCAACCACGAATAGAAACCCAAAACCAACAGATAGAACCCAACCAATGTCCGAAGCAGATGAAGCCAAACCAAATAGACCCGGCACCAAAAGACACGGACAACAAAACCACGCTGAAAACCACCAATGCTTGAAAACGAGAAACCCAATCACAAATACATAAAAGCACGATACAAAATAACAAATAATACAGTAGAACTCATGAGAATCAAGCAGCACAGTGGGATATTCTCACACTAGATCTAATTAAACAAAGCCGAAAAATTAATTAAAGATTAGAACAAAGCTGATATGCATACCTTGAAGACTGCTTGAAGAACACAAAATCAATGGCAAATGAAGAGATTGGGATTGCAATAATGGGATCCATGAGAAACTTTGAGGGTAGTCAAATTGAATTAATTAGGTTTTGGTAGCAATGGATGACGAAATTAATGCCGAAAGCGGGAGTAATTTTTGGTGAAAATTTTTGGAGGCAAATAGAGTATATGCGCCGTGGGTTTTTAGATTACCTTATAGTCGTGGGTTTTCAGATTTTGGATTTCATGGGTTTTCAGATTTAGGATTTTGTATTTTGTATTTTGTTAAAAAATATATATATTTTCATTTATTTATCTTTCACTTCAAATTACTTTTTGGAGTGACTAACATAAATAGTATAAGGAAAAATTTTCCGCTAATTTTTTGATGTAGGACAATTGACTTTGGATTTTGAGAAAGAATTGGAAAGGAAACCTACTAAAAGAGAGGTTTCGAAAAACTGGACATAACTTTAAACTCGCGCGTTAGAATTTCTATTATAATATATTTTCAGAAATGGGAAGCGGCGCTCTATACAGTGGGTTTAACCCGGTTGACGTTATTTTCAAGTTCAAAATCACAATTTAAGGCGGGTCGTCGGGCACTTGAAGTTTAGCGTTTTTTCTACTTTTACGTTTTATGTCTATTTTTGGTCTTTTCGCTTAAATTAGGGTTCCCACAGACTGTTTAAGACTTTTCGTCATTGTAATAATGCAGTTTATCATTCGAATAAAATTATTTTCCTGGTGGATTCCAGTTTCTTTGTTTTTCGAATTTACGTTTGTATTAGCCTAAAGACATGTCAAATATTTTTTGTCTCCAAAAGATATATCTTGCCAAATTTTTCACTCTAATTATTAGCCTACAAACATTTTTTGTCTGCAAAAGATATATGTTGTCCATAATTTTTTTTTGTCTGGAAAAGGAAGAAACATTGTAGGCAAAAGACATCCTACTATATTGAAAAAGTTGAAATAAATCATAGCCCTACAAACAATCTTTTTTGTGGGAAAAAGTGAACTTTGCCTATAAATCTTAATTTGTCAATGGAAATTTTGTAGGGCAAAAGTCTTCCCATTATGGAAAATTTTAAAACAAATCATTTCCCTATAAAATGTCATATTTGTGGGGGGAAAATGAATTCCACATACAAATCTCAATTTGTCTCCGGAAATTTTGTAGGCACAAGTTTAAAAATTTGAAACAAATCATAGCCCTACAAAACATCATTTTTGTGGGAAAAAGTAAACTTTGCCTACAAATTTCAATTTGTCAATGAAAATGAAAGTATAAATTTCTTGTAGTGACTGTGTCGTAAATGCAATGAGGGCCACAAAAGTGAATGCTTAGCTGGAAAGAATGTGCGTTTTCATTATGGCAAGCCAGGACATATTGCTACGAACTGTAAGGATGGTCCTTAAAAGAAAGATGATGACCAGAGTAAGAACAATAAGGAAAAGGTGAAAGTTTTTGCTATCACTCAGCAAGAAGCAGAGTAGTACCCCAATGTGATAGCTGGTATTTTATTGGTATCCGATACACTTGCTTATGTTCTGTTTTATTCTAGGGCTACGCACTCTAAATTGACATATGAATTGTCATTTACTATTGTTTCGGGGAAAGACTCTTAGTACTAAACATATAGTAAAACAAGTCAGGCTAGAGTCAAATGGAAAAGTGACAAAGGAAAGTTTATATCTACTGAAGATGAAAGACTTTGATATTAGGCCCTCTTTGATTGGTGTTATTTGTCATGAAACTATGAAAATATTTTCCTAGTTCTTACTTTTGGTTGTTTGATTAGCCTGATTTGTCATGGAAAATATTTGCCACCAATATTCTAGGTACAATCCCTTGAAGCACAAAAGTAAGAATTTATTTTCTTACGATTTTGATGAGAATTTATTTTTTACCTTTCTGGGTGTTTTTTTTTTTTTTTTTTTTTACTTTTTGGCAATGGAAACATATTCTAAATACAATGGTAAAAAATTTATCGATTTAATTGACAATTTGCATGAAAAACGAAGCCAAACGAACACCAAAAATTCATGAAAGTATTTTTTTTTTTTTCTTTTTGGCAATCCAAACAAATTTTAATACAAATTGTAAAAAAATTTATCCCAAAAAGTAACAATTTGCATGAAAAACAAAGTCAAACGAATTAGGTGAAAAATTATACCAATCAAACACCATTAATTACAATTCCCTCTAAAACAAATTCTAGGCAAATCACTTCCTTCCCAAACATTTTATTTGCCATCCATTTTCCATCTTTCTATCAAACGGACCCTTATATTATGTTTGCATTGGTTAGGGAGCAATCATGCAACCATCGAATGTCATAAAAAGGAGATAACTATTCAATTGAGATAGATTGAGGTTTGTTTTTTCAGAGATAGACTTAGTTTATTTTTGATAGCCTAAGAATAACTAATCAAGAAGGGGGTGAATTAGTTTTTAAAAACTTTTTAAAATAATTAATCTAAATTAAAATAAGTAAAGACTAAATAGATTAATTCAAATAATGACCGCAAATATGAAAGTGATAGATAAAAGGGAAGAGAAGATGCAAATGATATAATTGGGGAGGTTTGGTCCAAAGTAATGATCTGACGTGTCTTGTCTCGAATCACCCTAGTGAACCCGAAACGTGACGTGCACCAATGATAGATACTGACTAGATTCCAGATCCATTACCAAGGCTGAAAATGACTTCCTATAAAACATGCGCCAAAATTAAATGCTTATGAAAAATATAATGCGATGGGCCCAAAGTAATAATTCCATGTTTTACCAAAATGAAACTTATCACACAATATGTCATGTGGCTCTAACTCTAAAATCATCAGGCTCTTCAAACAATTAAAAACCATTTGATACCTTTAGGAAATCATGGAAAAATATATAAGTTGATAACTTAGTGAGTTGATAAGTTCGAAAATAATTATATTTTTTCATTCATAAATCTTTATCGAAAATCGAGTTTAAATCATTTAACAGTCCAAAGTATACTAACGTATAATAATAGTCAAGATGTGAGACATTCACATAATGTTGGAAAATATCATCTCATAATCACGATATAAATATCAGCTGATATCTATAATATAATCTCATCACATCAAATGTACTGGATAGCCCACCAGAAATATACCGTCTGGCTAAAATCTGTAATCCGCCCATCGGGCTAAGCACTTCCGACATGGGCCTCGAGCCCCTCAATGAACGGAAGCCGGTCTCAAAGACCTCTCATAATCAATTCTAGAACACGGCTAAGGCACCTCAGTGAACTATATGTACATGGTCAAGACCCCTTCATCCCCAGTCAAGGCCTCTCAGTGTAGTATAGAGCACGGCCAAATCCCCCCAGTGAACTAGAAGATTATATAATCATGGGTACTTTTCTGGTCGATCTCAATATCACATTTCTCATTTCAATTCACAAGTAATCCATGTATACCTTAATGATTTCACAAATATCATAATGAAGGAACATTTCATAATAATCATGAAATTTTACAATAAATTCTCATAATTGCACACAATTTAATAAATAGTATTATTTATTTATCAATATTTGAAAATGTATAAGTTTTTCCACTCACAGATCTATGAATGTCTATCTGGCTAAATTGACGAGTATTCTCGAGTTTTCACGTCACTACCTGCAATATAATACTAGATAACCAATTTAATAACCACGCAACCAAGTAGCTCCGAATATTCATAATCGAATACTAAAACTTGATTTCCCAAGACTTGAATAATTTTCCCAAATTTCCTTTAATCACTTGGAGCTAATTCCATTTTCTAGTCCCTACACTAAAATCTAATTCATCAAAATAATCTCCAATTTCAAACATAAAAATAATTCCTCATTTACAAACTATTGAAACTAATAATCATAATTCAACCAATTTAATTTACATATAGTTCCATAAAATCATTCTATCAAGTAAGTATTTCATCACAACTATCATTTCCCTAATTTATACTTATTCAAAATCCCAATTAAAAATTTTAGAATTTTGCCCAAAATTGATATTTCTCACCTTAGTGTAAATAGCCTTCCCAATTCAACCATATTGGCTTGGAATCATACTCTTTTCTTCAATCCGAAATTTAAACCAACATTTAGAACTCTAGAGATTTCAACATAAATTATTTCTTTATCACTTGAAGCAAATAGATAAATTAAATTCAAAATTGAAGAAATCAACACTTACTTCTTCTTCTTCTTCTCTTTTCCTTCTCTTTTTCTCTTTCTTTATGCCGATTTTTCTGTCCTCCTCTGATCTCTGTGTATCTATCTAAATGAGAAATGGGTAAAATGGTTTTTAAATAGACATTTGTACTCCACTAACTCCACTTTTGCAAAGGAAGTCCCTTATCTTCCATTTATTATAACATCTAGTCATTTTAACTTCCGTTAATAGAAACGTAAATCCCAAAATTAAATTTTACCAATCTTAAACCTTAAAATATTGTAAATTGTAAAATAAATCCCAATAAAATAATTTGGTCAATTTAAATCCCAATAAAATAATTTACTTCATTTTAGTCCTTATTTGAAGTTGACTTTGACCAAATACTTTATTGACTTTGACTATAAATGTGTAGGGTATAACATGATCTACGTCTTCCGTTACCAAACTCTTCGGTACGAGCAATGCCTTCTCACAATATTGATTGACTTATGGTGCAATCTAACCCTTTCGACACTTCCACAGACTTACAAATAAGGAGTATCGATCCTTATACAATATTGAACTTTACAGAGCCTCAATATGACCCATACTATTGAGCTTTACGGGATCTCAATATGACCCACTTGGTAACTTACAACAAGGAGCATCGATCTTTATACCATTGAGTTTTTACGAGGCCTCAATATGACCCACATGTTTAGAAAATTTATTTTACTATGAAATTTCTCTCTTAATAAATGATACAAAAGAATTAAGTACTAACAGAGACTAACACTTCAATGAATAACAATAAATTATAGCTCAAGTGTTATATGAGAAAATTTTGATGAATATAATGATTTCAAAATTTAATTCAATTAATCAAAGTTTTTCAACAAGAAGATGAAGAAGAAATAAATGTAATGTTAGTTCAAAAATCTTCTCCAAATATCTTTCTTTTAATGAATAATGATAATAAATTAAGTACCAAAAGAGAGATGTGGAACATTAATAAATATTATGATTTTACAAGTTTGATTTAATAAATCAAAGTTTCGATATAGAGAAGTGGAAGAAATGATATAATGTAAGTTCAAAACTTTTCTTCAAAATATATCTCTATTCTACGAATGATAGAAATAAATTAAGAACAAAAAGAGAGATGAAAATTTTTGATGATGATGATTAAGGAATTTGAATCAATCAAAGTTTTTTATACGAAGAAACAAATGAAATGAATGCAAAGGTAAGTTCAAAGAATTCTCAAAACAAAATATTTCACTTGGATGCTCTTGAATCTCTTATGAGGAATAGAAATCGTGAGGATAGTTATAGAGTTTAAAGGATAAAAAAAATTTATAAGTGCGGATGACTTGCTCGGTCGAATGCCTCTTGTCGAGATGATCAATATAGTCGTTTGTACAGTAAAAATCAGAGGTTAGAACGGTCAAATTTTGGATCATTGGAATTTTTCGATAAATCGTCTCCGACAGTTTTCGGTCTTTTCGTGATTTGGGCCCATTTGACCCGATTTAAAGGTTTTGAAAGGCATGGACTGCTGGAAGGTATTTTTAACTAACTTTTCAAGATAAAATATATTTTTCATCAAGTCAAAATATCTTTTTAAAAGTCATTTTTATATTGGATTTATACGTTGCATTTGAATGACTTTTAATGTACACAAAATTATTTTTAATGCATAGAAGGACTTTGAGCTTCAACATTCATTATCAAAATTAAAGTGTTAGTACATTTACATTTTGTCTAAGAAATCAAGTCTTTGATTTTTTTCTCCGCAGTTTGGCTTTCAAATTCTTGAATGTGTGACTTCGATATTGACCTCCTTCTTGAGTTCGATTTGTGATGATAGCTTTTGATCCTTTTTTCATAGTATGCTTTGAAAAACTATAGTTACTTGAATTCAACTTGTTAACAAACGAGATTAGCTTGTTTGTTATAATAAAAACTTTAAGGTTATAATCATCCATAGGTCAACAATTTTTCCCTTTTTATTATGACAAACAATATAATTTGCAAAGTAATATTGAATAAATGATAAAGAATATAAATCTTAAATTTTGCATGTAACCAGATATTATCCCTATATTTTAGAGACCAATAACCGTTCACTTTAAAGCATACATGTGTAAAGAATATCATCTCATATATTTCATCAAGTATTTCATCAAACATATCATTTCATATATTTTTCCCCTTTAGTCATGCGCAAAAAGATATAGCATTTAAGATCAAAACACAACCTTAGATACCGCATGAAGCCTTATCAAAATGTTCAAAATAATAGATATTGCGTACATTAGCAAGTTGAAGCACGAGTTTACAAAGGGTTAAGACATAAAGAGGTTAAAGAAAACAAAAGGACTAAAATACATATGCACAAAATTATATCCAAGACTCTGGAGGAGGCGGTGGTGGGAAAAAGTGCATCGAACCGAGCATAAAAGACATTTTACTGAGCCTGCATTGTCTCCTGTTGAGCCCTGTAGTAAGCATAAAAGGCGTCTTGCCGAGTCTGCATCATTGCTTGTTGAGCTTGTATTGCATCTTGTTGAGCTTGCATGCAGTGAAGCATCCCGCCAAGCTCGTCGACGGATGATGTAAGGGAGTTAATGCGTCCGTTTAGGAGATTGTAGTAATCCTCGGTAAATGTGAATAGCTGGAAGGTGGAGGAACACTTGATCCCGGGATGTCATGTAGAGGACTAGGAACTAGTGGTACATCGTCGTCGTGATCATCATCAACTGTTTCTTCATCTCCTTCGAATGGTATAGTTGAAAGACCCGAGTCTGCATCAAATCCTTTAGTACAGGTTACTCATTGCCCATGTTCTTTGCCAATCTTCATTCGTTTAAGAGTATGAGTGTTGACAGTGTCGGTGGGACGGAGTGAAAAGAAGACCTCACTATTTAAAGGAATTTCAAAATGTTTAAAAATTTAGTGAGTAGCATGGCAAATGATAATACTTTTATACGAGTGATGGGATAGACGATTTTCATGTGACCAATCACAATTGTTGAAAAATCTAATTTTCGTCTGACTAAAAAGGAGTCAAGAAGGAATAAGTTGAAATTAGTAACTTCATCAATGTAACCTTTCCTAGGGAGAATAATATGGGCAATGATAATGTGCAAAATTTCACATGGTCAAGTGAGTTGATTTCAGCTAACTTTTATCAGATGCTCAAAATTTTTCACGGTTACTCTATGACATGCAATGGTAGGATTATAACCTTCAAAGACCAGGTGAGCCATATGACAAAAGATTTTATTGTCACATTTTTTGAGTTCAAGGAAAGAGCATAAAAGGGCGTTGGTAATTGTAATTCTTTTACCTTTGAGAAAACAAGAAATGCTACCCGTATGAGGAGTATAAACCATATTTTTGTAGAAATCTTTCATAAGCTTAGGATACACATTTTCTTCCATATATGCAATCAAGACCAACCCATGTTCATAAAGAATTCTTCTACATGAAATGCAGGTGCTTGAACAGTAAAATCGGTCTTAGCTATAAGGATGGGTGGTTTATCAAATTCTGGCTCCTCAGGTTTGTCCTCTGATGAAGGAGTTGGTAACCTCTCCTTCCTTGGTCTCTTCCCCGGCATTTGGACCCTTGGCACTATGGTAGAAGAGTGGGAGAAAAATTTAAAAAGTGGTTGACTATTGAAAAGAGAGAAAAGAAGGTTGTAGTGGAAAAGAAAATGAGGCTTTTAAGAGTTTAGAAGAGAAAAAGTGATGGGTTCTTGGAATCTTGTTGAAATTTCAAAGAATAATGGTAGATCTAGTGAGTTTGGAAGTAGATCTATGGAGAGGATGAATAAAAGTGAGAGAAATGGATGAGAAATGAGGGTTGGACAATGATAACCAAGAATAACTAACCAAGAGGGGGTGAATTGATTTTTGAAACTTTTTCGAATTATGCAAATTCGATAACTTAAATTCAAGTATTATCACTTAAAAAATATAGCACAATATAAATAGCAATTCAAAGTAAGGTGCAGTAGTGTAAAGATGACAAACGAATTTAATGGGGTTCGATACACAATGTGTTCTACGTCACGAGCAAGGTCAAATGCACTATAGTGGTAACTAACAAACAAGGAGTACCGATCCTTAAGTAACTTACAAAAATAAGCACTTATCCTTAGGTGACTTACAACAAGGAGCACCTATCCTTAAGTGACTTACAACAAGGAGCACTCATCCTTAACAATAATCGAGTTTTCACAAGGCTTTCGAAACTACTAAGATATGAAAGATAATTTTACAATTGAAAGAACTCTCTTAACAAATGATATAATCAAGTCAAGTATTTAGAGAGTTAGGATAACACTTCAGTAGATAGCAAATAGTAAAGTTCAAGTATTTATGTTGTAAACTTTGATGAATAATGGATAATGAAATAGCTTGTATCTTTGTATCAAAGTTTTCAACTAATGATCTCTCTTAACAAATAATGCAAGTTAAGTATGAAGATAGGTTTACACTTCAATATAAGTGTTGGTAAAGAAAACCTTTATCAAGAATTGAAAATAGATGGATTGAGAAGTTTTCTTTCAAAATAAAATTTTTGATGAAATAGATGAAACTAGTTTTTATCAATCAAGAAATTCTTTTTAATAAATGAAGTAGAAGATAAAATCAAGTAAGCTCAATGATTTTTAATAAATATGTTCTCTTAATAACTCTTGTAAGTTGTTGGAATTGAATGCAAAAGAGATGACTATTTATAGATCAAGAGATTGAAAATCAGTCACTTTCGTTGAGCAATTTTGGTCGACTGAAAGGTTAATATAACCGTTGTAAAAATTCAAACCATTGGAATTTCGGCTTAGCAGTTTTGCCATTTCGGTTGAACAGAAGTTTGGTCGATCAGTGAATTTCGGTCGACCGGTAGCTTTTGAAATCCGGTAAGTATTAAACCGGTAAACATGAAATCCAGTATTTAAGCAAAAATCGGTAAGCATGAAATTCGATATTAAGCAAAACCGATAATATGAAATCCGGTATTAAGCAAAACTCTTAAGATGAAATCTGGTATTAAGAAGATTTCGGTAAGATGAAATCTGGTAATAAGCAGATTCTGGTCAACCAGTGTATACTTCAGCCGACCGAAGTAAGAGAATTTTGGAAAATAATTTTTACATCAAAATATTCATTTTTCAAAATCTATTTCATATCATGAATCAAAAACATATTTATGCAAGTGATGAATAATGAAAAATTATGTACTTTTTAAAAATCGATGAGTTAATACCTTTATATATATATATATATATATATATATATATATATATATATATATATATAGAAGTTTCGATACATAATTTCTAAACTCTAATCTTCAAAGTTCTTGTTTTCTTCGAGTCTCTTTTGATTGTTTGTTCTTCAACGGATGATGATTTGAGCTTTTGAATGCTTAAAAAGATTTATTCATGAAAAACTCAAGAAACAAGACTTGTTAGAAACATAAGTGTATTGTTTGTTATAATCAAAACAAGTGGAGTTATATTGAATCATAGGTCAACAAACAAACGGTTCAGGTTGTCGATAAAATTGAAGTTCAAACAAAAGAAGCTCAAGAATGGCAGAAAGTTATGCTGACAAGAGAAAAAAGGATTTAGAATTTGAAGTGGAGGATAAATTCTTCTTGAGAGTAGCACCAATGAAAGGTGTGCTCTGTTTTGGCAAGAATGGAAAGTTAAGACCTAAATTTGTTTGACCATTTGAAATTATAGAGAAGGTTGGAAACACAGCCTATCGAATAGCACTACCATGTGAACTTTCAGCAATGCATAATGTGTTTCATGTCTCCATGCTTAGAAAGTTTGTTTATAATCTCAGTCATGTGGTAGACTTTCAATCATTGGAAGTACATTAAAAAAAAATAAAGATACTAAAGACAAAGAGTCATAACTCTTTAACTAACGTTATTTTGGGACAAAATTCTTTTAAGGAATATACCATACGAATTTTTTTTTATATGCATTAGTGTGGTTGTCACACTACGCCAAAAATGAGCTTTTGCAACACATAAATGGCAACATTCGGTAGTTAAGTATTGTAAAAGGGATCTATTGCAACATTTTAATAAATGAGTGTTGCAATTGGTTAAGAAAATTAAGCTTTAGCAACGTTTTGTAAATGAATGTTGCAAAAGACACCTTTTGCAACGTTTATCGAACGCTGCAAAAAGTTCAGCCTTTTGCAACATTTAATAAACGTTGCAAAAGGCTGAACTTTTTGCAGCGTTTATTAAACGTTGCAAGAGACTGAACTTTTTGCAACGTTTGATAAACGTTGTAAAAGGTGAGACGGGTTAGTGGGTTAGGCCAATTTTGTAAATTGTGGACTTTTTCCATTCGGGCTTTGAATTGACCCGACCCGACCCGTAAAACACCGACTTTTACAAATTATTAACTTTGGCATTTTAATTGTCATTCTCCTCCCCCACCCATAGCCAATAGTGAACCCTAGCCATCTTCACTACCTTCGTCGTTCGACATTGTGACCTTTCCCTTTTTACCTCTCTCGCCATCAAATGGTGAAACCCTAAAATACAGCTTCCAGCCGACGTTATGTAACTTAGTCCACCGTCGTCGTCTACTCCAGAGAGGTATTTTCCATCTTCCACTAAAGGTCCATCTTCTTTCATTCTAGCTTCACTCGAGCCACCTGCTCCAGCTTCCTGTAAATGGCGGCCATCATCTCCATCTTCCACTCGTCTGAACGTGAAGGTCCCTCATTTTTTAGTCAGGCTTCACTCAAGCTTCTGAACGTGAGGGTTCCAGTCAAACTTCCCCTCTTCTTCTCTACTCTACACCCCACCCCAAGAACAAACGGTCTCTTCTACATCAATTCTTCCACGCCACACACACACGGCACCTCTCCTTCCATCACAAGTGTATTCCATAGATTAAAGTTTGCAACTTGTAATTTCTTTCTCGTCTCCAAGCCAAGGACCTAAGGTAAAGTTGCTTATCTATTTATTTCGATTCATTAGGAAATTTTTGACAGTCGAATAGAAGGAAAACATAATCCTAGAGCTATGGAAACTTGCCAGTCGTTGGGACCCATGTCGTTTATTAACCCTTGTAAACATTTTGGATTCTTGTTTTCTTTGGGGTTGATTGGGGATGGAGGATTAATTTTTTTTACCGGTTGGTTTGGCAGTGAAGGAATTGAAGTGGGTTTCCCAATCAAGATGGATTCAGGACCATTTGATGAGTTCTTGAGAATGAAGGCCCTTTAGCAGCAGCAGAGGTTTGCACTTTGGCCTTATGGGAGTCATCACCCACTTGCTTATATGAAATGCCCCAACTTCTTCAATGAACATCAGAGGTAAATTCTATGGCAATTACCCCTTTTTCACCTATCATAAAAAAAGTTTAATTTTTCACTGTGACTTGTTTTGTAACTCTCGGTAATTTGGGTTTTGAATTCATTTTTTTTTGTGTACGCCCCTTGCAATTCTTATGTTTATTATAGCCAAGTTTTTTGTGAATTTTAATGCATTATTGTGTTTTTGAACTATCTATGGTGTCTATATTAAGGCCTACTCTTGTTAACTCTATTGTAACAAGCAATTGCTACTTTTAGTCTTTAAAAGCCTAGAATGAAAACGCTTACTGTTAAGCAAGATTGGCTCAAATATGTAAATCGAAGCCGAACAAGTGTTATGAACAATGGATCTTTCTCTGAGCATCACAATTCAGTTGGTTCAAGTGCACTGATGAGGCCTCCAAGAGGACCATTGCCAGCATATTTGATATTTGATACCTCCCAACATTAGGGGGAGTAATTTTTGGGAGGTGTGAGAATTGCTAATTGTTATGACCTCACAGTCATAGATTAATGCTTCATGAGATTTTGCATTCACAAAGGTGTAAACTAATTTAAAGAGGTAGAATGAGGTTTCACACGTGAGAAATTGAGATTCAACATGCTCTTGATGTTTTTGCACTTGATCCCCCCGAAGGAGGTCAAATGGAAGTTGTAGTTAGTTCTTCTTTGTCATATTAAATACAAAGTTCATCGAATTTTATAGTCAAAAAATTGGTCATTGCGTTTAGTTTAAATTAGTCCATTTCATATTAAAAGTGCTCTATAGATTCTTAAAGGTTGCATGTGGAGGATTGGCATTCTTAGGAAAGAAAGAGAAATAAACATGGAGGAGGATTTCATGTCATTTTGGTGCTCCAAAGTTTCCTTTGGCTATACTGTAGCTGCCTTTGAATTTGGCCCAGACCACTAATGTACTATTTGAGCAGTATAAATTTAGAAACTAGATTCTCTGATGTATCATGTCTTGTTGCATATTGCCAGTTTTTTATAATCAGATGTGGGAAGATCTAGTTCTCGTAAAAAGGGAGAAAAAATAAATTTTTGCTATGCTTAGAATTTGAGAGAGAGAGTAGGGGGAGGATTGAAGTATCATCATCGTGAGATGTTTTGATGGAACTAGTGATGTTGGATTTCTTTTTGACTGACAATTGTCATCGTAATTGTTACTTAATTGTGTTTGTAATTGAAGTCACATAGATTATTTTTGTTTATCAATGGATGAGCGCTTCTCCCTCTTTCATTTAACTTCAAGTCTTTCATTATACGTACGTTTCAATTCCCTATTTATGTATCACCACTTTTAACTCATACCCCATTTCTACATTATTATGTAATTCCATTTTCTAGATATCTTACTTCATTCTATTCATATAACAACATTTAAGCACTTATTTTCATTCATTTAGAAATGTAGACAATATTGAATACCCAATTTGACCATCAAATCACATTTCCAAGTGGTAAAAGGAAAAGGTGGAGAAATCCAGCTTTGTTGGAGGCTGCCGCGTCAAGAGTTCGAATCCTGAAATATGGATTTGGCTATTGGGTAAGTGCAAGTGTACAAGCAGTCTTTCACCCTGTACCCTTGGAGGCATAACCTGTGATTTACCTCCTTCACCAAAGCCTAGGGCAGGGCAGGTGAGGGCGCCAATAATGGGGCGCAATCCAAAAAAAAAAGAAAGAAAGAAAGCAACTTAAAGGTTTTGATGTTTTGTTACTTTAGCCAATTCGAACACGTAATGATCTAACATGTGTCTTCCACTAATCCACAAAAAAAAAAAAAAAAAAAAAAAAAAAGCAAAGCAAGCAAGTTCAAGGTTTTGTTACTTTGGCCAATTCAAACACATAATGATCAAATATGACTATTAATTATAATTAAATTGACCGACCAGTCCAACGAAAACAACTGCGTCACACTAATGAATGGAATTTGTCCATATTCCTCACATTAAAAAAATTCAAAATCCCAAAAGGGAGAAAAAAAAAGTATATTAAGTCTTTGTTAATATGTAATTTAAACTATTTCTCAACAAAAAGACATAATTGACAAGATGTATTGTCATATTATGAGACGCGTTGTGCAGAGGGAAAAGGGCACAAACAAAAAAATGTGAACAATCTCGAAATGGGGCAAACAAACGACATGAAGAGTAAAACAGTGAATAATGATTAAAAATGGTGAACAGTAATTTATATTTGTTTCCTAGATTGTACGTAATATAAAAAATGGTTATAGAACAAAGTGTAAAATGAAATTCATTAGCGATAAAATGTCTCAAATTTTTACGAGGTGCGCGTCTATTTCATGAAAGGTGTGACTAGTAAATGGGATGTGGGGATTGAAACCTAACTAACGATAACGTTACATATTTAATATTTAATGTTAACCGTCTTGCGATACTGTTGATCGATTGAATCACTCTCAAATAAAGTTCAGTGTACAGGCCCTTGTTACCAGGGCCTATACAGGCCTCACACATGGGTGGGATCCATGTGTGTTAAAAAATTGGAAAACATATACCACCCCCAAATGTGTGTTGCTTGTACACACCCTGGTAAATCAGGGCATGTAGATGCAGCAGGGTTCTGTTGACTGTTTTAGAAGAGTATTCGGTATAGGCTGATTAAGGATGAAAAGGGACAGGAATTCTGAAATTTGGGGATCTTCATCAGGCAGCTTTGATGCAGGTGCAGTGGGGTATACCCATGTGGCTTTGTAGCTGTTTGCGGCAATTGCTGGGCCGTAAGGTTCTCACTGGATTCAATGAACCTCCAATGTATGATAAACCATTATTTTTTAAGTTCAATAAACATAGTGACTTTATTGAAAGTATATAATTAAGTTTTATAATGATTCAATTAGAACAAAAAAAAGTTTAGTGACTTTCATGAAATTAGGATTAATGTAAAGTAACCTCCAATGTTTTAACCTCGTATGCTGGTTGAGTGCTTTGAAAAAGTCTGTCTATGTTTTTCATACATGTGTAAATAAGGGGTATTACTTTGACAATAATCGTAAAATTTTATCGACGATTATGATGCAAACGACGATTGAATATTTTTAACAACAAAGCCGAAGGAATATCAAAAGGAAATCATTTAAACAAACCTCAAAATTTAAGATTAGTTTTTTGTTATTGATCTAAGGGCGTGTCTGACGCATCGTATTAGAACGGATAAGGAATTAAATAATTCTATTTAATATTTTCCGATATTTTGTGCAATTAGTATCATGATTAAATTAATCCAAGTTGCTTATCCTACTTTACTCGCTTATATTTAAACAAAATACTTATCAATAAAAAATTCTCTTATGAGTAAGAAAAAAATTCATGCAACTAATTTTTTCAGTAAAAAATTCCCTTAATAAGTTAAAAACGATCTGATTCAAAAAATTCCCTTAAAGACAACAAAATGACCTATGTGCCCCTTTAATATTTCATTCATTCTTCATTTTGCTATTTTAATTTTACATGGGCATCACGAATGCGGTTAAGCAAGAAAATAATTATTTTCCAATTTCCCTTCAATTACATTGTCAAGTGCAACAAAAGAAGGTTGGGATTCTTGAATTTCTTTGGTTTTTCATTTTCTCTTTTCATTTTAACATAAAAAATGCTCGTTCCAAGAGACAATAACTCACCTGTTTCGCATTTGAAATAAAAAATTAATGGAGACTTCACCATGCCTATATGTCACATAGATTATTTTTGTTTAAAGGAGACTTCAAAAAAGTGCTCTTCCCCATCTTTCATTTAACTTCCAAGTCTTTCATTATGTGTTTCAATTCGCTATTTATGTATCGCTACTTTTAACTCGTAACCCATTTTTACATTTTATGTAATTCCATTTTCTAGAAAACTTACTTTATTCTATTCATATAACAATATTTAAGCACTTATTTTCATTCATTTTAATTTGACAATCAAATCATGCAATCCACTAGTGATGGCAATGGACCGAGCAGAGTCGGCTCGGCTCGTTGCCCTACGAGCTCGGCTCGTGCTCGAGTTCGTTGTCCAACGAGCTCGTGGACAACGAGCCGAGCCGAGCTTGGCTCGTGAAAAAAAGTTGTGCTCGGCTCGGCCCACGAGCTCGTCAATTTTTTTTTTTTTTTTTTAAATAATATATAAGTCACATTTTCTAAATTTTTTTTTTAAAAAAAAATTTTGACGAGCCCACGAGCTGCTCGTCGAGCAGCTCGTTTACTTGACAAGCCGAGCCGGGCCCGGCTCGTCTGAAATTTTCAAAGCTCGGCTCGTGGCTCGGGCTTGTAGCTCGTTTTAAACGAGCCGAGCTCACGAACCCACGAGCTACTGGGCTTCGATTGCCACCACTACAATCCACTATCTTCCACTAATCCAAAAGCAGAAAGAATGAAAGCAACATAATGGTTTTGTTACTTTAGCCAATTGAAACACACAATGATCTGACAGGTGTAACCCACTATCTTCCACTAGTCTAAAAAAGAAAGAAAGAAACTTAATGGCTTTGTTACTTTTGCGAATTCAAACACCCAATGATCTAACAGGTGTGTTCCACTAATCCAAAAAAGAAAGAAGGAAAGCAAATTAAAGGTTTGGTTACTTTAACGAATTCAAACACGTAATGATCTAAGAGGACTATTAGTTATAATTAAATCGATCAATCAGTCCAAAGAAAAATAACTGCACACACCAATGAATGAAAGTTGTATATATTCCACACATTAAAAGATTCAAAATCTCAAAAGGAGAAAAAAAAAAAAAAAAAAGAAAGTAGATTAAGTCTTTATCAAAATTTAACTTCAATTATGTCAACAAAAAGACACAATTGATAAGATGTGAAATTACAAGATGTGTTGTGGAAAGGGAAAAAGAGAAAACAAACAGGAAAATGTTGACAAATGACATGAAGACTAAATGGTGAATAATGATTAAAAATGGTGAAGAAGCTGCTTATGTTTCCTAGATTCTACGTAGAATAAAAAAATGGTTAAAGAACAAAGTGCAAAATGAAATTCATTAGCGATAAAATGTCTTGAATTTTTGAGAGGTACATGTCTGTGTCATGAATGGTGTGGGTAGGAAATGGGACGTGGCATTGAATATTTAATCTTTAATGTTAACTGTCTTGCGGTACTACCAATAAATTGAATCGAATTTCAAATAATAATTTTCCATTGATAAGTGCAATTTTACACTTATCTAGGCCATAAGGGGGACATTTGGGAGTGTTGTATAGTTTAGATACTTATGTTGTGCTGCCCCTAAAGTTCTCGCTGGATTCGTTGAAGTTCAATAAATATAGTGACTTAATTAAAACTGATAAACCATTATTTTTAAAGTGGATTACCTGATAAACCATTATTTTTAAAGTTCAATAAATATAGTGACTTAATTAAAACTATATAATTGATATATAATGATCCAATTGGAGCAAAACCAAGTTTACTGGCTTACATGAAATGGTTGAGTGCTTTGAATAAATCTGTCTATGTTTTCATATATTCATAGATGAGGTGTTGCAGTTTGAAAATAATAGTAAAATTTTGTAGAAGCTTATGATGCAAACGATGATTGAATATTTCTAACGATAAAGTGGAAGGAATAGCAAAAAGGAAATCAATTTAGCAAACCTCAACTTTATAAAAATGTGCGTTTAATTTTTTTTTTATTATTGGCGCATCATATTAGACCAAATAAGGAATAAAACAATTCTTTTTAATATTTTTTGATGTTTGATGCAATTAGTACTAGGATTAAATTAATCCGATGTTCTTACCCTCTAACTAGTATGTAAACAAAATACTTATAAATAAAAATTTCCCTTATGAGTAAGAAAGATATCATACAAAATAAAAGTTACAAGTTCAACCCTAAAATACCTAGAGGGGTCACATAATTAAAATAATCAATAAACAGTACCAAATCACTTATTAATTGTTCTAAATGTTTAGTCAATCAAGTCAATTTATTTTATGTTGAACTGCCACAATTAATGATATGAAATCAATAAAGAACATGAGAATTGTTGACGAAGAAATCCAATTAGGGTAAAAACTCTGGGACTAAACCAGTATCCTCCACTAAAATTTGAGACTTGAGCTCGATTCGAATAAAAATAACGTGAGCTTTTTTTCACCCTAGTCGAGCTGAAATTTTTCTCGGCCAAAAACTCTAGGATGGACCCGAACCGATTCACTTTTTTTTTTAATAAATAAACTAATGCCCGCCTTTTTAGGTAGCAGCTGATTGCCTTTTAAGGCAGTTGGCTACTACCTTTAAATTCATTTTCTATTTTTTTGGGCCCATGAGCTTGAGCCTGGGTTGGCTTGAGCTTTTTCTGGGCCGAGCCACGGGCGGCCCGAGTCGACAAGCCAAATTGATATCCCTAACTATAGACAATGATGAACATACAATACGATCCAGCCTAGAAAACTTACCAGAGTCGCTGATCTAATTCATACAATCTCTAAGACCTGATGGAAAGTGCTTCACTCACACCTGTTTCCGATATTCTGAAATTGTCTATCTTTTATGGATCACGAAGAACACCTTTTTCTTGTACTCTTTATGTGCTTCTAGTTCAACCTCCCTCAATCGTCAGCAATCTCTGAAAGCTCTCGAGAAAGTACATTCTTGTATGTGTATATGAAGTAGATGTTTTGGATTATATGAAGTTGAGGTTTTCTAACCTATGTGGTTGTACGAATTCAAGAATCAATGGATAAATAAAAGACTTGAATGTGTTTTTGAATATATGAATGATGTTATTGAGGAAAATTATAATGAACAACCATGCCAAAATTCGTGTTGGAGTTGGGTATATATAATAGAAGGCATTTAGGTAGTATGAGCAGGTTAAAACTCTTGAAAAATTCGAACTAGGATTTTACGCATAACATCGTCGCTCGAGCGCTAGGTTAGCAATAGGCCAGCGGCAGCTGAGCAATCATTAGTATTTTTATCATAACTTTTTTTCTCGATATTAGATTGAGGTAATTCAAAATGTGTTGAAAAGCTAACTCAAATGATACAATTTTACTAGAAATAGCCCTCATCAAATTCGAATGTTTTCTATGTGAAACATTCCTTGGAAGTTGTGACTGAGAATTTAGAGAATAATTTGTGCGGCTCTTGGATGCTCTTTAGACTTCTAATCTTATTCCCTAGATCATATTTGATCTTCTTGGACACCGTTGATATCTTGGACTCCTTCAAGATCTATACAACCAATCCTTAACTATTTTTACTTTGATTATAACTCGATAAATACCTAATATAATTCAACTAGGATTTGATTTTGACTTACAAATTTGTCAATTACAATTTAGAATTAACAGTGTCCCCCTTTGGCATTTCGTGACAAAATTGTTTTTTTCAAAGTCAAAAATTCACTACAAGCTACCTAATACACACTTTCCAAACTACACTTTAGCAACTTGTCAACCTGTTTCCTGAAACACAAGGAAACCACAATACCACGTGAAAAGCAAGAGGAAACCACAAAAACCAAAATCATGTAACTAAGTTAAATAAAACAATATAATAAAATGTGTAATATCGAAGTATGCAATATCATGTGAATTATAAACTTACAAAATAAATCTTAGAATTTTATTTCAATATAGACAAAACACAACACAACACTATATCAATAATAGAATTCCAGCAAATATATCAAATGACTCTCCCTAAGTCATAATCACTAATTTTTTTTTTTTTAAATTCTTCCCCTAGCTCATATAATCAACTCTCTGAAATAAATACACCTCTCCCATTTTTTTTTCATGAATAACAAAGGAAAGACAAGTAATAATCATGTAAAACACAGAGAGAAATGAATAAAAAAATATGCAAGGACGGATCCAAGATTAGATCGGAGATCGGGCTACAAAATTTTTGACCGGGCTAATAGGTGAAAAAAAAAAATTTACACATAAATTTTTTTTTTTTTGCCTTACTGGACTGTGGGGGGGACTGGGCTACAGCCCTGCCCAGCCCCCCTACATCCGTCTCTGAAAATATGTACATATATAATGATGCAAAGACTACGCAAAAACATGTGATATGAGAATAAATTTTTTCCAATTTTTAGACCAATTGTTTTTTTTTTATCATGAGTTGTCATCTTGAACAGTTATTTGCTTACTTATACAAGCATAGTTTATAAAAAAGGTAATTTTTTCCCACATAACTTATTTTAAACCTAAATGGAGTAAATTGTATAAGCCATGCATGTGTGATAAGTGCCACTAAACTTTTGTAAGCAAGTCCCAAAATCTTAAATCAATGAGAAATGACATTCAAAAATCACTAGTGAATAAATATATCCTTCAACTTATGAAGTTAAACCCAATGTTATTAGAACCTTTTAAATAAAATGCTCAAATTGATTTTTCAATATATAACTTTTCTTTCCTTCCTTTCCATAAGCACATATATTTTTTTTCTCTCATTTTTCTTTTATATCTTATGTGCAATCTCTTCTCCATTAAATGACTAAGATGACCCATGTAATGAGTTTTGGGCTGATGACTCCAAGTTAGTTGACCATAGGGCATTAGGTTATGAGAAACCCCTCAAACTTAATTGCTTAAGGCAAATAGGCTCGAAGAAGAGTATAAGATGAATATCACTTTTTTTCATTATTTCAAAAAAATTTAATCTCAGTCATCTTTTTTCTTTTAGAGCTTTAGGTCAATCTAGTTAAAGGTCATTCTATATTCAAAGTCAATTCACCAAACAAATGACCGTCATCTCAAATTTCAAACACGCGATCAGCACCTACTCACAAGAGTTTAATGTGTGTAGTACATAATATACATGTAATAACATATACCAAGTACTCCAAACAAGTTCTAAACAAATTAATGAAAATTTAATTTACCATTTATGAACTTTACTAGTACTTGATAACAAATTAACATGTCAAAAAAAAAAAATCTTTGTTATTAGTTTTTTTTTTAAAAATAAATAAGCACAAAAAAGGTAAAATAAAAAATAGCGTGCATGCATGAATATGTAAATATCATAAATAAAGCACATGCATGCACTTAATCGATGAGGGCACACAAATGCTCTTACCGTGAAGAACAATATGAGGAATATCACAATTATCAACATCGCTTAGACAAGTGAGTTCACTCTTCTTGACCCAAATCCTCTTAGAAGAAGATGTAATCTTAGTCAATTTAGTCAAGTGGTTCAATTGGTGAGTCAAGAAACTAACTCGAGTAGTTAGATATTGATTATTGTACCTAACCAAATATTTACGACAATTAGGTCTAATGTGATCTAAAACACCACAATTATGGCATATAGGACCAAATTTAGGAACAATTGTAGGTTTCATATTTTGAACCTTAGGTGGAGGAAATCTATGTTGTACATATGATTTTCGTCCTCGAACATCTACATTCTTGGTCTTGTTCCTATTTAAGAGCTTGCGACACTTACGTCTTATGTGTCCTACCTTACCACAATGGTGACATGTGGGGATAAACCTAGGGCAACTCTTGGTTTCAAGTTTTGAACTTTAAACTTTGCGGTAGGTACAAACTTATTTATTTGAAGATAAAGCATTTTGAAAATTTGTTTCATTAAAGTCTAAATCTCATCTATCTCTAACTGTTTTATTCGAACCTATCACGTTGTAAAGTTTCTTGGATCCATTCGGGAAAGCATGAGTACTAGATTTCTTAAGATCGCTTGTAAGAGTTTTAACCTTAGACTCTAAGGACTCATTCACAACGCCCCACTCACTAAGGCTTCTAATGGACTCCTCGAGGTCAGTTGTAAGGGTCTTAACCTTAGTCGCTAAGGATTCATTTGTAGCATTCAACTTACTAAGGCTTTTAGTAGATTCCTGAAGGTCAGATATAAATTTCTCTCTAGCTCAAGTTCATTAACCTTCTTCAGAATGGCTCTATTGGTCCTTTTCACCCTAAAACACTTGTGGAACAACAGTTTATAAAGCCTTACGAATATTTTCCTCGTTTTCAGATGCATCATTAAAATGTGATTGACTTATCTAGATAAAATAAGGTCAAGGAATGCGAACTAGGGTTTTGTACGTAACATTGTTGCTTGAGCGCCAGGCGAGAGACATGTGTGTTACTTGAGCAAGAGCTAGACAACATGTGGGCGACAGTTTCTATTTTGTTCGCTCGAGCATCAGATAGGCTATAGGCTAGCGAGATTTCGACGACTCTTTTCTTCTTTATTCAAACTCGAACCCTAATGTTAATCAAAACTGATCTACCCAAATTCAAATTGCCTGTCCGTCTCTTGCATTCTTTGTTAAACTTGTTTCCTAAAATCAACAACTCAAATACCTAATGTAAAATCATGTGATACAAGAAATATAACAATTGAAACTCATTATCATCTATATGATAGTTTTGAGAAGTAATACTAATGTTAATCAAAACATCAATTGAAACATTTATGTCACCAACATCAAAACTCAAAGAAGCTATGCATTATGACATGGAATGCCATGAAAGATACTATCATTTCCCCCTTACTGTACAATCTCCCTAAATTGCAGCTAACTTTCAAGAATTCAAAAAATCAATTCTCTTTCCCATCATTCTCTCTCTCGTCAAATCTTTCGATCCCTTTTTGAACATTATGAAACACAATTGAACACCAATATATAATAGACTCAAAAATGGAGTTGATAGCATGCACAAGTTTATTTAGTGACAAATGGCATGCTAAGCATCACCGTCAATAAGTTTATTCATCTACTTATGAAAGTTAAACCAATAAAAGCATATAGGACCTATAACAGAAGCTTATTTTGCATGTATATTATTCTTTTCTATATATATATATATACATACATACATTTTCTAAATTTTTAAGCTCATCAATTTTTCTTTTTCAATTTTTTTTACACATGAATGCACCAATCACACAAAAAAATTCAACACACAAATAGGAAAAAAAGCATGTGTCAATGCAAACCTAATAAATATGTACGTATATGAATCTACTACCTATACAATAATAAGATGCATGCAATAATGAATGAATTACAATGATAAGTACAAGTATGCATTGAAAATACTTAATCAGTTAGGTTTACAAATTTCCTTACCTTTAAGAGCACTGTGGTCTATTTCAAGATTTTCCAGATCTCTCTTCTTTACCCAAACTTGCCTAGTGGGAGAATTAATGTTAGTAAACTGTATCATTAACTCAGTCAATTGAATCGCCTAATTAGAAAGGAAGTCAATTTGGTTATCAAAATCCTGATATTTATTTCTATTGAATTCTGATTTCTATTTCTGTTCAGAAATTTATAATACCTAGCATATGTCATAACTCTCCACAATGGAAATAAGTGGGGACAAACCTAGGACTAAGGTTATGTGGTCGCTGATTTCTATTCCTAGGTTGGTAGGTACTATGCTATTTAGTAGGCCTCTGTCCTATGATTCCCTTATTCTTGGGTTCAGGGTGAGGAAGGCACTTAGGCTGGTGAGTGGCAGAGACAGAGACGGTCTTGGAAGTACTAGCAGTATTGTGATAATTCTCTTTATATCCTAGACCTCTCTTATTACCAGTTGGCTTGTCCATTCCTATGATGCTATCAAGCTTTATTGAACCACTAGATAAAGTTATGAGTTAGGTGTTGGAATCCTCAAGATCGCTCATGAAAGTCTTAACCTTATTTTCTAAAGACTCATTCACAACGCTTAACTCACTAAGTCTCTTAGAGGACTTCTCAATCTCACTCATAAGATTCTTAACCTGAGAATCTAAGGATTCATTTACAGAATTCAACTTACTCGGGGATAGATTCCTGAAGGTCGACTATAAGTTTTTCTTTCTCTACCTCAAGATCTTTAACCTTTGTACATAAAGCTTTATTAGTAATCACTATCCTAAGGCTCTCCTCATATAATTTATCATAAGCCTCATGTATGTCTTCCTCATCTTCATAATCCTCCCCAGACTGCTTACCACTATCTACATCCTCAACATTCTCACTTACCTTATCAGATTAACTCCTAATCCTAGAAGTGAAGGCCATGTATTTCTCATTCTCATCCTGAGTGGACTTCTCACTCTGATTGTCCGAGTTAGGCTCGTCATCAGTGAGAGTAATATTTATTGCTTTATCCTTATTTTCTCCTGCTGTTAGGGCACTCACTTTGATAATAGCCAAAACCTTAACACTTATGACATCTCACAAATTGGGATCTCTTTCTAGACTCACTAGGAGCACATCTATGTCTCTCTTGGGGCGTTTCATATTTCTAAACATTTTTAAAAATTTCTTAGCAAAATAAGCCATCTCCTCATCATTAGGTGACTTCGAATCAGAAGACTCATTATGATTATCCCTAACAGTGTTCAAGATCAAAGACTTATCTTTTGTAAGTTTAGCTATAGTTAGTTCGTAAGTCTAGAGAGATCCAACCAACTCTTCAACCTTAATAGCATCTGTTGACATCAAAAAATGTGCCAATAGAATCCCAACCTCGTCCCCTTTCACATGGACATCACCTTCACACTGAACACCCTGTTAGAAGGCAAAAGCCTCCGATCGAGAAAATTGTCCAACAACCATTTGCACTCCGATGGTTAAGTCAACAGTCGGACGAGAAAAATAAGAGTACAAGAGAGGGAGAGGGGATTTAGCTAGGGTTAGAAAACGTACTTTGGTTATGAATGAAATCATATATTTATAAAGAAACAAATGGGCCAAGTGATGTTAATGGGCCGACTCCAAGCCCAAGTTTAAACTCAAAATGCAATTGCTTAATTAAATAAGTCCAATCAATTAAATAGTCGATGTCACGTCAGTCAATGTGGGACTCCCTTCGTCACGCGTATTTCACGTAATTTATGGGTGTGACAATAGTCTCCCAAGTCTGAGTTGTACATTCATGTGCGGGTCAAACTTCGAAATATAAGTAGTCAACTAGGTAAGGTCTTACAAATTGCTTAAAAAATATGAGCAGTTCCAATGTGAGACTTATGAACTACCTTAAAAATATGCATCTGTCCTAAATAGGTGATGACTTACAAATTGCCTCGAAAGATAGATACTGAATATAAGTTTTCGAAATTTCGACAGCATCTCCTATGTAATATAGACTAAACCAACATGTACGTACTAGCAGTAATGAAAATAGTGTCATCGGTCATGAGGCACGCTAACAGTTATTTGACATGTGTACTTGATAGCAATAATATAATGCATATACTATCAGTAATCACAATAATCCTCCAAGTTGGGGTCGAATATTTATATGCGGGTCAAACTTGAAATATAAGCCACAGTGATGAAACTGATGTAGAGGCTAGACTGAATATATAAGTAGTAGTGACGATGCTCTGAATGTGAGTAGAAGAGGCAATGCTCTGGGCATAAGTAGTTATGATAAGTTGATGCAGAGGCGAGATTCCAAATATGAGTAGCAGAGGTCATGCTCTGAATATATATAGCTGTGATAAGCTGACATCCTTACAAAGGAGTGATGCATCCATGTTTAGGGCTTCCTCCATGGTGTTTGATCTAGTCATGGAAGGGGTTAACCTCCAAGCTAGCAATGTGTGGCTCCCTGTGTGAGGTATCATACCTGTCCTTGTTGAGGCATCTTTTTTTATTTTTATTTTTTTACCTCTTTGCAAGGGGTTTACTCTTTTGTGCAAGAGCTTTCTCCATGGTATTTGATCCAACCATGGAAGACTTCGTCTTCATAGGTAACAAGGTGGGCCGACCCCTCTCGTTATGAAGGGGTAAATGACATCCTTGCATGGCGGATGATTCATCCATGTCAAGGGCTTCCCTCATGGTCTATGGTTCATCCATGGAGGGAATTATGTAAACTCTTTGAATACAAGTATATGTGTCATAGTTGAAGTAGAAACAAAACTCTGAAAGATAGGCAGCTGTAATGCAGTCGATGCAGAGGCATGATGAGCTCTCTGAATATAAATGTGGTTGAAGCAGAGGCATAATGAGCTCGCTGAAGATAAATCTAGCTATAATATAACAACTTATATGGTGAGGCATCTTATGAACCGAGGTATGAATATTGAGCTGGTAGCTCGTCTCAAACTATCGAAGACTTATAAGAAGATGGAGTGTTGTAGCTGACACCCAAAATTAATGCTTTAACCTCTATGACTAATGCAGTAATGGAAGCAAGGGTCGATCTCACGAAGAGTGTGTAATTCAAATTTTATGCCTCGTGTGCAATGATTGGGGAGATTTTTGTATGCAACAAAAATAATTATAAATAATACTATTAATAACAATGCAAAAGGAATTAACGAATTCAATCAAATAACGAACTTTGTTCTAAGTCCACATCCACTGTCAGAAATGCACAATTGATCAAAGATGCAAGGATAATTCAATTCATATTTTGAATATTCATCGTTGGAATTATTTCATATTTCTCCTTAATTTTAGTTAGTTAGAAACCAACGTTCTAATTAACACTACTTATTAAATAATCTCGTACCGGGGCTCAAGATTCAATTTAACAACATTTTTACACCATAGAGAAATAGATGAATTAGATAACACAAGCACCAATAGTTGCATTCAACATATTCAAACATTCTTTTTAAGAATCAATAACCTCTATCGCAGAAAATCATTAAATCCTAGTTGCTTCACAAGTTAAAGATATCAAACAATTACGGATTTGACGTTTAACTTAGCAATAGATTGTTACAATCAATAAACTAGTGGTACCTCTAGCAATTAAATGAAACAAATCATAGAAATAAATGCAGAAGAACATTTGATACTCAAAATAAGAATTAAACAATGCAAAACAATTTAGATCTCACAAATTTGTGATTCCGAGGCTTTCATTTCCTTTGACCAAGTGTAAATGTTTAGTTACAATTCATGAAACTAAGAACAAAATAATGAAGAATGAAGATTGGAGGCGCTCTCTACGTTCAAGGTCGTGTTTAAGGTTGTTATAGTGCCAAAAGATTTGTTTCCATATGTAGTTGAACGGTATTAGGAAACACAAAAATTGCGTCTCGAGATGAACCATGCGTTCGCATGGTTCTATTAGTGTGTACGCACAATGCACGTAAATTGGCTTCAGGTTGGGAATATTGCGATCTTGCGTATCCAATGCCTGCACGCCCATGCGTATGTATGGTATAATTTTTCTCTACAGACAACCTTCAGTATTTTGATCATATCTTTCTCTACCAATGTTTGATTGAAGTGATTCAAAGTGCATTGAAAAGATAACTCAAATAACTATGGAGTTCCTTTAAATATCATCTTCCAATTCGATCGTTTACTATGTCAAAAATGGGCCTCAATATGAGACCTCAATGTGATATACTTTAACGATGTTTCATCCATTTGACATCTTTTTTCAATCAATTGACTCCTAGTACTCTCAAATCTTTATCTTGTGGTTCGACACAACTTTTGAATATTTGTACCTTAGTCCTCGTATTTTCATTTCCTTTCACTTTGTCCTTTTTCACATATATCTTCCAAATTACGCCATTTCCATTAAATTGCCACCTAAATCAAAATATGAGATTAATAAGTACATTTGGGCATAAAATAATCATACAAGCGCATAAAAATAAGGAGGAAAAAATATGTATTTTACATTCCTATTAGCAGACCTTAGATAGACGAGGTCTTATAGTTTGGCTCGACGATAGTGAAGGGGTCGAGCGACGATGTTATCCGGGGTTACGTGTTTTAACACGTTTTGGTCTCTTATTCATCTACAACTTAGTTTTAGGGTCTCATATAAATATAATTCGGTGTGTACTATCTTCATATGTGAGAACAACATATATCACTACACCAAAAAAGGCCTTTTGCAACGGTCAAAAAACGCTGCAAAAGACCTTTTGCAGCATTTTAGTGTCTGTTGCGGAGGTCGGTGTTGCTGTTGAAGGCAGACTTTTTGCAGCGTTTTTTGAACGTTGCAAAAGACCTTTTGCAGCATTTTTTGAACGTTGCGAAAGGTTCTTTTGCAGCGTTTTTTAAACGTTGCAAATGGTCTTTTGCAGCGTTTTTTGAACGTTGCAAAAGGACCTTTTGCAGCTTTTTTTAATGTTCTTTTGCAACGTTTGCAGCGTTTAAAAAAACGCTGCAAATGACTAATCCTTTGTTTTTGGCAAACGTTGCCATTGGTCAATTTAATTTTTTTTATAAAATTAATTCGCATTTTTAGTCCTATTCTTTGATCAAATCATTCGAATAATAAACTAACAATTCGCATAATAAAGATATGAAAACATCAAAAATATAAGAAATCATATAATTAAAATTGTTGCTTGAATTGAAATTATTTAAACCATGCGAGTGCTATACATTGATTGTGCAATATTCAAAATAATTTCATTATACTTCAAGTTTACAATATCAACCCAGCGATCAAAAAAGGCTTTTCCATCATTTCAATGAGTACAAAAGGTGCAATAATTCATACTAGATTTTTTCCTAGTGCTCTGCAAGTTTGGATTGACATTCTATAACATCAAAAATGAGTAGCTCGTTGGTGCCGACATGAAATTAAGCCCATCTCTCACCGCCATCAACATGTGTACCTGCATCAAATGACTAAATTTAGTTATTACATATATTGGAATTGGACTAAGAAATCAAGAGAGAAAGTGTCTAAAGGCCCAATCTCTTCAAAATTCCCACAAATAGAAGATCAGCTTTTCTCAAGTCTAACAATTTAATTATTTAAGTACTATTAAAGTCTCGCAAGAAAAATAACGTATCTAGTCTTCTCAAGTATTATTTAATTTCACCAGAAAACAAGGATGCAGATAAGACATACTAAAAGCTCCATGCCTCCATCATGCATAGCAAAAGGTAATAAAAAGTAAATGTTGGTTGTAAAAAGTGTCAACATAAACTAACCTGCTAACTTATAGTTATATGATTACAAAAGATTTACTTTACCTTAGCTCACGATATTCAGCTTCATGCCATCAAATAAGTATTGCTCGTCTTCAATATCATCTCTGAGATATGCAAAGCATGATTCATAAACCAAAGAATACACAAAGAGGAATATATTAAAATAAAAACATTTATTATTTCACTGTATAAAGGAAATATATTTAGTTGTAATACCTGAGTTCCTCTAATTTCTTTTGCTCCCTCTTCTTCAAATACTCTTGCCTTGAAACTTTCCTGATATTGAAAAGAAGGAAACAGGCATGAGCTTCAGTAAATAGCATAGTGACAATCAAATATTTAATCTCACTGGTTGCCCCTCAGTATCCACAATAATACCCACATTGTCAACCATCAATAACACCCTACACTCCCTAGCCAACAACTTCAGCTGTGGAGAAATAGAAGAATCCGGTAGCGAAAAAATCAATCCACATTGTCCATTTACACAATTATACAAATAATACCCAGTCTTAGAACCAACAACTAAAGAATCATCTACCCACACCAGATTCATTATGATCCCGTCGAAAATGCCCCTGAATCTCCTTCAAAATCACCAAAGACCCACTTCATATCCACCATAAATTCCGTCTGCACAATGATGACACAAAAAGTCAGATATCTGTGATGATTTAATCCTAAAGGCACAAGTTGATTTACAGGCCAATAATTTCTTTTATAACAGGTCACAACGAACTTCACATAAGCCCCTCCCTGCCCATGTTGTCCCCTCCCCCCACCAACACTGAGAAAGGGGGAAAAGAAAAAATAAAAAAAGAGCATATGTAAAGAAAAGAAATGCACATCCTATCTAAACTTAAGAAAATTAATCTGGCATCAATGCAAAAGAACTGTATGCGTGTGTGCTTGGGCTCAGCGAATTGGAATGGTTTTTGAATCAAGGATTTTTTCCATTTTTTATTTGAGGTGAATTCGAAATTTTTCGAATTGTGTAATCGTCAACACTATGAAGCTCTAATAAATAACTTCAACAACTTAATAAGATTATGCTATCCCTATCATGGCTATTCCCCCCATCAACACTCAACAAAAGGGAAAGAAAAGAAATAAAGAGAGCGCACATTATGAAAAGAAATGAATATCATCCAAACTGAAGAAACTCGTTCTACACAATGCAAAAGGATTATACAGCATTAACATACATATACTGGACAGAATAGAACAACATTATATGCACATCAACATGTCAAAATGAAACTCTATTGAATAGCTTCAACAACTTAATAATTGATGCAAAGTTATATTTTATAAAGAATGCATGATGGAGGCATGGAGCTAGAAAATAAAACAGCCAATAATTATTCAGCTATTTGACAAAGAATGAATTCGCCCCAAGGGACGCGCTTGACAAGGTGCTTCATAAGAAGAAAATTTATCACCCCCCAAAAAAGATAAGGACAAGTTATCAAAATAAATAGTGAAGAAATCCTTTATGTCATAATTATTATATACTCGTGGGCCAGCAGCCAAAAAATAATCCCAGAACTCCAAAGCCATACAAGACAAATAATAATTCAAGGGATCAATTCAACTGACTGAATAAATTCAATTAGGCAGGAAACCCCTAAAAAATTAAATATATTTTCATTAACACTAGAAATTGCCAAAACGTGTCAAAAAGAGGAAAAAAATCAGTATTTCAAATTTCACTTCATATGGCATGCACAAAAATCATAATCAAACTTTAACTAAAGGTAATCAGCAATTTAATCATATGTACTCACCAGTAATTCTGGCAAAACTGCACCGTTCTGCGAATCAAAATCAAGAAAAACAACCAATAAAAGCTTTACTTCCTGAAGAACAACATAAACAAAATGGGGGAAAATTTGGCGAAAATAAACATTTTATTTCTACCTGGGCAGGTGGATTCTGATTCATAGTGGACCGTCCATTTGAACAGAAGCCAATGCTAGGTTCCGAAGACTGTTGGCAAGGCAAAAAATTTCTGGGTGAGATGGTACCAAGATAAATTAGTGTTTCGGTGTCGGAGAGTTTTGAGAGTGACACAGATTTGATCGGACAGTTGTTGGCATCTATGGCGGAATCTGCAAGGGGTTCAAGAACTGTCCGGCACTTGGGTTTTGCAACCATAAAAAGGGAAAGGTCACAGTGTCGATCGATAAAGGTAGTGAAGATGGCTAGGGTTCACTGTTGGCTACGAGTGGGGGAGGAGAGTGACGATTAAAATGCCAAAGTTAATAATTTGTAAAAGTCGGTGTTCTATGGGTCGGGTCAATCCAAAGCCCAAATGAAAAAGTTCCACAATTTATAAAATTGGCCCAACCCATTAACCCGTCTCACCTTTTGCAGCGTTTATCGAACGCTGCAAAAAGTTCAGCCTTTTGCAGCGTTTAATAAACGTTGCAAAAAATTGACTTTTTGCAACGTGTATTAAACGCTGCAAAAGGCTGAACTTTTTGACTTTTTGCAACGTTTATTAAACGTTGCAAAAGGCTGAACTTTTCGCAGCATTCAATAAACGTTGCAAAAGGTGTCTTTTGCAACATTCATTTACAAAATGTTGCTAAAACTCAATTTTTCTTAATCAATTGCAACACTCACTTATTAAAATGTTGCAATAGACCCCTTTTGCAACACTTAACTACCGAATGTTGCCTTTTATGTGTTGCAAAAGCTCATTTTTGGCGTAGTGTATACAACATATTGGAGAGCTTAGATCTTAGTTGAGTGCATTGAGATCTTGCTGTAAACACATATTGTTATTGATTATAGTGAAATTATCGTTATCTACCAGTGATTTTTCCCGTTTTAGGTTTTCCACTTAAATTTTGATGTTAACTGTTTGATTGTTTAATTCATTATTGTCATAATCTTTCGATCAGCTTCATAACAAGTGGTATCAGAGTGAAAGTTTTATTATTTTGCATGACAATGATGAAATATGATATTCCATTATTGGATCACAACACGAGGTTTACTCTATAGCAAGCGAAGATGAGAACATTACTCGCGCAGATGGATTTGAAGGAAGCCTTACTTGGCTTTGAAAGGATGCCTACAACCTGGACGCATGAAGAAAAGCAGCGTAGGGATCGAAAAGTCCAAACCCAAATTTATCTACATCTTTCAAATCAATTCTTCAAGATGTTCTTAAAGAGGAAGTTGCCGCTGCATTGTGGTTGAAATTGGAGTAACTTTGTATGACAAAGAGCTTGGCCAGCTAGCTACACTTGAAACAACGCGTATATTCTCACGGGATATCTGAGGGAACGTCATTGGATGATCACTTAACCATGTTCAAAGATATCGTGGCTGATTTTGAAACATTGAAGGTTAAGTGTGGTGAGGAGGACTTGGTGTTAATGTTGTTGTGTTCTTTGCCACAATCATATGTGACTTTTAGATATACTATTCTCTATAGTCAGGATACTCTCACCGTGGAAGAGGTCTATGATGCCTTAATGTCCAAAGAGAAGATAAGACATCTTGCTGGAGGATCAAAGAATCAGGCGGAAGGCTTAGTTGTTCGTGGGAAAAATCAAGATAGGAGTTCTGGTTGAAATATGAGGGGTAGAACGAAATCTAGATATGCAGAAAATATGTGTTATTATTGTAAGAAGAAGGGACATATCAAGGTTGACTATTATTCATTGAAAAATAGAAATAAGGCTGCAAGAGCTAATGAAAGAGGAAAGCAACCTATTAAAACAGCGGAAGCTGATGTTGTGGAAGATGAGCAAAGTGAAGGAGAGCTTTTTGTGAAATTTGACATGGTTTCCAACCTTTGTGAGGAATGGGTTCTTGACTCGGCGTGTACTTTTTCATATGTGTTCCAACAGGGTCTGGTTTATAACATATAAAGGAGTTTCGAGAGGTGCACTCATTATGAGAAACAACGCACCCTGCAAATTTGTTGGAGTTGGTACAGTCAGAATAAAAATGTTTGATGGTGTTATCAAAACACTTACTGATGTCTGGCATGTTCCAGAATTGAAACGAAATCTCATATCTTTGAGTACACTTAACTTAAAGGGGCATAAATACGTTGGTGAAGGTGAGTCGGGGAGCTCTTGTTGTCATGAAGGGACATAAAAACTCTATACTGTTGTACATTTTACAGGGTTCCACAGTTATGGCGGATGCATCGGCTGTCACCACTTCTTTGACTGATGAGGAAGTTACAAAACTTTAGCATATGCGCCTTGGGCATATGAGTAAAAATGGAATGACATAATTGAGTAAAAGAGGGCTTCTTGATGGGTAGAAAACCAGTAAAATGAAATTTTGTGAGCATTGTGCTTTTGGAAAACAAACAAATAAAAAGTCAGATTCACTACTAGTAGACACAACACGAAGGGGACACTTAAATATATTCATTGTGCCAATGCAAAAAGACCATAACCTATACTTTCTACGTTAACATTCAAAGTGAAATAGAAAGAGGAGTTCCAAGATTACATGCCTCAAAAGAAGGATCTCTTAAATAGACTTCTTAAGATAGCGATATTTTCGAAGTTTGATATGAAATTTTGGTTTTGGCAAATCAGGATCACTGAACAAGATAAATATAAAATTGCTTTTAATGTTCGATTTGGACAATACGAATGGAATGTGATGCCATTTGGATTAAAAAATACTCATTCTGAATTTCAAACAAAATTATGAAATGACATTTTCAATCCATATCAAAATTTGTCAATTGTTTACATTGATGATGTTTTTTAATATACCCAAAAAGTTTAGAAGAACAACATTTCAAACACCTAAATATTTTTTTTAAGGGAATTAAGTTAAATGGACTAGCAGTTTCTGCTAAAAAATAATAATTTTGTGTCAAGATAAAATTAAATTCATAGGACATGATATTTATCGAGGAACAATTACACCAAATTAGAAAAGTCTAGTTTTTTTTCAAAACTTTCAAATTCTCAAGCCAATATCAAATTTCTAATACTTTTCAAGTATTAGGAAATATTCCTAAGCCTAAAGATTTTCAAGCTCAATTTAGACCTCCTTTCTGGCCAGTAAAACTATTTGATATATATCCTTCAAAACCCTCTAAAAAATCTCAAACTTCTAAACCAACCAATTTCAAAAAGGCGATTGAAGCATGATTTGGAAAATTGCGTGTCATCAATCAATCTCAAAAAATCCAAAAATTTCAATACCATATATAACAAAGATTTTTATCGGTAATCGAAATGGATAGATCTTAGTCCAAAAAATATTCCTCTTCAGAAGAATGCCTTTCAAAAAATTTACTTGAAGGGTTCTGGTATATGCCATAAAACATAAAGAAATCAGGGTTCTTCTTATTTTTTTTTTTCTTTTTTTTTAGTTTATTCTCAAATATACAAACACAGTAGGAATTATTCGTAACCCAAGCCCTCAAGAAATAATTTTTTCCAAATTCAAGATTTTTTAAGTTTTATTATGATGAGTGGGGGCAAAATCTATGGGAATATAAGAAGTTTGATATTCAAGAAAAAGTTTCACCTTTAAAGTTTATTTATTTTTTATTACATAAATTCATGTACTAAGTATTTTATATGTTCGGCCAGTTTCCCACTTCTGGTTTATTATGTTCGACCATAAATCATTTCTTGAATCTAATTGCCTTTTATTTTATTCTTTCAATTCATAGCGCTATTCTTTCTTGTCCCGCTTTTATATATACTAGTGGAAGGCACGTGCAAGGCACGTGCAAGGCACGTGCTGTAATGTAGTTGACTATATATTAGCGTGGGTAATTTTACGTTATTTTACACAAATTAATTTTTTACTGTAGAAAAAATTTTGTTTATTAATCATAAAAGCTGAATAGAGAAAAATAATTTAGTTTTCGGTGTTTTTATAATTAAATATTTAGAAAGTATTTGATATTTGGTTTGTCGAATTGTATATTTATTATATATTAGATATTTTTAGGATTAGGATACGATATATATAGTAAGTTTAACACTAATTGTGAGACGCAAAAAATATTTATATTAGCGTGAAGATTTTAATTTTTTAAAAATTTTTTAATTTAGTTTTCGGTATTTTTATAATTGAATATTTAGAAAATATCTGATATTTTTTTTTACGAATGATATATTTATTATATATTAAATATTTTTATTAGTGTGAAGATTTTAAATTTTAAAATTATTTTAATTTAATTTTTGGTGTTGTTATAATTGAATATTTAAAAAATATTTGATATATTTTTTTTGTCAAATTCTATATTTATTATATATTTTTAGAATTAGGATAATATAATAATAATAATAATAATAATAATAATAATAATAATAATAATAATAATAATAATAATAAGAAGAAGAAGAAGAAGAAGAAGAAAAAAAACAAAATAAAAAAAAAAATTAGAGGTCACGGAGATGGCCAGCCATCTCCGTGACACGGTCACGGCTTCAGATCCTACCTTTCTTTTTTTTTTTTTTTTTTTCTAAAAAACTTATGTTTTCGGCTTGATTTACGGGCTTAATTCGGAATATCAAACGAAGTCGAAATATTATATTCTTAATATCATTTTGAAGAACTCAAGGCCTAATATTTCACGACATTGATGGTGTGTGAAACGGCCAATCGTAGCGAAGTTACATTACGTCAAAGTACGCGGTTTCAAACTAAAATTTCGAAAATTTCGATAACAAGCTAACTTTAAAAATTCTTCAAAGATTGTACGCTACCTGAATCCATAAATCTTCTATATCATTTCAAAGCTCATTTCAAGAACTATATCGTAGATATATCGAATAATCTAAATGAATATCAAAAATAGTCAAACGGACGTCAAACGCGTGTGTTAAAAAAGACGTATAACTCGTCTTTTTATTGAAATTACTTATTTTTTGTCTCAATTTTCGGGCTGAATTCGGGATATTAAACGAAATCGAAATATTACATTCTTAATATCATTTTGAAGTACTCACGCCCTAGTATTTCACGACGTTAATGGCGTGTGAAACGGCCAATTGTAGCAAAAGTTACGGTGCGTCAAAGTAGGTCATTCCAAACTAATATTTCGAAAATTTCGATAACAAACTAACTTTAAAATTTTTACGACGATTGTACGCTAGCCGAATCCATAAATCTACTATATCCTCTCGAAATTCATTTCGAAAACTATATTATAGATATATCGAACGACCTAAATAAATATCGAAAATAGTTAAACGAACGTTATAAAAAATTTGACGTTAAAATTTTTTTTTACGTTAAAATTTTTTATATTTTTTGACACTTATAGTTATTTTTTTATACAAATTGTCGTGGCAAAAAAAACTCAGGCAAGAAATTATCTCAAAACGCCGTCGTATTATTTTTTTTACGAATGATATATTTATTATATATTAAATATTTTTATTAGTGTGAAGATTTTAAATTTTAAAATTATTTTAATTTAATTTTTGGTGTTGTTATAATTGAATATTTAAAAAATATTTGATATTTTTTTTATCAAATTATATATTTATTATATATTTTTAGAATTAGTATAATATATATATATATATATATATATATATATAATAATAATAATAATAATAAGAAAAGAAAAAACAAAACAAAAAAAAGAGAGGAAGAAAACGATACAAAATGGCAACACGTGGTAAAAAGCAAAACACACTCTTTTATGTTATTAGGATTAAAAAATTTTAATTTAGTTTTCGGTATTTTTATAATTGAATATTTAAATATCTGATATTTTTTTTTTACGAATGGTATATTTATTATATATTAAATATTTTTATTAGTGTGAAGATTTTAAATTTTAAAATTATTTTAATTTAATTTTTGGTATTGTTATAATTGAATATTTAAAAAATATTTGATATATTTTTTTTGTCAAATTCTATATTTATTATATATTTTTAGAATTAGGATAATATATATATATATATATATATATATATAATAATAAGAAAACAAAAAAAACAAAAAACAAAAATAATTAGAGGTCACGGAGATGGCTAGCCATCTCCGTGAAAAGGTTCCTCCCCTTTTTTATTTTTTTTTATTTTTTTTTCCTAAAAAAACTTATGTTTTCGCCTTGATTTACGAACTTAATTCGGGATATCTAACGAAGTCGAAATATTACATTCTTAATATCATTTTGAAGAACTCAAGGCCTAATATTTCACGACATTGATGGTGTGTGAAACGGCCAATCGTAGCGAAAGTTACGTTACGTCAAAATACGCGGTTTCAAACTAATATTTCAAAAATTTCGATAACAAGCTAACTTTAAAATTTTTTCGACGATTGTACCCTACTCGAATCCATAAATCTTCTATATCATCTCGAAGCTCATTTCGAGAACTATATCGTAGATATATCGAATGATCTAAATGAATATCGAAAATAGTCAAACGGACGTCAAACGCGTGTGTTAAAAAAGACGTATAACTCGTCTTTTTATTGAAATTACATGTTTTTTGTCTCAATTTTCGGTCTCAATTCGGGATATCGAACGAAATCGAAATATTACATTCTTAATATCATTTTGAAGTACTCACGCCCTAGTATTTCACGACGTTAATGGTGTGCGAAATGGCCAATCGTAGCAAAAGTTATGATGCGTCAAAATAGGTCATTCCAAACTAATATTTCGAACAAACTAAATTTAAAATTTTTTCGATGATTGTACGCTAGTTGAATCCATAAATTTTCTATATCCTCTCGAAACTCATTTCGAGAACTATATTATAGATATATCGAACGATCTAAATAAATATCGAAAATAGTTAAACGAACGGACATATAACTAATCTTTTTATAAAAAAAAAATTTGACGATTTTTACGTTAAAATGTTTTTATATTTTTTGACACTTATAGTTTTTTTTTTATACAAATTGTCGATACATGGCAAAACGCAAGAAATTATCTCAAAACGACGCCGTAAAATTAATTTTTTTTTTACGAATGATATATTTATTATATATTAAATATTTTTATTAGTGTGAAGATTTTAAATTTTAAAATTATTTTAATTTAATTTTTGGAGTTGTTATAATTGAATATTTAAAAAATATTTGATATTTTTTTTGTCAAATTATATATTTATTATATATTTTTAGAATTAGAATTATATATATATATATATATATAATAACAAGAAAAGAAAAAAAAAAAAAAAAAAGAACGCATCTCAAAACGACGCCGTATTAAAAAACGATACAAAATTCTGACACGTAGCAAAAAAAAACTGACTCTTTTATTGTATAAGGATATATATATATATAATCACCCATTATATTTCAAATATTTCGTAAATGGAACAATTCAGGTTCTTATAAATTTATAATTACCGAAACCAAACCAAATCCAAACTGTCGGTTCTGGTTCCGGTTCGATTTTACCTATAACATATATAAATATTTTCATATTTTCCCTTTCAACACATATACCTAAAACACTACTACTCGAAAATATTTGTGCAATGGAGAAAATTTAGCTAAGAAATCGTCAAGAAACAAAATACCGTAGACTAAAAATCACTAAAAGAGGAGAAAATTAAAACATCAAAAATTTAATTACAATTTGAGAAGAAATTATTTTTCCTTATAAATCTTCTTCGATCAATAAGTGAGGTATGCTAGAGTTTATAATTTAATTACAGACGATGCTTAAATTCTTCTAATCTTAAAATGAACTCACATAAAAAATACTAATTAGATACATAACTATATGGTATTAAGAAATGGGACGGATCCTCCTACTCATAAATTTGACACACTTATTTGACAAATAATTGTGACCTTTAATGTTATTCAATCCAACGTTCAATATTTTATGGATCTCAAGTAGTTATAACCAACTCTTCCATAATCTTAGTGAAATACATACTAAGCGTTGGTTTAACTTAAATTAAAAATCATGATTATTTGTCAAAAAGGTTTGTCAAATTTATGATTAGGAGGATCCGTCCCGACTAAGAAATAGCAGTACACTTATTAAACTCATTCCGTTTGAGCAAAAAAGTAAAAAATAATTATATTTCAAAAAAGAACCATGAACTCATGATAACCTAGAATGTATACCATAATCAAGTTATGAATATATCAAGTTCAATTCCCACATAAAAAAATTAAAATTAAAATTAGTTTAAAATGTAAACAGTGAAAGAAAGTAAAAAGCTCAAATAGTATAGAATGAACTCTTTGATTCATCAACTTACATCACAACCAAGCTTGAACTTTTTTATTCATTGAAAACTCAAATTACAAAGATTAATGTGTTCTAACCTCTGAAATATAACAATCCAATGTGAGGTGAGAGGTAGAAAAAGTAGGAGAACATTCTTTGTTGTTTAGGGTTAGAGTCTAGAGTTTTGGCAAATTACTACCCAAATTAGGATTCTCAATTCTCGGTTTCGATTCCGAATATTTTTTTTTTTTTTTTGAAATCAGACTGAAACCTTCGGTTCCTATTTGATTTCAATTCGGTAGGTTCGATTCCGTTTAAAATGCATAGGTTTATTTATTACTTTATGTTGATATTAGTGTTTTTTTATATGAAAAAAAAATAAAAAATTGTACACGAGATACTAATTCGTGTACAATTTTATCTTTACCTACATATTGTGGTTGATCCCAAACTCAAATAACGAAGGAGGGTATTTATAAATTTATAACTTATGACATTTATAAATTTTTACAAATTTACGTCTTATTATACTTCTAGTACTGAAAGTGCTTTTTTTGAGAAAAAAATGACGAGCCACTAACTTGCCCCACCAATAGGAGAGCTCGTAGGACGAGCTAAAACCAATATCCTTAAGGCTAGCTGGCTCATGCTTTGCTCACCCTAGAGCGAGCGAGAGCGCGAGCCAGCTTACAGGGAAGGCTGAACCCAACGGTAGTTCAGCTCTGCTCAGCTCGACTATTTGCATCCTATTAACACTCCTAGGTATCCTCTACTCAATTTTAATAATTTATTTTTATTAGAGTATGTATATATTTATCTTTCATAAAATATCTCTACTCTTTCTCCATAGCCTCTCTTGTTCATGTAACCCACAATTAATGTTGTTACTACTTACCACACTTGGCTCCACGTGTCCGATCCACTGTAGCTGTTGAGCCACTTAAACCGAAGCACCATGTATAATGGTCGAGGCCCTTAAGCCAAGGCCGAAGCCAGCGCCTCAACAAGGGCATAGACCCATTTTGCCAAAGCAGAAGCCTCTGAAGCACCTTCCATTATCACTTCTTCCAAGAGATCTTCTTCTATACATAAATCTTATTTGAATGACTAATGGAACATTGGTCATGAGTATAAACGTTAAGTCTTGACAACAAGGTGACGACTCTCTTTGAACAATAAATGTATAGCAGACTAGCAAATCAAAAGAATGATGCCTAGGATTAGATGTTTGAAGTAAGGAGATGAGGCCATGTGTATCCTCATCCTAGGGCCACCACTTCATTTGTAATGCTAAAAATACCCCCCCTCCATGCAACATTCAGGGGTGAAGACAATTCCATACATCAAAACCAACTTTGAATACAAAACATTACTTTTCATTTTCTCTCTTGCACAATAATAGTATTTACTTCATGTTATTTCATTGTCATTAGATATTACAGTACAATATATTCATTAACATATCGTCGAATTGCGAACGTAATTGTCTCGTATCGTTGAACTTCACCGCACCCAATTTAGGAGTATTCCAGACCGTTGGTCTGTCTTTGAGTGTTGGAACTAGCTCATACATGTGCGAATGAACAAATACAATCCACATCCATATAGAAGCTGCTCTTCTCTCCATCCCTATTTTTGTTTGTCGTATTCAAGGTGTTTTAGTGGGAATCCCTATTCCCGTATTCATTAATTTTTGGATACTAAAATTGCATAAATTAATGGCAATAAATATATGGACCAAAAAATCAAGAAAATAAAGTTAGAAACTGAGAATAACAATGGGTGCACCGGGGTTTGTTAATTATGCTTTCGTATAACACTAGTAATGCTCGATAAACTAGTTAAACGGTAAAGTCAAATTTCGAGATTTATAGTCTAATCAAGCCTAGATTTAGCCTTAAATCAAGTTAGACGGTAAGATTAAGCTTCTTGTATTGATGAAGTCTAGGAAATTTTAAGACGTGCTTTTTAAAATATTGATTATTAGATGGTATCAACAAAAGAGAGCAAAAATCCACTTTTAAGCACGTGGACATCTTATACAATAGAGTCATGCTACAGTGCCTGCTTAATTGACCGCTTGGATGACCACACTCATACACATTGGGGGAAAAATATTATTTTATTTCCGCAAGATCCACACACTCATGTGAGGGTGTGGTCAACCAAGTGCTCCTCCAAGGGGGTTGTTTAGCATTTTTCTATACAATAATGGGTCTGTTAGATTTTGTTAATTATATTTCCATCTATTATCAGTTAGGTGTATTGAAATTTTTAGATAAATTAACTTAAATTTGAAAAATAGTGTCCTAAACAGTTTTTATATGACCTTTTCTTCGATCGGTATTTAAGAAAAAAATTTATCTCGCCATTTATAGATTTGATTCATTTCTTCTTTATTTCATATTTTCTTATATAATAGTAATTGGGAAAGTTTTGCAATGGCGCATATGTAAAAATTAATTTTTGAAATTGGATGTCTTTCTAAAGAAAGCTATAGTACTTGGATTTTTGTAAGTAGAAACAGACACAAAAGGAAGATGCGGAGGAGGAGAACAAACATATAACATGGACAAAAGAAAAATGTTGTGTATAGCACTTGTACACAGCATATATTAGAACCTTCCATTGCCCGTTGCTGTTGATATTTTAGGAACTTTGCCCGTTGCCATTGATGTTTTTACAACATTCGTTGCTCGTTGTTGTTTCACACTATTTATATAAAAAATAATATTTCATATATTGCTATATTTATATATGTAATTTTATATAAAACCATATTAATATATTTTTAAAATATTTACAAAGCAATAATTCTATTTGTCACTTATTTAATTAACTTCCAAAACTAGACCGTATATTGTTCTTACCATTAATAATTGTCCTCACACCCAGGGACGGACCCACCAATGGACCTGGTGGGTCCTAGGACCAACCAGATTATTATTATTATTATTATTATTTTAGTTTTCATTTTTTTAAAAATACTTTACAATTTTGGGATATAACATGTTAGATGTTAGATATAAACACATATTTTAGGATATAACATCTATAAAGTATACTGTAATTTTTAATTATAACATGTTAGATATAAGAACAGATTTAGATGTAAAATCGGAAATCTGGCTTTGGAAATGAATTTTAGTTAATTAAGATTTAAATTCAGAAAATTGTTGAAGGTTGTGATTTGTTTTGATATTAAGGTGTTGTTTTTTTGTCCGTTTTGCTGGTTTAGTTGTATATTTGGTTTTTCCTGAGATTGTCAATTGCCAATAGCAACGAAGTGCTTTCACATCTCGTAATAGATCCGTCTAATTGTTGAAAAAACTGTTTGGTAGTATGGGTTGAGGCCTTGAAATTGGATAGAAATTCTCGTCTACATATTTGAATTTGATTTCGAGCAGCCTAACATAATTAAAAAGTAGTTATGATTTCAGTTTGCCAGCCTACTGCTGTAATTGGTCAGATAAGCGTTTCCAAGTTAATAATTTTTTCATTTTTGCAGTAATTTAAGAATGGAAAATAATATGTATTTCAAACTTCTATCATTTTAAATGTACAGGTTCTTTAATCATTATGAATGTTTGTGCTACCCTCAACTCAAAAAAAAAAAAAATTCGGGGGCAGGCCCCATGCTCCCCCCTCCTTCATCTCAATATTTATCATTTTAGGACCCACCAACTCTAACATCCTGGTTCCGCCACTGCTCACACCATAACCGGATTCATGATGCACCGTATTAAGCTTCATAAAGTATATATATTTTTGTCCGACAACCATTACAACTGACGAAGAAGACAAAATCATGGTATTTCATAACAACAGTATCAATGACATCAAATCCACAAAACTCATCATGCAACATATTAAGCTTGGAACAACCCAAAATAATGGAATTGATTAAAAAAAAACTGCATTCTAGTGAACAACTTCACACACACACACATATCTCTCTCTCTCTCTCTCTCTCTCTCTCTCTCTATATATATATATATATATATATATATATATATATATATATATTATTAATTTCTATTGTTCATGGACCTCGTAAAGGCTATTTATTAAATCTATAAAATTGGAATTGATTCAAACATGAGGGATAATGCAGTGTAAAGCCTAGATTGCACACCAAACAGCTAAGACACGGGACTTCAGAACCTTTCCCAATTATCTTTGATGTCGTTTGTTGTTCGCCAACTATTTCTGTTTCCCGTGGAAACCACTAACAATTAAAAGAAGGTTCAGACGATTGTGTAAGGAATAACGACCTCTCGAGACAAAGTCCCAACGAGGGGTCTTTATTTATGAAGATTATAATTCACAAAACACGAAATGCCTCTAAGGGGTGCAAGCACACAAAGTAACTAAGATTTGACAATGAAAAATCTAAAGGAAATAAAATTACATAATTCTCTGTTTGAGAGTGATTTGTTCGGTCCTTTATTCTGTATTCTCTTTGTTCTTTTATACTCCTGTGTAGTTTCTCTTGTGGAACTATCTGAAAACTGTCTGTCGCTCTATAACCACACACTTTCTCCATGATAAGCACTCTATCCAGAAACCGCCCACTTTCTCCAATCATATAACTGTTCGCAACCGATATTCTCGGATGGTAGGATGCGATAAAGTTACCCCTTAACTGTTTTAACAACCGTTGCCTTTGAAGGTGAGTAGATGTTATGCTCGCTCAGATCTGGGGGCATCTCGCGCAGCTGAGCGACTCCAGCAGGTTTGAGCGATTATGGGCTATTGTAGCACAACTCCTTGGGTAATCTCGCTTGGGCCTGCTTTTCAAGTTGGGTTTTGGTGTCTTCTTGAATTAGGCTCCGTCGTTTGGGCCATTTAATTGGGCTTGCTTAATCGCTTAATTGGGATTAGTTTTTGTGTATCAACAATTACCCTCCCAATGTGGCAAAATTGATATCCAATATTAATCTTATGCCATATTCATCGTTTCGTGCTTCACTCGACGTTCAAGATCACAAAAAGGTGAGATACTTTAATCATTATCTCCTTTGGCGGTGCCCCTTTTCGGCCCAAAAACGTAACATCATGCAATCTCCATAAATCAAAAGACACGCCACTTCGTCATGCCACTCTACCCACGTTTGCATTGTTACGTTCACCTATAAAGGCTACTGTTCATCTTCTCTTACCTCTTTATTCGAACGCTTAAACCCTTTCGTTCTCAAAGATTCTCTGACAAATGGCAACATCGACGAGCTCTTCTGATAATGTTCTCAGCTTTGAGGATTTCCAATAGCTCCTCACTCGTCTATATGTCAATTCAGCTTTCCTTTTACAGGCCAACCCTGATCTTCATGAGTTTTACTTGGGCCCATCCTTCAAAGATGTTGATTATGTTGGGTAGGTAGCGGCGGCCCAGCTGTTCCCTTGCACTTAGGATCCTCCTTTCCTAAACCCCTTTCCCATTGAAGCCAATCCGTAAGAAAAGTATTCGTACTTGGCCCAAAACTGAAGCTACTTTTCATTTTTGGCATGCACGTTTGGTGAAACATGGCCCCACCAAGGCAATTTTTGATCGTGCTGGAATTTCGGATTTGCTAGAAATCACTCTTCACCCCCCGGTTTATGACCCAGTGTTTTTTCCTATTGCTTTAAGTTTTTCATCTTCTGAGTATAATACCTTCGGTTTCCCTCTTAGTCCAATGTCTATTACCCTGAGGAATATCGGCGCCTTAGTTAATCTGCTACCTCTGGGCGACACCATTTTCCCAGGTGTTCTACTTGCTGGTGTGGCCCCAAAATTTGATAAGAAACTGACCGATTCTTATTCTGCCATACTAAGCATGTATGATAATTCCAATACTAGTGAACCCTCTTATGCTGAGCGTGTGGCCTTCCTTTTGGTTTGGCTCTATAAATATGTTCTTTGTGTGCCTAGTCTTAAACCTTCTCGGGCCTACCTACCTATAGCTAATGAGTTAGCTCGTGGTAGGTCCTTAAATCTCTGTTCTTTCTTTTTAGCCACCTTTTACCTAGGCATAGCTTCCCTTCAAGTCCAATTGAGGAGTGGAGCGTCTTCCACTTGCAGCGGGCCTCTTTGGCTTACTCAACTGTGGTTGAGAAGTTATTTTCCACGGCTTGGTGCTCCATCAGTTCCTCCCAAGTCCGTCAGTTGTTACGAGCTCCTCATTAATCGATTAAGCCCTGTAACATTGTCTGCTAGGGACATTTTTTCATTCTTTTACAATTTAAATTCTATCCCTTCCTTTTTTTCCATTCCCCATTCATCAAATTCCTACGTTTGTACAGCCTCCGCCTACTATGAATGATATGAGTGCTGCTGCACCTGTTTGGGCCCAATTTTTGGTTGGCAAGGAATTGTTCCATGAGACCTTGATTGGAACAAACGCCAAGGCGGGGGTTGAGAGATACGTTCCCCAATTTTTTGCTCGCCAGCTGGGTTTCAGTCAAACCTAGTCTGTTCCTTCCTGTTTTTCTAGAAATTTGATTGAGAGTTTCCACACTATGTAAGTCGGAGGCATTAGCCATTGAGGCTCGCAATGCCATTTTGACAACCGGCTTTTCTTTAGCTCCTTTTAATCCCACTTTTGTGGCTCATCCTGTTTTTGAACAATTTTGGCCGTTTGTGAGGGAAAGGTTGTTTGTAACTGACGTTAATAATATTTTCCATCTTCTGGATAGGCCAATAACCTCTTCTATCTCTCCTATTCCTACCCTTCCCATATCAGTCAGGAATCCTACTTCTCCACCTACTCGAGCCAAACGCCCTGCTTCATCCAACCTTTCATCTACTCAAGCGGGAATAACTGCAGTTGCCTCTAGCCGAAAACGGCCAACTTCCATTCAGCCAATTTTGCTAAATGAAGGTGATGATGATGATAGTGAAGATACTTCTCTTATCATCAAGAGGAAGTTAATTGAGATAAATACATGTTTTTGTTCACTATAAGTAATCTGTAGATTTGTTTGTCGTGGAGGGGCCTTCTTGCTCGGATAAGGGGAAGTCATCACAAGCAATTGGATCCAGCGGTGATGCCCCCCCAACTTCCCAAAGCCGCTGACGAGGTAACCCTTGCTTTATCTTTTGTTTTCGTTTCGGCCATTGTAATGAAAATAGTAAATACTTGTATTTTTTCCTTACAGGACGCTGACGTCATCTTGTGCTCCATTCAGGCTTGTTCTCTTCTTGGGAGCGAGCGAAGGCCAACGACGTTTATCGCTCTTCCTCATCTAGTCTTCCATCTGCTTCATCTACTGCATTTTCGGAGGAGAACCTGAGAAACCGTAAACAATCAGTGTTTGACTATGTTTCTTTTATGGACATGAACGTCAATCAGGCTAGCACCTCGAGCCAAAAAGAAACATTTGAGCGTTTAGGTGCACGTTCACTCAAAATTTCATCTAATATCAAATTGACATTGAAGATCATTCGTTCGGAGATAAGCTCTAGCTAAAGATGCATAGTTGAAGACCAAGCAGACCTAGTATCTTCATGTTGTAAGTGAAAAGAGATCTTTGTTTCAAGAGCTGGAAAAGGTCAAGAGCAACGTGAGTGAGGTCTCTTCTGAGGTCATGGTTGATGATTCTTTAATGATGAGTCTGGCCGCGGAGATGAAGATACTCCAAGCTAGGACGGATGACTGTAAGGCTAGATTGGCTGCTAAGAAGCGTAATATGTCTCAAGAAGTTTAGCGATGTGAATCTTTGGTCGAGTGTTACACGTCACTAGAAGTTGATGAGGGGGCTATAACTGAACTATCCAATGCTGCTGACGAATATCGAGACGAGTGGGAGAGGCTTAGGGAACAAATGCGTTCCGTTTGGGGTAGGATGTAACTAGGCTGTTTCATTTTGCACCGTAAAGTAAAAGCCATTATTGGCTAATCCTGTAACTTGCAGCTTATTAATGAAATTATCATTTTGTTCAATTTCATAATGGAACTTTCTTACTTGACGCCTATCTTAATTGTTGATATCTCTTAGCATTCATTGTGCCACATTCATTGCATAGTTCACTTTCACATGGAATGGAACTTTTAGTATTTTGACTTTTCTCCTTCGAGATTTGAACCTTCTATTTCGGTTATTGTGCATGTATATGGCCCTTCGCCTTTTGTCTCTTCACCTTCAGGTTCCTATAAAAATTGCAAACTTGTTATATATTCGCCATTTTCATCTTTGATCGTCTTGTTACCACTGCCTGGCATCCAAATGATCAATCCAGAAGATCGATTAGTCCCTTTTTCACCAGACATGAAGCATTCAATCCTTTTCCAATTTTGTCAATTGTCCTGACGTCTTCTTTGGTATGGGAGATATAGAAAAAGTTCTTTGGCCAATGAAGGTATTCTCAGTACCTCTTCCATGTGTGACCTTTAGAGGGATTGCTGGAAGTGGGCCAATAGCTTGCTAAGAGTGCTTCTTTAGCCATTTACCTACCATTGCAGCTATGCATTTAGGAAGGCGGTGGTTCTCTGGTCAATAAATGTCTTCTCAGCGTCCTTTCCACCCACAATCCAGGGGGAGTTGTAAACTAATTGCTTGCCGAAAATGCTTATTTGGCCGTCTGCCAATCTTTGCAGCTATGCATCTAGGAAGGCGATGGCGGCCAATCTACCCCTTTTGTATAATAGTTGATAGGAAGAATATTTTAAGAGTCTGCTTCCATCTGCGGCCTATATTTGTAATTTGCATCCTTTTGTTTGTGATGAATAAAGGAATATTATGTTTGGACGTATCTTGTTTGTATTTCGTTTAAACATAATAATCTAGTTTACTTTGTCTTTGCGATTTACGGTTGGTCTATCTGTTTGCTTTTCCATAGGGAAGGAACATATTTCTTTAAGTATTTACTGTTGATGGATCTTATATGCCTCGTACCATTCAAATCTTCTAAATGGTAGGCTCCGTTAGGCAACACGTTATTCACTTTATAAGGTCCTTCCCAATTGGGCGATCATTTCCCATACTTTGGATCCTTGCTATTCAGAGGGAGTATTATCTTCCAAACCAACTCGCTCAAACTAAAAGACATGACTATGACTTTTTTGTTGTAAAACTTGGCCATTTTTTTTTTTGTTTTTAGACCTACAGTCTATCTCGGACGTCTAATTTTAAATCGTCTCATCGTCGTCCCAATTACTCTGCAAGTCCACCTTAATTGATTGTACGTTAATTTTCATGGGCAACATAGCTTCTTTGCCGTAAGTAAGTTGAAAATGAATCACTTTGGTACTCAAACGTGGTGACGTTCTGTAGGCCCAAAGAGCTTTATTCAAACATTCGTGTCAATTCCTAACATTTTCACTCATCATTTTCCTTATGATATTCTTTAAAACCTTATTAGAAGATTTTGCTTGGCCGTTAGATTGAGCGTAATAAGGTGTGGAGTTTACTAGCTTAATTCCAAAATCGGTCAAGAACTCTTTCACCTGATCTCCATTGAAGGACGTACCGTGATCCATCGTTAGTGTTTTTGGTATCCCAAATCTGCATATAATATGGTCACGAACGAAGTTTATGATATTCTTCTAGGAGATCTCTTTTAACGATATTGCTTCTATCGATTTGGGGAAGAAATCCGTTGCAACTATTATGAAAGTGTGTTTCTTGGACGACGGGAGATAAACATTTCCTATTAGATCTATCGTCCAACCTCTGAATGGCCAAAGTTTGATAAGGGGTACCATTTCTCTTACTGGCGCCCTTTGTATTGGACCATGCTTTTGGCAAGCCAAACAGCTTTTTGCATATTGCACGCACGATTCTCCCATTTTGGGCCAAACGTATTCGCTTCTAATAATTAGCCACCTCATTTTTTGGCCAACCTGATGGGCTCCCCATATTCCTTTATGCACTTCAGCCATGATCGTCTTGGCTTCTTCCAAACTCACACATTTCAATAACAACTCATCTGAGCATTTCTTGAATAGCTCCTTATCTATCAGCACATAGTCACAGATAGCAACTTCAATCTCCTATCACCCCCTTTCTCGGGTTTTCTCAAGAAATCTTTAATCTCTTCCTTCCAATCTATTGCATCCCTATCTTATATGCAATGAACATCAATTTTTTCGCCCTTCGTTGCACTACGGGCAATATTACTCCATATTCACAAGTGGACTCTACTTTTAGCAACTTTGAATACCCCGATGCCATTTGGGCTAATTCGTTTGCTAAATCGTTATATGTCCTATTAACATATTGAAGTTCTACATGATCAAATTCTTCCAATAATTCTTGGGCGATTTCGTATTGGTTTATGACTGACTCACTTTGGCATTTAAAATCACTAGTCAATTGGTAAATTACCAGTTGGGAATCGCCCTTAACAATTACATTCTTTATTCTCAACTCTGTTAATAATTCCAACCCCACAATCAATGCCTCATATTCAACTTGATTATTAGTACATAATCTATTTAAAGTGAAGGCATATTTATAATGAACCCCTAACGGATTTATGAATACTATTCCTACCCTTGCACCTCCAGAAGTTTTTGATCTATCGAAGTATAAAATTCAAGGCTTTATTTCAAAAGAATCAACTTCTAGCTCCATTTCTTTAGGCATGTCAAGGCACAGATGATCTGCCAGAAAAATTAGTCAATGCCTGATTTTTTACTGCTTTCTGGGGTACATATTGTATTTCGAATTTTGACAGTGCCAAAGTCTACAGACCTATCCTTTGGTGTAAAACAGAGCGAGAAAACATATACTTAACTAAATTTACATTAGAAATCAAATAGACAGTCACGGGCCACAAATAAGCCCTTAGTTTTGTACATGTGAAATATAAAGCAAGACATAACTTTTCAATAGCAGAGTAATTATATTCACATTTTATTAAATGTCTACTCAAATAGTAGATCGCCCTTTCTTCCCTAAATTGATCTTCTTGCGCGACCATTCAGGCTATCGATTCTTGCTCAGCCGATATGTATACTTTCATTGGCCGTCCTTGGATAGGTAACACCAACACTGGTGGACTTGACAAGTATGTCTTCAAACTATCAAAAGTCTTTTGATGTTCTTCTTTCTAGACAAACTCGTCCTGATTTTTCAGCTATAGAAGAGGCGAAAAAGCTTTTATTCGCCCTCACAATTAGAGATAAAGCATCTCAAAAAGTTTACTTGGCCTAAGAACTTTTGCATTTCTTTCTTGTTACCAGGTGGTTAGGCATCTAAAATGGCTTTTGCTTTATTTTTATCAAATTCAATCCCTCTCTTGTGTACTGAAAACCAAAGGAAATTCCCTGCATTGACACCAAATGCACATTTTAAAGAATTCAACTTTAGTTTATATTGCCTCATCCGCTCGAATGAGTGTTTTAATTGTTCAAAATGGTCTTCTTCTCTAATAGATTTGACCACCACATCATCTACATATACTTCAACAAATTCGCCTATCATATCATGAAAGATTAGGTTCATCACCCTTTGATAAGTTGCCCCTGCATTTTTCAGGCCGAAAGGCATAACTACCCATTCAAAGCATCCTAAGGCCTCAGGGCACCTAAAGGCCGTCTTATACACATCTTCTTCAGTTATGTAGATTTGATTATATCCTGAATACCTATCCATAAAAGAATACATTACATGTCCAGCGGTTGAATCTACTAAGGAATCGACCGTTGGCATGGGATAGTCATCTTTGGGCGTCGCTAGATTTAAGTTTCTAAAGTCTATGCACACCCTAATACTGCCATTCTTTTTCATTACTGGCACAATATTAGATAAGCATTCAACATATCTAACCGTTCTAATTAAACCCGCTTTTAACAATCACTCTATTTCTTTCTTTACTTGAGGTAACACATTGGGAGCAAAGCTCCTAGGAGGTTGTTTATGTGGTTTAAAATTCGGCTTAGTCGGCAATCGATACTCTTCCAAACATTTATCTAAACCAAGCATATGTTCATATTCCCAAGCAAAACAATCATTGTATTCTTTTAATAAAGCGATTAAATTATCACTTACCTCTTGACTAATCATCTGGCCGACAAATGTTGGGCGATCTTCCCCTTCGTCGCCAATATTCACCTTCATCAAAGGGTCTTACACTTGAGCATGCCCAACTTTTGCAATCTTTGTTGCTTCATCATCTAGGTTCCTTGTAAGTGCTTCCTCTTCCAAGCAATCCACTTTGTTGATTTCTCGGCCAATACTCTACTCCAACTCGAATACTGCTAGCTTGTTTCTCAGTATCTTAAATGCTATTTCCTGTTTCATCTTTTCTTCACATTCTTTATTGAAAGCCATTAATTTGGCTTTGAAGGCCTGAATCTCGGCCACTTTTTCTGGTCGACAATTCATTAAGGTTCTTGGATTATCCTTTTGCTAATTGCTGGCTTTTCAAAGGCCACTATGTTTGGCCTCATTTGGTTAAACATTTCAGTAAGTGTGTCTACTAAAAATGGTTCTTCACTCTCCGCGATGACCTGAGCCTCTTTACCATCTTGGACTATCATGATAGGCCATTGTTCCCTTCATACATGAACCTTTCTACCGAGTTTGCTTCTACAACAAAAGGTCTGTGGTCTGCTTGGACCACTTCTGCTTCGCCCTTGTCATTCCAGAAAACTAGGCACTGATGGAGTGATGATGGTATGCAACGACTCCCATGAATCCAATCCCTTCCAAACAGCACATTGTAACTAGTAGGACCATCTATCACAAAGAAGACTGTGGTCCTAGTAGTCCTTCCAATAGTTATGTCCAATGGTATCATACCTTTAGCTGAAGTCGCTCATCCATTGAAACTTGTAAGAATGACTTCTATTGGGATCAAATCGCTTTCTATTTTTGTAAACTTTCTCATCATCCTCGATGGGATGGTATTTATAGCTGCTCTGTTGTCAATGAGCACCTTCACCACAGGAATACAATTTACCAAGGCCTTCACATACAATAGCCTTAAGTGTTTGGTCAACTTCATATTGGGCCTCTTAAAGATGACTTTCTCAGCTGCACCTGTCTCCATCTCTTGTTGATCCTTGGTTGAACTATTTCCTTGCGACAAGTCCATGTGTAACACTTCACACTGACCTACTACTTCTTGGGCTTTCTCTGGTTTGTCATTCTCATCTGATACTTCTTCTTTGACTATCCAACTGGTAGCAAGAGGCAATATTCTTGGAGGTGAACTATATTTCTCAAAGTGAGGCACTCTTACCCTTCTCTTAAGCGTTCTGTATATCACGTAGAAGTCGAAAGAACACCTAGATGGTTCGCCAAGTAAGTACACCTCGCGAACACCTTCTAGATGGAGTGGTTTCAATAATTTATTGCGCGATACTCCTCTTCTCTTCCTTTTTGCTTCCAAATTGATTTCTCCTCAATGTCGATCATGTCGTGGTTTTCTTCCTCATCACCTACTCCCTAGGGTGTCTGGCCTTCTTTACATTCTAACACGCATGCTTCTTCCTCATTACTTTCATTTTCCTCCTCTTCTATTTCCTTACCTTTGAATTCGTTGGCTAGTATGTAATTATTAGTCATAACAGGAGGTAGTGTGCCAAACTGAATAGTGAGAGCTTTCTCTGGATCTTCTCCATCCTCATCTTTCTTTTCAATCTCAAATTTTGACCTTCCAGATGAACTTTCTAGTAGTTCTCCCATTGACTCGCCAGTGCCAGTTTCTTCATCACCCTTAAAGATACTGAGAATGTTTTTGTTAATTTAGGTGCTTTGGGACGCGATGACCCTTGCTGTTGTCTCATCATTCGTCCATAGTTCTGTTGAAAATGCCTCTGTTGAGTTCTGGTCATCTCATCAAAGGATATGACTCTTCCTGCATTATACTGGAAGGAGTACCATACATTTGGTCAATGAGGTTGTGGCTGAATGTCATTCCTTTGCTATTCGGCTTGAACTGCCTCTTAAAAGGTGGTCTCCCTTAGCTCGACGTACCTCGTCCTCTATTAGGCCGAAAACCAGGATTAATATTAGGACGATGCTGGCGATGTTGGTGTTGCCATATTCTTGGCTCCTCCATATTTTCAGCTATTTCTCCTTTGCATCTGGAACACAGGATATCTTCGTCTTTTCCAGTTTCTTCCTATTTGATCCTTTCAAAGATGCTGGTATGCAACATAAAGTCCTCTTCTCCATCATCTAGGACCAGCTTGAACTTTGGAAACTTATTTTTGAAGCCAGCTGTTATCATATTCACCCCCAGTGGCTGTGGGAAAGGCTTTTCATATACTGCCATTTTCTTCTTATCATCAAACGTGATTCGCCCTGACTCAATAGCATCCTGTAACATATGACGAAAAACCAAGCAATTGTTAGTTATATGTGACCATGCATTATGTCATTTACAATATTATTTACCCTTAATTTGTTCAGGGTCTGGCAATTTATGCTTGTCGCTCAACCTTATCTGCTTATCTTTATATAGTTTATCAAATATAAGGTGAGCTTTGATCACATCAAAGGAGAATATCCTAACCTTTTTGTTTTCATTTTTTACATGCTCATCTTTGCTGGACGCTCTAAACCTGGCCATTACAGGACAAGCATAAGCATCTCCTTTAACTAGTTCAGCCAAGAATATTTGTGCCTGATCGTAATATTCACCATCTACAGCATGAACATCAAAGTTTGGGTCTCTGTAATAAGTCCCTTTACTAGAGTTTTTCATTTGTTCCTCTTCCCTTATTAAACGCTCATACCTAATCACGTTAGCACTTAACTAGAAAAGATTAGGGAATTCTCTGTCCTGGAATTTTTTTTTAGATCAAACCTCAAACAACTTTGAGCGATTTTGACAAACTCCTTTTCGGGCAAAGGTACAAAACATTTGCACATGGCTGTTTTAAACCTCTAAAGGAAACTTTCTGCCCACTCATTTGGCATTTGATGCAAATTCGCCAAATCGGCCAAAGTGACTTTGGATTTAGTTTTGTAAAACTGAGTGTGGAACAATTGTTCTAGTTGTTGCCATGTTTGGACAGAATTTGCTGGCAAATTAATGAACCATAAGAAGGCTACTCTTGTTAACGAACTATGGAACAGTCTTACTTTGTGGTAATCAGTTACTTCTCCACATTGTAATGTAAATCGCCCTACATGCTCTAGAGTGGAAACCTCTCTCAGCCCAGTAAATAACGAGAATTCAGGTATTTTGTATCCTCTAGACCACGGATATGCTTGGTCCACCCAATCAGGGTATGGCTCGGTGTAAGTCGGCCTAATGAAATGGCGTGTCCCAAAAGCCATTTGGTCTCGCACTATTTCCATAATTTGATTTCTCAACACCATATATGGGACTCCTACAGGTTGGTTTACTGGTGGAAAGGCTTGAAGCCTAATGTTTGGTCCTTGGTTCGCGGCATAAGCGTCGTTGTTCAAACCGTTATTGGCATTAAACTGGGTATTTTCGCCATCATTAACACTCGGGGTGTTCTGTCTATTGGTTTGGACATTGTCCCTTGCATTTGGGTTACCCCCCAGGTTTGTCACTCCATTACCACCATTCAAGTTGGCCATTCCACTATCCCCTTAATTTGAAGTAGATGAGCCAAAAGGTGGGTCTGGTCCTTGACTCGGGCTCGGTATCGAGGAACTATGTCCCAGAATCGTCCTAGATTGGAAATGATTTCCTATGCTTAGCATAATTGGTTGACAAATTTGGCTAACTAACTTATTTATGATTTCATTCAACGTATTAAGTTGTTAAACCATATTGTCATAGTGTGCATTTCCATCTTGCGTAAACTTTTCTATAACATGAACGTTTTGCAAGTGACGTCTTGAGTGAGTTCACCGAGCAATGCACACATTGTCCGAGGACTCAATTCTGTCATTGATTCATAAAGACTTTGGTTCTGTCCATCTATTCATGGAGTACTTTGCTACTCCTCGAATTGTTCGATTACAGACTCGACTAGCCGGTGGTTTGTTGGCTCCTTGTAAGAACTTTTAGGAGGCATATTGATTTGCTTGTCGTATCTTCAAACACCAAACGTATCCCACCGGGCGTGCCAAATTGTTTCGCATGGAAACCGCTTACAATTAAAAGAAGGTTCAGACGATTGTGTATGAAACAACGACCTCTCGAGACAAAGTCCCAACGAGGAGTGTTTATTTATGAAGATTACAATTCACAAGACACGAAATGCCTCTAAGGGGCGCAAGCACACAAAGTAACTAAGATTTGACAATTAAAAACTTAGAGGAAATAAAATTACATAATTCTCTGTTTGAGAGTCATTTGTTCGGTCATTTCTTCTGTATTCTCTTTGTTTTTTTTATACTCCTGGGTAGTTTCTCTTGTGGAACTATCTGAAAACTACCTGTCGCTCTATAACCACCCACTTTCTCCATGATAAGCACTCTGTCCAGAAATCGTCCATTTTCTCCAATCATATAACTGTTCGTAACCAATATGCGAATTCGATGACTGCTCCATTTTCTGGAATTGGGGATTTAAAATTGTTCTCAAGAAATTCCTATCGAAAACCCAATTAGATTATTTCCGGTGGCTTTCTCCGATTAGGGTTTCTTTTATGAGCTTTTGGGGCGTTAAAATGCATTCACGTTGCACTTACGGCTTAATTCATGATTTTTTTTTATTGTGAATAGACGAAGGATGAGACAAGGAGACGGAGTTGAGCCCGTGGCCTTAGAAGCCTAATTGCAGAAGGCACGTTCAGTTTTCCGGCCAAACGTGGTGAGGTATTGTTCTGGTTCCTTTAAGTTGATTTTGAAGACTGCGTAGATCAAAAGACTATTGTATGTTCTAATCACCGCTTAAGAGCAGATTAATAAAGTGAGGGATAAAGACTTATGAGTATTGCAGAACATAGAATAAAAAATCATGCTTTTCCTTATGGTCTGAAGTATGATGCTATTGGGATCTTAGGATCAGAGGCTAATATAAATAGAAAAACATTAGCAGAAATGAAATTTGATTTGTTTGTGGGTTGAATATGCTAATTGATGGATAAAAATGAATTTTTGGTTATGTAAGTATCAATTATGCTTGTCTTAACTCGATTTGATGAAGTCTCTTTTACCTTTTCAATCTATCAATATTTATTACAAAAAAAGGAATTACAAAGCCAAATCCCATCTAATCACCCTTGCTTATATGCCTAAACATTCTCGAACGATTCCCCCACAAATACCTTCTCTCGCCTTGCAACTAATCTACCTTGACATTTTTGTCTTGATGAAACTGACTTTGTATAACTCTCGTGGATTTACTTTTGATAAACGTGGGACGAGAGTTATTCAATGCAATGTTTTCTTGGACTAGGTAAAGAATTGTGTTGTGATATTTGAGGTTTGATTGGAATTCCAACTCAACATTTCACCATTTTAAATCTAATGGCATAGTCTGTGTTAGAGATAAACAAAATATAGAACACTTAAAATTATGTAATTAAGGAGATGATAAAATTAAATGAATAATAATAGTAGTAGATAAGTTATCATTTGTCTTGTTTTCTAATTAATCCAGTTGTTTATTATTTCACATGACTATACATGTAGGTGTTGACCAAATTTTGTTGAGAAAAGGTGAGATTTTTCAGAGCCCCTATTGTCAGTGCAATAGGACTTAGGCGATGGTTTGGTTTCATCGGTAGCACTAGTATTGCAGATGGGCGACTGGATGAGGTTGGAAGTGGTGATTGGGGATTGATGTGACAATGGGAGGAGGGAGGGGGGGCTGCATTTGACTCTTTGCTATTGGAATGGAGTGCTGGTGATGACCGTGGAGGACTGGAAGGGGTTGATGTTGGAGGATGTGAAGTTGTTTTTACTGATCAATAAGATGAAAAGGATTCTGTGAGAAACAAATGTGACTGAATCTGATTTCGTTATATGCAGCTATGGATGCTGTTAACTTTTTTGTGAAGACCAGAATGGATGCATTTGGACTATTCGTGCAAGTATGTTGAATTTGTTGACATGATAACAACTGTACTGAATCTTAATAGTCAGTATTCCTATCAGAAGATTGAGTATGTTGCTGATGTAGACATGGAAGCCTTAAAATTATTGTTCTCGTTACCACATGAAGAGTGTTACTTTGAAACGTACGCTGGTAGCATCGTTCTACTCAGGAGTAGGACCAAGAACGTTGCAAATCATAGCAGTATCTAATTTGTTGGATATTATTTTATATGAATGTTTGTTATTCCCCTACTTTGTAAGCCGATCATTTGTTATGAAACTTATCGCTTTGCATTTTTTGCATCATTTAATATATTACAGGATCTGACGTTGTAATGTTGCTATATATACAAACTTGATTCAATTTATAAAACGCGATTTCAATTCCACTTGAATAGGTTTTATTTTAAACATTCCTGTGTAAATTTTCTCACGATGCTTATATGTAATTTATTATTGTAGATTAGATAGGTATGTATCATGTCGCATGCACTAAGTTTGGATTAAAACAAATACTACATTTCATATAAAATGACCATTCGACATTAACATTCCTTAATTTAAACTGAGCTTCAATTAAGCAAGATTTCTATGGAAATTGTGTAATAAATGGGAAATTGGAATATATGACATTTAGGGGTTCTATTCCGCGAATATCAGCGATACCATGTGATCACACTTTTCACTTAATTTTCGTCGATCTCACTTCCTTCAAGCTCAACTACCCCTTGGTCGAGATGCCTAATTGATCGTCACTGACTACGTCACCAAACCCAACATCATGTCTGTTCATTACTCCATCGAGATGTAAATCTTCTATGTTGGCTCGTTCCTTGGTTCAGCTCTTGTCACAGTAGGCTCCCAAGGGCCCTGGTCTTGCCAGTTGCTCTGTCTCCCGACGCAGTTGACCGGACTCCAAATATTTTTCCACACCACCTTAGCTGATGTGGCAAGACGGGAAATCGTAATGAACTCGTATTTGCATATTGAAATAGCTACTAATGTTTTGTGGTGGAATCTAATGGTGGCGACGAGCCAAGATTGCTCGCGAGCCCAAGCTCGGGCTCGGTATCAGCTTGTAAGAAAAAAGGTCTCGAGCTTTTAGGGCTTGAGTTGAGCGCAGTTTGGCTTGTTCCCAAAAAATGGGGCTTGGCCAGGGCTTTGTTGAGCCGAGCCGAGCCGGCTCGTGGACCTTTCGATTTTTTTATTTTGTATTCAAATATACTAAAAATTCATCGTTAATTTACAAACTACAAAACTAATTATGCAGGTTATTGAATATTACAAATTAAGTGATCATTAATTTACAAACTGAAAAAAATAAATTATGCAAGTGGTTTAAAAGCGCGGACCACATAAGCCTAGGATCTCTGAGCCTGTTTTTGAGCTTTTTTTTTAGTCGAGCCACTAGCTGCTCATTTGTCACCTCTAGTGGAATCATAAGTTCAGAATACACGTGGATAGTCATGGCAATGTGGATCCCTTGATTAATCTGAATTGGATTGGATCATTTAGTCGCTTCATGATAGAACTAATTTTCAAACTGTGTTCAAAGTAGGGGAATGAACTAAAACGAAGACGGTGGAAAGGATTGATAGAACTTAAGGTTTGGTATTAGGAATGATTTCATACACGGACCAATTTGTGGATGAATTGGGTATGAACTAATTCAGTGGGATGTAATTGATGAGTGAGTGAGACCCGTTAGATAATTGAATGAGTTTACGGAGTTAAGTGATTTTATTTTGTTAGTGTTTTATTTTGTATTGTCGATTCTGTGAACAAAAGAACCAACTCGAACAATTATAAAGTTTCATAGTTGGTAGGTTAACTTAGGGTTTGGGGATTTATGTTTGGAACACGAAGGTAATTCGTCGATTTTTCGCTAGCTGTTCGTCGGAGTCATGCTCGAACGGATGAAATTGAAACATTCCCGCTCGACCGTCACCCCACTGTTGCTCATGTGACAAGCTCTTCACTCAAGCGACATCCTCCCTCGCTCGAGCGACAGTGTTTTTTGACCAATACGAGTTTGCGTTTTTTGGAAAGTTCTACATGGCCCATATACTTATTTTGTCTTATATATAAATAGAGGCAAGGTGCACGATTTGAAAGAGGTTACTTCATTATTCTTCAAGAGAAAAACATTCTATATGATTTGAGAGATCCAAGAACACAATTCTTTGGCGAATTCATCCATTCATCCTTGAGATCTAGCAACCCGATTTTGGAAAACATTAAGGTTCCACAATCCAAAACACCTGACATTCTTAATCTTTTAAGGAACTGGCTTTTTCATTGAGATTTTATTTTATTTTAATTATACTTTTATACTATAGTATTTACAGAAATAGAAAATTGTGTGTTGTACTTTTTCAATATTTAATACAAGAAAATATTTTTTATAAAAAAATTCCCTAATTAAGTTAAAAACAATCTTATTAAAAAATATTTTCTCAAATTTGATTTTTCTTTACTTTTATCATCTTCTAATAATACAATATGACTCTAGACGTCATAATATAACAATTCGCTGTCTCCATGAATTCAAAAGACAATGCCTTACATTTTATAGTATTGGAATTTTTTTTTTTCATTTTTATGATATTTATAGGTTTAAAATTTGAAATGAGAAAATTACGTAAAAACCCTTCTTTTCAATATTACAATTCAAAAATAAGGGGATAAAGTTTACAATTCAAAATTCAGGTGATAAATAGGATTATTAATGTAATTAATAAAATTTTAAATTAAACCTTAATTCAGATAATAACCCCCCCTCCTCCCCCACACACCGATTAATCATTAATCCCAAACCCAGCACCCACAGTCCATCACTCGCCCTCCTCTCTCTCTCTCTCTCTCTCTCTCTCTCGTTGCAACAGATGGATTAATATGGATCAAACCAAAGGGACAGCCTGACCTATCTCTAATCTCTGTCTGATGTCAAAATGAAGTGCCGAACGATGCTTGGTTTCAGTGGGACTAAGCATAAGAGATATTCGTTGGCAGAATTCATGTACGACCCCCTCAGTTATGCCTTGAACTTTGAAGATGGATGTGATGATGACGATGAAGCGCCGTTAAGGAATTTCACTGCTAGGTTGCCAGCGTCCCCATCGGTGAAGCCGCGGCAGATTCCGGCAGGCAGTTGAGGATTTTAGAGGATATTGCACCAGGTAGTCTTTTTTGGCTAATGTAATTACCAAAATGTCACATTTTGAAACCATGTGCAAGAATGTCACTTATTTCCTTTTTTGCCCCTGCAGAGAAAAGAAATTCTCGGCAAGATCAAACTTGGTTAACTGTTCAACTGTCGAATTCGATAGTTAAATTGTCTATCCCGACAGTTTCTAAATGTCGGGTTTCGACATTTCAACTGTGAGGACTCGTCGGAAAGGATGACATGTCAAAATGTGTTTACAAGGGATAATGATGACTTTTCACAACATAAAAGTGACATTTTTTAAAAAGTTATGTGCAAATGAAAAAAATTTGTGGATTTTCTATTTTTGTGATATTTATGAAAATTCCCCAGGATTTTATGGGATTCTATTTCCATTTTCTCTAGTTTTTTTTTTCGAATTAAAAAATTTTAAAAAATGTGCCGGAATACAGGGCTGTAGGAGTTTCAATTCAAGAAAATAATTCAATTTGGGTGCGAACGTAGTGAGTGAAAATGTACATACTGATTTTGCTCGAAATTGCTCGAAATTTGCATTTATTTCATCCTTTTCTTTCGATTAAATTGGGGATATCAACTTATTTAGTGAAAATGCTCTCTTGCATTTCAGTTCTGAATGTTGTCTGCTAAAATGGATAGGTATTTGGTAGGGATTAAAATTAGATTTTTTTTTGAATATTTTTGAATGTTGTCTACTTGATATTGATGTTTTACTACATTGAATGTCTAAAAGGATTTCGGATCGAAATTTTATTATATATAAGCAATTTGGAGTGGAGGATATGTGTTCCTTTTCAAATTCTATTTTGGAGGATTGGGTTTCGTATTCACGAATTTGGACACGGACTTGTGATCGAATATGTGCTTGTTGTGACTATTTATGACCATGTGTTGATTGTGACCGATTATGACTTGAGATTGATGTGGTCACAAATGGCCACACTGAATACACATTTGGTCACAATTAGTCACAGTTAGTCACATCGAAAACAAAGTTGGTCGTGAAAACAAAGTCAGCGAATTGGTCACCTATAATACAGGTATAGTCAAGGATAACACAGTTATAAATCTGAAATGATGATGTGTGTCTTTGCCCTTTTTACTTTTTCAGGCTTTTGAAATGAAGCTCATATTTAAAAAAAAAAATTGTCAGAGCAGTCGCCGAAGTGCCGTCGGAGTGGTCGCCTGAACCGATGGAGAGGTGGAGGGAAGGTGGTATAGTGGGGTGATAGGATGGGATGGGTAAGATGACATGAGATGAAAATAATTAATGAATATTATATTATAATTTAATATTTAATAAATTTATTTACCACCTGATTTTTGAAATAATTTAACAAGTTTGTTAGTTTTGAAAAGTGATTCTTATATATAGGTTTTCTGTATTGTTCCTATTTGAAATTGTTTCGTGGGTTTTTGAATTTGAGTGAGTATCTCAGTTTTTGATGGGGTTATGCAAAATTTTCGAATCGAGCGGGTCTTCTTAAGTTAAATATCCTAACGGGTATCTTAATCGAGAATCAATGGTTTTGGTTCGATTCTTGGTTCTAGATCAAAAATCGAAGAACCGAATCTTTCTGTTTTGTTAATTTATTTATTTTAAATAAGTCAAATTATTTTATTTTTTTCTAAATAAATTTACTAACTAGCTAATTTAACTCAAACTCAAAAATATGATTTTTCTATTTCTAATTTTCAATCCAAATCCAACTTAATCAAATTGATATACGTTTTACCCAAATCTATTATTCTATCGTAGTGTCGTTTCTACCGTTTAGGGGAAATTGAATTGAAGATCGACAACGCCTCTCTTAATTATTGTGAGCTCGTTATCTTCATTTTTCCTATGATTTTAACAATCAGAATTATAATTAACTCAGCAAAGAGAGTCTTAAAAAACACATAAAATTGAACTACGTTATTTCGTAAGAGTTAAGATTGAACATATCATTGGTAGAATTAATATAGTTTTGTAAATATTAAAAAAAAATTAATTATAGTACAAAACTTGGGAGCAAAATAGAACCGAACCGAATCGAGTGGAATTGAACTCGAACGATTCCATAATTAAAATTAAATCCAACGATTCCACTTATTAAAGATTCGAAAATTTAGTGTTCGGTTCGTACCATGTCGAGCTCTAATTTTTTATTTCTTCAATGAAAGAAGGGACAAAAAACTGCCAGGAAAAGCAAAAGGGTCCTATTTTTCCCACTCAGAAAAAAGAACTCTTTGATCTTCTGTCAAAACTTGTTTAAAAAAATAAATAAATAAGCATTTCCGAAATTACCCGCATCTCCGTCCCTTCGTCGAGCCTGTACGACTGTACCCTTTCATTTAATATTTCTAAATTTTAGAAAGAGAAATTTCCATTTTTTGGGTGCGAAAAGTTTTAGTATAAGATAATGAATTTTGTTTCGTTTCTAAATAATGTCCTTTTTAGGGGAGAGGGGGGGGGGGATTACTGCACGGATTTCGAGATATTTATGTATTATCGTCGAATTAGATAGTTGGCAATAATTTTTAGTCTATTTATAAATCTCACTTCATTTTGCACACATTTTGAATTATGTGGACCTTCTCGACAAGCAAAACACAGCCATGAGAGTTTGTGGGCACTCTATTTTTTCTATCTAGATAACATTTTAATAAATGACAATGCAATAATTTGCTGGACTAAATAAATAAAAAAATAACGAGAGATAGATTTCACTTAAAAATAAAAAATAAAAATAAAAATTCCAATTTTAGGAGATAGAGTATTAAAATCTTGATGGGGGGTCGATTTCATGTCTATAGCTAGCCTTAGCTGGAAAAATGTTAATTGTTTTAATCAAGTCGCCCCACTACGTTGTTAGTTAAAATTTGGCCACTCTCGTGTGGCTGAAAAAAGAAACATTAACTGATAAAATTTTATGAAGTAAAAACGTGTACGAGTAAATCTAAACAAAACCAATTCCAAAAGCCATCGGCACCGCCATCCCTATCGTCTCAACCTCTAGCACCACCGCCTCAACCTCCAGCTCCACCACCGCCATTTGGTTTGCAATATATTTTTGAACCCAAACTGCCTTTTTGCCATTTGATACGCCAATATATTTTTGCCTTTAGGTTTGCAATATAATCTTTCCTTATGCAACACTATATTTTAGCCATTTGATTGAATCCAAAACTGTTTGGTTTGCATTTCGTTTGGGTTTCTTCAGTTTAATTTTATAGTTCTTAGAGAAAAATGGAGGGTGGTGCAGCTGCTGTTTCAACAGAGAAGGCATCAGAATCTGGGAATTAACCCATGATGCAGCTCCAAGACCCGTCCCCAAGAAGCTTAATGTGGAGGATTTTCCCAATCAATCCAACCCAGCCAACCTCGACTCCGCATGGAATCGGGTATCCTTGGGAGGATTCGTCCAAGCTGATATGTCGGCGCCAACAATGGTGATGGAAGGTGGCGGTGGCTTTTGGATTTGGTTTCGAGGAGTGGGGATGGGAATGGCGGGTGGGGGTAGATGGAAGAAGAAGAACCTTTTTTTTTTGGGGGATTTGCTTAGAAAGTTTAGTCAATAATGATATTTGGTAAAATAACCTACATTCAATAATGTTTGGTAAAATAGCATTTATTCTATTTTATCGTGTGTTGAAGTTTTAAATACCCTTCTTGTGAAATGTCTAAAATGTCCAATTTGAAATCAAAATTTACCAAATTCTCCAAACATTGATCCTACTTTCATTCTTACTTTTCATTTTTCATACCTAATTTAAAATCAATGGCAAAATGGCATGCTGCCTTTTTAAATGACTGAATGTCATTTTAACTAATTTCGTGTTTATTTCACTTTATTCACTCTTATCCATATTAATATTAAATTAAAAAAAAAAGTTTTAACTATATTTGGAGTGAAGTTAAGAGTTCATGACCCAAACGGCATGTTGTTGTTATAAATGGTTCAATGACATTTTAACTAATTTCGTTTTCGTTTCACTAGTTATCTCGTTTTCACATTAAAATTAACATAGACAAGATTTAACAATATTTTAGAGTGAAATCAAGATCTTATAATGTCTTGCTATCATTTTAAATGATTGGGTGTCGTTTCAACTAATTCCAAATACGTTTCATTTTATTTTCACTCGTATTTACTTGAAAATGAATGAATGCATTGCTTCATTACATTTAGACACCAATGTCGATACAAAGTTCATGTGATAATGATGAACACTATTGTTTTATGAGTAGACTACACTAGATTTAACTATGAACTAAGGTAAGTAATTCAAATTCGGTTATATTCAAATTATGCGATAAGATACTAAATAAATTAGCTTACTTAACTTGTATAAGTCTTATAAGATGTTTTGGGATGTGAACGACTAGTTTTAGAGTGAAATCGAGACTTTAATAACCCAAAATGACATAGTGTCATTTTAAATGGCCTAGTGTCGTTTTAACTATTTTTGTATTCGTTTCACTTTATGTTGATTTGCATCCATATGAAAAGAAATGAATACAAGTTTTCATTATATTTAGATACCAAAGTTACTACAAAAGTTAACGAGATAGTGACCAACAATATTGTTTCGTGAGTAAAATACACTAAATTTCACTATGAACGAATGTAAGTAATTTGAATTCAATGATATTCCAACTGTGAGATAAGATACTCAATAAATTAGTACGTTTAACTTGTATAAGTCATCTAAGATGTTATGAATGTAAGATTTTATTGCATTTGGATATTTCACTAGTTTCGAAGTGAAATCGATACCCCGTGACTCAAAACGACATCTAGCAGCTTTAAACGTATGGCTGACGTTTCAGCTCATTTAGTGTTCGTTTAGGTTCATTCACATTCGTAACCACATGAAAGTTTAAGAATAAAAGTTCTAACTACATTTCGACATTGCGGTTGACACATTTGTTTAAACTATAATGGGTCACTCTATAATCCAGTAGGAAACTGCACTATACTTGACAACAAAGAAAAACGTAAGTTGCAAGTATAGTATCTGAAATACAGCACGCGTAATCGTTCAATGTGTACGAGTCATGTACGATATTTCAAACACTATTTCACTAGTTTTGGAGTGAAATCGATACCCTGTGACCCAAAACGGCATCTAGTAGTTTTAAACATATGGCTGATGTTTCAACCCATTTAGTGTTCGTTTCGATTCATTCACACCTGTAACCACGTGAAAGTTTAGGGATAAAAGTTTTAACTACATTTTGATGCTACGGTAGACACATTTGTTCAAATTATAGTGAGTCACTTCATAATCTTGTAGGAAAATATACTACACTTGACAGCAAAGAAAAACGTAAGTAGCTAGCATGGTATCTAAAGCATAGCATGTGTAGTTGTTCAATATGTACAAGTCATGTATAATGTTTCAAAGCATGTTTCGTTAGTTTTGGAGTGAAATCGATACCCCGTAACCAAAAACACCATCTAGTCGTTTTAAACGGATGGTTGCCTTTCCTGGTTTAGGTTTTAGGGTATAGGGTTTACAAAATAGAAAAACGTGTAATTGTTCAACATTTCAAGTCTTGTAAGATGTTTAAAACACTATTTTACAAATTTTGGAGTGAAATCAATACCCCATGACCTAAAACGACATTTGATCGTTTTAAATGTATGAATGACGTTTCTACTAATTTAGTATTCATTTCGATTCATTCATGCCCATAACAACGTGAAAATTTAGGAATGAAAGTTTTAAATACATTTCGACATTACGGTCTACACATTTTTTCAAACTATAGTGAGTCACTCCATAATTTAGTAGGAAACTACACTACATTTGACGGTAAAGAAAAATGAAAGTAGCTAGCATGGTATCTAAAGCATAGCATGTATAGTCTTTCAATATGTATGAGTCATGTATGACGTTTCAAAGCATGTTTCATTAGTTTCGGAGTAAAACTGATACCATGTTACAAAAAACGTAATCTGGTTATTTCAAATAGAGGGTTGCCGATCAGGGTTTAGGTTTTAGGGTACAGGGTTTAGGTTTTAGGGTACAGGGTTTATAAAATAGAAAAACGTGTAATTGCTCAATATTACAATTCTTGCATAATGTTCGAAACATTATTTTACTAGTTTTGGAGTGAAATCAATACCCCGTGACTCAAAATGACAGGTTGTCATTTTACACGTATGATTGACGTTTCTACTCATTTAGTATTCGTTTCAGCTTATTCACATCCATAACCACGTGAAAATTTAGGAATGAAAGTTTTAACCAATTTCAACGTTACGATCAACACATTTGTTCAAACTATAGTGAGTCACTCCATAATCTAGTAGGAAACTACACTACACTTCACGGCAAAGAAAAACGTAAGTAGTTAGCATGGTATCTAAAGCATAGCAAATGTTTTCATTCAATATGTACTAGTCATGTATGATGTTTCAAAGTATGTTTCATTAGTTTTGGAGTGAAATCAATACCTCGTAACCAAAAAGGAGTAAAGCTAAGTAACACGAATTTCATTACATTCCAATTGTGAGATAAAATACTCAACAAATTAGTTAGTTCAACATATACAAGTCTTCTAAGATGTTTCAAACTATGATTGATTAGTTTTGGAGCGAAATCAAAACCCCGTGATCTAAAACGACATTATGTCCTTTTAACTAATTTTGTGTTTCTCACTTTAGTTTCACTCGTATCCACATGAAAATGAACGAATGAAAGTTTTCATTATATTTGGACACTAGTGTTGATACAAAGTTCACGCAATAACAACCAACACTATTGTTCCATGAGTAAACTACAATAGACTTAACTATGAACGAAGGGAAGTAACCCAAATTCTACTATATTCCAATTATGAAATAAGATACTCATCAAATTAGTTTGTTTAACTTATATAAATCTACTAAGATGTTCCAAGCTGTGGTCGACTAGGTTTGAAGTGAAACTGAAACCCCGTGACCCAAAACGGTATGTTGTTGTTTTAAACGATTGGATATCATTCCATCTGTTTTTATTTTCGTTTTAAGGATGAAAGTTTTAACTATATTTTGAAATTTACGGTCGACACATTTGTCTAAACTATAACGAGTAACTCTATAATTCTTTTGGAAACTACACAACACTTCATTTGACAATAAAAAAAATGTAAGTAGCGAGTGTGGTATACAAAATATAGCACGTGTAATTATTCAATGTATACAAGACATGTATGACGTTTCAAACACTGTTTTACTAGTTTTAGAGTGAAATCGATACCTTGTGACCTAAAATGGCATCCAGTCATTTTAAACGTACTGATGATATTTCTACTCATTCCGTGTTTGTTTCGATTTATTTAAGCTGATAATCGCCTGCAAGTTTAAGGATGAAAATTTTAACGACATTTCGACATTACGGTCGATATGTTTGTCCAAACTATAGCGAGTCACTCTATAATTCGGTTGAAAACTGCATGGCACTTCACTTGACAATAAACAAAAACGTAAATGACAAGTATCGTATGCACAACATAGTACATGTAGCTGTTCAATGTGTACAAAACATGTATGATGTTTCAAACACTGTTTTACTAGTTTCAAAGTGAAATCGATTTCTCGTGACCCAAAACGACATCAGATCATTTTAAACGTATGATTGTCGTTTAGGGTTTAGGGTATATGGTTTAGGGTTTCGGGCTTAGGGTTTAGGGTAGATACTTTAAATGTATGGATGGCATTTAATTTAAACATGTATAGTCTTGTATGATATTCCAAACATTATTTTACTAGTTTTGAAGTGAAATCGTGACTCCTTGACCCAAAAGGGCATATTGTCGTTTTACTCATAAGGGTGCCATTTTGGGAATAGGGTATACAAAAACATCGAAAGTATAATCATTCAACATGTAAAAGTGAAATCGAGACCTTACAACCCAAAACGACATGTGATCATTTTACAAGTATGACTGTCATTTAGGGTATATAAAACATAGAATGTTTCAGACTGAAATCGACATGTCACCTAAAGTGGAACTTGAACATTTTAGTTGTGCGATTGCTATTTTTTAAAATTCAATGTTTAGTTCATATCATTTTTGCTTATTTAACCCAGATAAGTTGTCTATGATGTTCCAATATTTGTTTTGTAGAGAGGTCTAGATCCCGTGAACCAAACGACACATTGTCGTTTTAAATGTATAACTATCATTTTTCAAATTGGGTAAATTTATGTAGTTAGTTAATAATAGTTAGTTTTTTTCATCGTATAAATATACAAGTTGTCATGAAAAACTGTAACTCCATTTCAACCCTGAGTGCTTCAATAGTTGAATAAAATATTGGTGCAATGAAAAATATAACAACATTTCATAGCAAGACTAATCAGTATCCGTACACATGTTCCCTAATCAATTATAAAAAATCAATACCAACTAGCCAAAATAATCATCCATGCACATGTTTTCAAACTAAATCATAAAACTACTGCATACCTTGATACAAAAATTGAATACCAACTTTGATACAAATATTTTTTTCCGATAGTGACCAACAATATTGTTTTGTGAGTAAATTACAATAGACTTTACTGTGAATGAAGGTAAGTAATCAAATTCTATTATATTTCAATTACGAGATAACAAACTTAATAAATTAGCTTGTTTAGTTTGTATAAATCTTTTAAGATGTTTCAAAATATAATCGACTAGTTTAGGAGTGATATCGAGACTTTGTGACCCAAAATGGCATTAATCATTTTAAATTGCTGGATACTGTTTCAAATTGCGATAGTCGTCTAATTGTTGAATTTCTTGTTTTGGAAGTTGTTTTAGTTGATGTGAAAAATGTTGGAATGAAAATTATAATTTATTCTTGATACTTCCATTAAAATGACAGAGTGCCATTTTCAGACCTACATAAACGTCATGGTGCAATGTTTCCCTGCATGTATGATGAAGTTACCTACTGCCAACCATCATATCCTAAAAGCAACTTCACCACTGCAAAAGGTCGTCATTTTTTTAACACAATACAATAAATATCACATTAAAAAAGTAACCACCTTTTCTACTTCTGAATTGTCAGCTCTCATTCTTAATTTACGGCATCTTAGTACAAGCTACAACCTTGAAACTAGTAGATCAAACGATAAATTTAAATAAAATTAAAAAGGCCACAAGAAGTAACATTTCAATCTAACTTAAAATACGGATGGTCTTTGACATCTCTTTGTAAGGGTATGATCTTAGTACTTGTTTCCAAAACCATTATATTTTAATGAAAAAAACCCTTTATTATGTCCAGGAGTCCCTTTAAATTAGCTTCATGAGAGCAGTGATTACACAGGTTGTAAACTTCTACTTCAATCGTATGAAACTTTCTCCTTAAATAGAGAAATTTTTAGGAGCAAAAAGTCTATTCTACCCTTAGTGGGTAAAGACACTCACTTCAACGAAAAATTTCTGGCCAATCAGATGTCTAATTAATAGGAATCTTTCTTTTTTTGAAAATCTGCTACCTCTAAAGTCTAAAAGATAAAAATTCTTTGCTAAAGTCAAATTTTTTTAAAAATATTTTTATAGTGTCTTCTTCTTTTTGCTAATGGTCTAAGAGAATCTTTGCTTTACTTCTTTTCTCCTATCATATCTTTGTTTTCTTATGTATTATTGAGTATCTTCTGTCTAGATCAATCTGTATTGAGATTATGACGTGCCACTGTAGAAAATGACATCCCACTATCTGAATTATTATATCCTTCATTGTCTTCGTCTTCATCATTTTGTTGGGATCTATCTTCTACATTATTTTCAGTCTGTAGTACTTCTGGAATTTCATTTTCTACTTCATTTTTCTTATAAAAAACTTCCTTAACTGCATCTTTGATCAGATTCTTCAATTCTTCATTATTTTTCTTCTTGTTTATTTGAATCTTCTTTCTCCTTCTAGATGAAATTTATTCTTCTGTTTTAGTTTGTTTCTGGAGTTCTTCAATTTGTGCAAAAATTCTTTCTAGAGATACGACATCTTCGTTTTGATCTTGTACATCTTGGAGATGTATTAAGTCTTAACTATCTTCAACAATCATTTTTCCTTTGTCTTTTTTAGAAGATTGAATCTCTTGTGATGAACTGGGTCTTTCTAAGAAATGTTCTGGTGGACTATATTTAACAAGATAATCAAATTTGCCACTGGGCTAGCCCAATAAGTCCCAGATTTCTTTACATCTATCTATAGCAGATTTATCAGTGTGCTGAGCTTGATTATCTGATTTAGTAGAGGAATCAATAGTCCTCTGAGTCTGTTGAACTTTTGATAAGTCCATAACCTTTAACGGGCTTGATAGGTCTTTACCAACTACCGTTTGAACTGGACTAACTATGGATTTCTTGGGCTCCATAGTACCTGTTGGATATTGAACTTTTAAACCAATGATTTCTTTCTCTAACTGGGCTATCTTTTTCTAAAGTTGGGCTATTTCTATTGACAAGTTCTGATTTCCTTCATTAATAACTTTATAATTTTTCTGCATATATTCACAGTGCTGACAAAAAATATTATGGTCTTTACTTGGAGAGAAGTCTAATGGAGGATCTGAATAATTTTTTTAAGGAAGGAGATAAATAAAAATTAATTCCTATATGTTGTCTAGTTGCATCTAATGCTTATTGAAAACTTGTAAAACCTTTGTAAAGTGGGTCTGGAAAAATTTTAATGCAATCTACAACTTCTATCCAAGAATGAAAAATTCCTGGATTTTTACCTTTAACTACAACATAAAACTTATATTTATTTTTGTTCTGACTAAAGTGTTCTGAAAATGCATTCATGCATGCAAGAAAGTACTTTTGGTCTTTAGAATTTCTATTATATGAAATCCATAAATTGTCTAGAATGCATTTTTCTTCTCTAGATAAAGATATATGAGGTAAAGTCTTAAAATAAATATTACTATTAGGAAAGACTAACAGTTTTTGGTTACCAAATCTTACTCTGTCTTGGATCAGTGGTCTGTTCTGATTATATGGAATCTGAGGTAATGAGCTTGAGGCAAATGAATTCCCTGCTGGAATTCCTGGCCGTAAAGGCCTTGATCTCGGCATCTGTATATTAATATTCTGTTAAAAAATATTTTAAGAATGTTTATCTATTACCATTCTACTTAATATGTCTGTTGCTTTATTATCACTACCTTTTATATGTTCAAATTCTATATTGATTCATGTATTTGTAATTCTATCTATAAAATTTAACCATATTCGTCTACTACTCCTTTTTTAATCTATTTTCATTTTATTTCTTTTTTAGCAATTATAAATAACTCAAAGCTATCTAATGCATAATTTACAGCTAATAATTCTTCATCTATACTACTTAAATTGCCTTTTCTTTATAGTTACCACTATTATATCTACATATTTTTTTCTGTACTTTTATCAGTATATTTATTAGGTTTGCATATCAATATAGCTCCCCATCCAATCATACTTCCATCTGTTTTTATAATTAAATATTCCGAATCTAATGGCATAGCTAATTCTGGTAAATTTTTATTTTTTAATTTTATTTGTTGAACTAATCTTTTATCTTCTTGATTAAAAAATCTTTGTCCTGCAGGAGAGCTCTTTGCATGTAATGGCCCTGCTATTTTTCCTAAATTTTTTATAAATGGTCTAGCATAGTTTACTAATCCTAAAAATTTCTGAATTTGCTTTAGATATTCTATTTTATCTGGAAATTCTAAGGCTTTTTGTGCTATATGAGGTTATAATCTAATTTTCCCCTCTTCTTTAAATAAAATCATTTTCTTTTTGCTAATTATGAAGCCATGCTTAATGAATGTTGAAAATACTATTTGTAAATGTCCTTTATATTCTCTTCTATTTTTACTGAATATAAGTATATCATCTATGTAAACTACCAAAAATTTACTATGCTTATTAAAAATATTTTCCATTTTTCTTTGGAAAATACTTGGTGCATTCTTTAATCCAAATGACATTACAAGCCATTCATAATATCCTTCTGGACAGGTGAAAGCTGTTCATTTAATACTGTCTGGATGCATTTTTACATGCCAAAATCCTGATTTTAAATAAAACTTACTAAATATCTTACAATCTTGTATCTTATTAACTAATACTGTCTTATCTGGTATATTATAGGCATCATCTATAGTATTGTCATTAAGTCTTTTATAATTAATGATCATTTTACTCTTTCTCCTGACAATTTCTGAATGTTTTCTTACTATAAAGGCTGCTGATCTATGTGAACTTTCTGATTTTCTAATTACTCCTAATTTTAAGAGTTCTCCTATATGTATTTTAAAATCTTCTATATCTAAATTTGTTGCTTCTATATTTTTTGTCTTAATTATATATTCTGGGTTTTTAATCTTTAATTCTATTAATTCTATGTTTTCAAAATCTATGTCTTCTTCTTCCATTTGTAAATTTTCTAAATTATCTTCTAATAACTGATATTCTCTTTCTTTTTCACAGCCACAACTGCTGCTACTATTACTTCAACTACGTTTCTCTACGCACTCTGATGGGTAATGATAAGTATGTGCTGGTGTAAACAATGTATGTTTTTGGAGATGTAAAAAATCTTTAGTAATTGTAACACCTCCATTGTCTTTTAATAAAAAACTTAATCTTATAATAAAATCCGTGTCTTTTACATTTAAAGGTCAAATCCATACAGATTCTTTTGGTAAGGTATATTCTATGCTTCTACCACAATTTGTCTCAAAACTTATCTTACTATTTGATTATAATAATTCTGTATAAGTATATAGTTCTCCATCCATTTGTTGTGCTTCTATTGGATTTGTAGATTTTATTATGTATTGTTTTGGTATTAATGTCTTATTAATTATACTATTACTACATCCTGAATCTATTAATCCTAAGCATTTTATTTCATATTGTCCTATTCTTATGTAACATTTTACTTTAATACTTTTAAGTTTTTCTGGATTACAAACTACTTGTACATATTCTTTTTGTAAGCACTCTTTACTTTGTTCTTCAATTTCTATTGATTTACCTTTATTATTATATTCTAATATTTTAATTTTATTTATTATTAATCTTTGCATTTCTTTTAAACTTTCTATTCTTTTTCTAAAAATTCTTATTTCTGAAATTTCAATTTTTTCTTTTAAAATTTCTGTATTAATTTCTTCTTTTCTAATAAATTAAACATTTTATGCATGTTTCTTTATAACATTCTAAATATTTTGCTCTAAGTTTTCCGACTGGATACCGATTACATAAATAACAAGCTACATTATCTGCCCCTTTATGTTTTTGCCAATTATGTAAACATTCTATTATAGTATTTACTAAATTAATTTCTTCATTTGATTCTGATTCTCTTTCTATCTTTATGTTTGAAACTTCATCTATTATTTCATAATCAGATTCTTCTATATTTTCTAAGGTTTTATCTTCTATTGTTATAATACTATAAATAGATTCTTTATCTGAAATATATTCATCTAACTGTATTAAATCTTCATTAGTACATTCTATTTATGTGCTCTTTTTATCATAATTATTTATTCTTTTTGGACATGTCTTTGCTAAATGTTCATTACTATTACAAACATAACTACTAAGCTTATTCTTATAGGTTCTTTTTGGCTTAAATTTTCTAACACGTCTTTTTTCATCTAGATAATGTTTTCTCTTATTAGATTTTCTAAGAAAATATCTTTTCCTAATTGGTTTCTTATATTTTCTATCTTTTTTACTATATTTCTTTTTATCTGAACTAGAGGCTCCATAAGTCTGTGGGGGTAATGATACTTTTTAGTTAATTACAATGGACAGAGCATAACCTTTAGTTATGTCTCACCGCCTTTGTAAAGAAGCAGAAGAAATCAAAGCACTAGAGCACGATAATAATAATTGTTGATTCAACGTTGTAAAAAATCCCGTAAGTGATGAGGGATTGTGTAAGGGAAAAGGGTAATTGTTATACCCTGAGGTGAGGTTGAAAGAGAAACTAGAAAGTAGGAACTTGACAAATTTATTTAATATTATCGATTATTGAATTTTGTGCTTCATTCCATCCACCATATTTGAGGGGGTCAAGTTCATAATTTTATGACAGGTTGCACTTTGGAGTTGAAGCAGGGTATGATGGATTTGCCCTGTGTCATGAATGGTGTGGACAATTTGGTATACCAAGACCTGGATCAAAATAGGGACGAATCAAGGGGGCTGGACCAGTCTACAACCAGGTCTAACCCTAGCCCAAATCCTTTTTGTCACTATTTATTACGTTTAGTCCGTGTCCAAATTTAAGTTCAGTCATTATCCAAACAAAATTTTAACTTGTACTATCTCTGTGCTCCATAGTTCAATCATCAAAATATTATTTGAAATAATCAACAGTTTAGTCATCATATTAAAATACTCCACAATTTTAAGCAAAAATTGACTATTGTGATACTGTAATCAATAGAGGAATTCCTAATTATTTATCAACAATAGAACACCAACTGTAAATCTCTGGAATGGCAAGAACAATTATACATGAATCGTGATTTTTTTCAATTACTAAATTCATGTGAAAACCACAAATAAAGAGAGAGGAAAGCAGAAGAAACAACATAGACAAACAAGACTAAATGAAATCAAGGTTGTACAGTACAAATTTTAGAGAAAATCGTACCTGTAAATGATTGGAATGGACAACTTTGAAACTTTGCACATTTAATACATATATAACTTGAAGGCATCGTTCCCCCAATCCAATTGTTTCTCTTCTATTTTCTTCGCTGATTCTACAATTGAATCACCATAGCCATGCAACTTGATGGATTGAAGAGTTGAAATTTCTCCAAAACCACTAGGGATCTCCTCCAGTCTTGGGCAAAAGAAAATGACTAGGCGCTCGAGACTCGGGAAGTGGATACTATCAGCTATCCAGTGCTTCAGATCAATGTCGTGTAATAGCAGAAATTTCAATTTAAGAAATTCTCCTTCATTTGGTTCCCACCTTAACCAAGGGAAGGTAATGTATCTCAATTTCAGCACTTCAAGATTTGGCATGGAACGAAAAATCAGCAATTTGGAGTGAAGTTTGAGGCCCTCTAAACTCAACTTTCTGAGTGATGTCGAAAAAGTGATATTGACTAGGGAAAAGGAGCTCTCATATGTAACACAACATTTGAATGATTCAAGTTTAGTTAGATGGACAAGATTATTGAAATAACATTCTTCCCAACTAGCCGCCGTCGTAACATCATAATGGATAACCAATTTCCGTAGATTTGGAATTTTTTCTAGGACTTCCTCCGTCCAAATAATATTATGTATACCCGAGAGTGTTTGTAGGTTTTCTAGAACAACAATAGAATTTTCTTCCCCCTTAATTTCTGAACAAGGAGGATGAGGAAGATATACATGACCATTGAACTTGACATGTCTTAATTGTGGCATCTTCCATATTTCTGGTGGTAGTTTATATTGCACCTCCAATACTCCCAAACTATTGTTTGTAGATTCCGAAATTTATATATTGATGCAATAGGGTGACCATACAAGTTATAGTAATAGAGGTACCGCATGTTAACCCATTCATCCATTCTATCTCGATAATGACCAAGTCCCACCAGATACATATGCAGTACTTTAAGCTGCCTAGGATCGAAAGAATATTCTACAGATGAAGAAGATAGTGTTTTGTCATCACCCTGGAGAGTCGGTTTAGGCGCATGGCAAACTTGAAAAGATGATAGAGAATTCTTCTTATGATGAATACTTACACGGCGCATACTAGTGTTTCCTTGAATACCATTAAAATTCCCTTTAACGACGTGGAAAAACTTCTCCTTTTGAGCTTCTCTGACACAAAGGTCCCGTAACAGATCATGAATTCTACATGTTTTAATTTTTCCATTGGACCCTTTCCTTTGAACCAAAATAAGACTTCTTTGAACAAGATCCAAAAAGTACTCCTCTCCTACATCCTCCAACGGTTTAGAGCTTGCTGGTTTGAGGATTCCCTCAGCAACCCACAACTGGGTAAGTACCCTGACTTTGATTTCAAAATCCTCTGGAAATATTCCCATATATAAGTAACACCCTTTCAAATGGTAAGGCAAATGTTTATAACTTAAAGAAAGTATCTTAGAGCATTGCTCGTCATTTGAAGTTATTTCCGAACTCAGATTTTTTTCGATTTTTCTCCAGTAATGTGGCGTTTTAGTGGCCTTGGATAGGAGGCCCCCAATCACAGCAACTGCAAGTGGAAGTCCTCGACAATTTTGGGCAATCTTCTTGCCGATTTCTTCCAATTCAAGAGGGCAAAAACCTTCTCCAAACACCTTCAGACAAAATAACTTCCAACTTTCTTCGTCTTTCAGAAAATGCACACGATGCAGAGGAGAACCAGAGTTGATATAATTAGCCACATTCTCAAGCCTAGTAGTCAAAAGGATTCGACTTCCAGTTTTGTCTTCTGGAAAATATCTTCTCACACTGTCCCAGGCCTCGATATCCCACACATTATCCATTACAAAAAGATACCGCATACCCTTTAGCTTCTTGTACAGAATTTCTCCTAATTGATCCATGTCCTTTTCACTCCTCCAGTCAACTTGTATTTTCATGGAATCTAAGATGCCTAGTAAGATTTCTCGCACATTATATTCTTGAGAGACAGTGAACCAACCACAAATGTCAAAGTGATACTCAATATATTTATCAATGTAAACTTTTTGAGCGAGTGTAGTCTTACCGATGCCACCCATGCCGACAATTGACACAACTTCAAGTTTTGATGAACCGCTAACTAGACGATCCTTGATCTCTGCCAAGGCATCATCAAGACCAACCATAGTGCTCTGACCTGAAGAAACTGGTCTAAATGAACCAACAGGCAATGAGGTGTTGTGCTCCAATTCTTCCTGTATGCCACTCTCATCCTCAATCTTCTCTGTCCTTATCTCTATAGAATCAACTTCTTCAATTAGTTTTGCTATTTCATGGAATGAAGTTGTAAAGATGTCACCACTCTGACTTGCAGATTCTTCAAGAACTCGATCTGCAATGCAGGATTCAATGGTATCTTCAGTTTGACATGCTGCATCGCTGATCTTTCTCTCCAAACCTTCTATTGATTCAATGTTATCTCGTGGAAAATTATCAAGAAAATCTTGCAAGTAAACAACTTTTTCGAGGACTGAATCGATTTGTTGTTTCTCACCAGGAAGAAGATATGAACAATCATATTTCAGGGTGCGCTGTAGAACGTGAGTAAGAGAAAGAAGATAAGCATAAGCCATTTCAATTCTCTCCTATCACAGCTTGAAATATGGAAAATTGAAGCAAAATGAAAGCAATCAGGATCTCTTTTAATTGAATAAGAGGCTGGGAATGTAGACTTTGAGAATAAAAAATTACAATAGATTGCAACAAAAATATTTGTTTATAGAATGGATGTAGACTTCCCACCAAACTACTGTTAAGCCCCTGTGTGGGACCGCTTATTCTCCTAAGTTTTGTTATAGTACCCGCATAGTTGACACCCCAGTTAACACCATACATACACATGGGGGGTAATATTATTTTATTCACGTGGGACTCACACAATTCATGTGAGGACGGTGTCATCCGTGCAGTCATCCAAGATGGTCATTTAGAATTTTTCTATTCTCCTATTTTTGAGCCATTTTTCGCCGCTTATTGAATGGATGTAGACATCCCACCAAACTGATTTAAAGCAATACCAAACAGGGAGCTAAGCAAAATTAAGTGTACATGGTCCCATACATTGACTTCATTCATTCTTCATTGTGACTTGTGCGATTTTAATTTTATATGGGCATCAACCATGCAGTTAAACAAGAAAATAATCATTCTCTAATTTTTCCCTTCAATTACATAGTCACTTGCAACAAAAGTAGGTTGGGATTCTTGAATTTATTTTCCTTTTTTTTATTGGTTTTACATTTTTCATTTTAAAAATATTCGTTCCAAGTGAAAATAACTTACATGTCAGGCATTTGAATTTGAAAACTGATGGAGACTTCTCCATCCCTATAAGTCACATAGATTATTTTTGTTTATCAATGGATGAGCGCTTCTCCCTCTTTCATTTAACTTCAAGTCTTTTATTATACGTACGTTTCAATTCCCTATTTATGAATCACCACTTTTAACTCATACCCCATTTCTACATTATTATGTAATTCCATTTTCTAGATATCTTACTTCATTCTATTCATATAACAACATTTAAGCACTTATTTTCATTCATTTCGAAATGTAGACAATATTGAATACCCAATTTGACCATCAAATCATATCTCCAAGTGGTAAAAGGGGAAGGTGGAGAAATCCAACTTTGCTTGAGGCTGTCGCGTCAAGAGTTCGAATCCTGAAATATGGATTTGGCTATTGGGTAAGTGCAAGTGTACAAGCATTCTTTCACCCTGTACCCTTGGAGGCATAACCTGCGATTTACCTCCTTCACCAAAGCCTAGGGCAGGGGCAGGTGGAGGCGCCAATAATGGGGCGTAATAAAAAAAAAAAATGCAACTTAAAGGTTTTGATGTTTTGTTACTTTAGCCAATTCGAACACGTAATGATCTAACATGTGTCTTCCACTAATCCACAAAAAAAAAAAAATGCAAAGTTCAAGGTTTTGTTACTTTGGCCAATTCAAACACATAATGATCAAATATGACTATTAATTATAATTAAATTGACCGACCAGTCCAACGAAAACAAGTCACACTAATGAATGGAATTTGTCCATATTCCTCACATTAAAAAAATTCAAAATCCCAAAAGGGGGAAAAAAAGTATATTAAGTCTTTGTTAATATGTAATTTAAACTATTTCTCAACAAAAAGACATAATTGACAAGATGTATTGTCATATTATGAGACGCGTTGTGCAAAGGGAAAAGGGCAAACAAACATAAAAATGTGAACAATCTCGAAATGGGGCAAACAAACGACATGAAGAGTAAAATAGTGAGTAATGATTAAAAATGGTGAACAAGTAATTTATATTTGTTTCCTAGATTGTACGTAGTATAAAAAATGGTTATAGAACAAAGTGTAAAATGAAATTTATTAGCGATAAAATGTCTCAAATTTTTACTAGGTGCGCGCCTATTTCATGAAAGGTGTGACTAGTAAATGGGATGTGGGGATTGAAACCTATCTAACGATAACGTTACATATTTAATATTTAATGTTAACTGTCTTGCGATACTATCGATCAATTGAATCACTCCCAAATAAAGTTCAGTGTACTGGCCCTTGTTACCAGGCCTATACAGGCCTCACACATGGGTGGGATCCATGTGTGTTAAAAAATTGGGGAACATATACCACCCCAAATGTGTGTTGCTTGTACACACCCTGGTAAATCAGGACATGTAGATGCAGCAGGGTTCTGTTGACTGTTTTAGAAGAGTATTCGGTATAGGCTGATTAAGGATGAAAAGGGACAGGAATGCTGAAATTTGGGGATCTTCATCAGGCAGCTTTGATACAGGTGCAGTGGGGTATACCCATGTGGCTTTGTAGCTGTTTGCGGCAATTGCTGGGCCGTAAGGTTCTCACTGGATTCAATGAACCTCCAATGTATGATAAACCATTATTTTTTAAGTTCAATAAACATAGTGACTTTATTGAAAGTATATAATTAAGTTTTATAATGATTCAATTAGAACAAAAAAAAGTTTAGTGACTTTCATGAAATTAGGATTAATGTAAAGTAACCTCCAATGTTTTAACCTCTAACGTATGCTAGTTGAGTGCTTTGAAAAAGTCCGTCTATGTTTTTCATACATGTGTAAATAAGGGATATTATTTTGACAATAATCGTAAAATTTTATCGAAGATTATGATGCAAACGACGATTGAATATTTTTAACAACAAAGTCGAAGGAATATCAAAAAGGAAATCATTTAAACAAACCTCAAAATTTAAGATTAGTTTTTTGTTATTGAGCTAAGGGCATGTCTGACGCATCGTATTAGAACGGATAAGGAATAAAATAATTATATTCAATATTTTCCGATATTTGGTGCAATTAGTATCAAGATTAAATTAATCCAAGTTGCTTATCCTACTTTACTGGCTTATATTTAAACAAAATACTTATAAATAAAAAATTTTCTTATGAGTAAGAAAAAATTTCCCTTAATAAATTAAAAACAATCTTATTCAAAAAATTCCCTTAAAGACAACAAAATGAACTATGTGCCCCTTTAATATTTCATTCATTCTTCATTTCGCTATTTTAATTTTACATGGCCATCACGAATGCAGTTAAGCAAGAAAACAATTGTTTTCTAATTTTCTCTTCAATTACGTTGTCAAGTGCAACAGAAGTAGGTTGAGATTCTTGAATTTCTTTTGTTTTGCATTTTCTCTTTTCATTTTAACTTCAAAAATGTTTGTTCCAAGAGACTATTACTCACCTGTTTGGCATTTGAAATCGAAAATTAATGGAGAATTCACCATGCCTATATGTCACATAGATTATTTTTGTTTAAAGGAGACTTCACCATGCCTAAAAGATGTACCTTTAGATATTAGAGAGGAGATAATAAAAAAAATAGAAATTAGTATAATAAGAGATCTTATGATATGGGAAACTATTCTAGAAACTATAGATCGAGAAGAAATAGCTGCTATAATAGAAAATAATATAAGTAATTATGGGAATTAAAATTAAGAAGATAGATAACTATTATAAATTAGAAGAAGAAAAATGATATAAAATATTTTATGAACATATTCCTAATAAATCAAAAATATTAACATTAAATATAATTAAAAAATTACCTAGAGAAATAAAGAACAAATACTACATAAATTAAGTATAAGATCTATAAAAGATAGATATGTATATGAAATGATTAATAAAGAATTTGAAAATATTTTAAATTATAGAGAAATATATGAATCATCATAAGCTATAAATGAGTAATGATAATGTAGCTACAAAACTTAATAATATTATTAAAAATCTAAACAAAATACAAGAAAAAATCTCAAATATATTAGGAACACCAGGATATATAAATAAATCACAAGAAAAAGTGTTAGGGAAATCAAAAATCAAAAAATTAGAATTAAAAATAAAATATTTTGAAACTGTAAGAGATGAATTATCTAATAATGAAATAGCAATAGAAATTTTTAATAAAATCATGAATGAAAATAAAGATAAAAAGTGTAGATTATCATATTTATTAGAAGTAAAAAGTGGGAAAATATAATGGCTTTTTCAGAATCATTTGATGAACTAAAGAAAATAATAAATGAAATTAAGGAATTAAAAGATGAAGTAAGAATGTTAAAAATAGAAATTAGATAAATGAAACAAAATATGAACCAACAGATAAAAAAGTAGATAAAGATAGAATAAAAGGAGAAATGACAAGAATATGAAAGAAACATGTAGAACAGAAGGATATTATGAACCTGGAAGTATGGATGATAGATTTAGGAAATAAATATTACCAACAATCCTAGAACAAGAGAAAGAATTTGAAAAATATGCAGAAGAAAGAGGAACAAATAAAAAAGATGATGAATGAAGAAATAGATAATCTAATAGAAAACTTTGACCAATTAAGTATAGAAGAATTAGAAATTTATGAAATATTAATGAATACTGGTGGAGGACCAACACCAGCACAAGGAAGTACAAGCAACAATCCAAAATTGAAATTTCCTAAATTAGAAGGAGGATATGCACCAATGCCACATAGACCTTATAGGCAGTACTATGATAGAATTATACCACAAAATAGAATAGAAAAATATAAAGATCAATTTACCCAAAACTCAGAATACAATAAATTAATAAATCATGGAGGAACAAAACTAGATTTAGATTGTAAAATAGATACTAAGAAAGCATTGTTACAATGACCAGATGCAATGATATTATTCTTTTTATATAAGCAAGATGATATATGGAAATTTACGAATAGAAGAATTGACTATTTAATAGCATCATTTGAACGAGATGTAAGAAATTGGTGGAAATGAGTAACTGAAGATAATAAATTATTAATGAGAAGAAATATACAAACAGAAATGCAAAAAACCTCACAAAAGGGAATAAAAAAGTTAGTAGAATATATATCAGATGAATTTTTAGGAGAAAATTGGATAAAAAATTCAGAAGAATAAGCTAGAAGAGAAAAATTAAAAGTAAGATTATAATTGATAAATATTATGATATGTGATATATGTAAAATAAAAGAATATACATGTCAATTTAGAAATTTCTATTATACCCAATTTTATAGTAACGAAAATCAAGGACCATACTTAGAAATATATTTTACTAAATTACCAGGAACATGGAATATATATTTTAAGATAGAATATGAAAGATATATAAAGGATAATCCTGTACCAGATACATTAGGAGGTAGAATAAAATTCCTATTTGAAAGATTAGCAGAAATATGTAAAAATAGACAACTAACGAAAAAGTCTGGAAAATTAATAAGAATCTGTTGCGAAGAGATAGATAGACCTATTAATTGGGGATGTGAACCAGAAAGAAAATATACAAGAAAGTTCAAACCAAAAAAGTATAAAAAAATATAAACAGTTCAAAAAGAAATATCAAAAGCCAAATAGAAGATATTATAAAAGAAAATATCAACCAAAAAGAAAAGAGGTTAAAAACGATAAAAAATAATACAAATGCTGGAATTGTGGAGAAATAGGACATATAAGCCCTGATTGTACTAAAAAGAAAGTTAGAATTTTACAACAAGAATATGAAGAAGTAGAAAGCGATTTAGAAGAAATAACATATATTAAGAAATATGAAAGAGAAGAGGTTTACATATCAGAATCAGAATGATTCATGAAATAGAAGAAGCTGAAACTATAGAAGAAAAATAAGAAATAGAAAATTCTGAAGGATATGGATTAAAAGTAACATTCGATAATAATACATTTAGAAAAATAGAAAAATTATCATTAGATTTAAAATTAGGAGAATGAAAAATATTCAATAAAATATTTAGAAGAGAAAGAGTATCTATAAGTGAATATCATAAGATAGAAAAAATCAATTGATATAAGAACAGTTTCAGGAAGTCATAAATTAGCATTACTAACAAAATCTACAATTGAACAATTAATAGCAAAAGTAAAAGGAAAACAAAAAGAAAAGATACAATACGTTTATCTAGCATGAATACAATTAATGTTCAAATCCCTATTTAGAGAAGGAATAGATTCACCAATAACAGTAAGTTTACATGATGGAAGAATACTAAATACTAATGATAGTCATTTAGGAACTATAGAAGGAAACTTAGCATACAAAAAATTAATATTTACATGTTATCCAAAATATTGCGTATCAATAAAAGATAAAGATTTTAATGAAATATTAGGATTACATTTTAGAATACATAAAAATGATATTATGGAAGAAGGAAATCGTATTATGACCATAGAATACAGAGCATTATACACATTTACTAATTCAAACTATGAAAACATTTACTCTAAAAAAACCCTATATAGAAATTCACAAAAAATGTAAAAACATATTAAATATTGTAGAACCAAACAAACAACTAAACCTATTACCAGAAATATATGAATTAGAAATATTTAAAACAAAACCAGATGTAACAGAAAAAATAGAAAATAATTCTTTAATAGAATTTAAAGATGGAAGATTAAGAAAAAATAATAGTACATTTATAATACCAAGAAAATAAAGTATAAGTCGAGAAATAATGGTAAAAAGGAATATAGGAAGTATACAAATATATGAGGAATATTTTAATGGAATAGAATATATAAAAGGAAAAAATATCATAATTGATACGAGAGTGGCAAACTGTCATATATCAAGAAATAGAGATAAAAGATTAACAAAAAGAAGGGCAGAACCTTATAAATATATCAATTTTGATTGAAAAACACATACTAGTGAATTAGAAGTAAAGATACCAATAGTTTTAGATGGAGAAGAAATGATAATACCATGTTATGTAGATAATAGTATGGGAGATCATTACCATATATTATTAGGAATGAGTTTTTTATAAGCCTTAAATCATTATAATATTAATAAAGAAGGAATCTATGTAACACATGATAATAAGACATTGTTTTGTCCAAAAAAATGAATAATGTAATAACATTTCCATTAGCAGTATATATATAAATTACTATTGTAGACACTAATATAACAACATGTGCATTAATAGATACAGGAAGTGATATAACTATTATCAAGACATTTTTGTTTAAAAATTGGAACAATGATAATACTATAAAAATAACAGGTGTCATGGGAATATCGACACCCATTACTAATAATAAAGAAAAGGTAGAAATCCTATTAGGAAGTAAACAAATAACTATAAACAAAGTATACGCATATAATGTATTAGAATGTGATATATCATTAGAAAATGACTTTGTTCAACAATTCCAATATTACCAACAAAATAACTATATGATTATGTTAAAAACGTCATGTGGACATCTACTAAAAATTTCAAGAGAATTTAAACCATACAGAGTTCAGTCAGCCCAGCGTGGTGAAAGGACAATAAAAATACCAATAAAAACAACTGTTAAAATACAAAAAATACAAACAACAGAAAAATCAGAATTAATGAGAGAGATAATAAAAAGGATAGGAAATGTCTATAATGAAAATCCATTAGCTTATTGGAAACCTGAACATCCATGAGCAAAAATAGAATTAACTGAAAATGTAATAATAAGAGTAAAACTAATGGTGTACACTATACAAGATACTCAAGAATTTAGAAAACAAATTGAAGAATTAAAAAATATGAAATTAATCAGAGCCAGCAATGGATCATATAGTAGTCCAGCTTTTATGGTAATGAAATACTCTGAACAGGTACGAGGAAAACCAAGAATGGTAATAAATTATAAAAAATTAAATAAATACACAAAATTTGATGGATATTTCTACCAAATAAAGATGTTTTTATAAACCTTGCAAAAGGAAAATAGTATTATTCAAAATTTGATTGTAAGTCAGGATTTTGGCAAATCAAAATGGAAGAAGAATCAATACCATATACGGCATTTAACATGCCTCAAGGTAAATATGAATGAATAGTTATGCCATTTGGATTAAAAAATGCACCTCAAATATTTCAAAGAAGAATGGATAAATTTTTTAGAAAATATAATGATTTCTTATTAGTATACGTTGATGATATACTAATATGTTCAGAAAATAAAAATGATCATAAAATTCATATTATAAAATTCCTAAAAGAATGTCAAAAAGAAGGAATAGTATTATCTGAAAAGAAAGCTATTATAGAAAAATTTGAGATATAATTTCTTGGATTAATTATAGATAAGAATGGAATAAAATTACAATCTCATATATCTAAAAAGATAGAAAGTTTTCCTGATAAATTAGAATCTAAGGAACAAATACAAAAATTCTTAGGATGTTTAAATTATGCAGAAGGATTTATTGAAAATCTTTCAAAAAAGAGATATAAAATACAAATTTTACTTAGAAAAACTAATACTAAAGGATGGAATGAAAAATATACAGAAATAGTTAGACTACTTAAAGAAGAATGTAAAAATTTACCAAAATTAAGATTATCAAATGAAAAGGATAATTTGATAGTTAATACTGATACCTCAGATAAATATTGGGCAACAATATTAAAAACAGATTTAAATGAAATATGTAGATATTTAAGTGAAACTTTTAATCAAACAGAAATAAATTATACCACTCATGAAAAAGAATTATTAGCAATTATTAGAGGAATAAAGAAATTTTTTTTATTTTTATTATCTAAAAAATTTATTGTTGAAACTGACAATTCCCAAGTTGCAGGACTTGTTAGAAATAAATTACCAATGGAACTCCAGTATAGAAGGTTACATAGATGGCAAGCATATTTATCATTCTATAATTTTGATATTATTCATATTGAAGATACAAATAATTATCTTGCTGATTTTTTAAGCAGGAACATTGAATTTAGAGATGGATAATATTAAACAAATGATATTAGAGATGAAATCTGCGGCAACATTTGCCAAAGAAGAAGCGGATGATATAAAAGTTGAGATGGGGACATTAGCAGAAATCTTAAGTAATAATTTCAACCTATTACTTGAGATCAGTGAATCCCACGTCAAAGTTGCCAATGAAATGAAAGACAAAATTGATGCTCTTGAAGCACAATTAATGTCTATTGATACAAATAAAGATACAAGGGTTGATGTTTTGGCACAATCCTATGATACCAAACAGGAATATCAACAGATACCAAGAAGAGATCCACCATGCGGAAGCAGCAGTGGACCAAAGAAATATATTATGATCCAAAGTCCCAGAAAGATAAGAATTGGTGATAATCCTAAAAAGATTATTATCAATGAAGAGCATACGATATCAATTCAGATACAACCAGATGAAAAAGATGAAATTCCTTTGTCTTCAAAAGAAAAAGAATATAAAAAATTTACTAAAATAATTTGTGAATTACAAACAAGTGATTCATATTTTATTTCACGCGGTGAACACGTTTATCCGAGAATAGTTATGATGAAAGAATCTGATCCAGTCATAGTCAAAATGACAGTTGATTATGGATATTTGGATTTAATTTATCCAGATAAATCTCTTAAAAAAATAGATAGATTTGATGACATATTTAAATCTGAAGTCTCAAGATATGCACATGGACGATCTATTTATTTAAAATTTTATACTATCAGTCCAAGAGTCGAAGATGAAATTTTCTATCCAGCAGAACATATAATCTCCATTGGGCATGTTGGAAGAAATTTCAAAATGGATGAAGAACATATTGATAAACCATTACCAAAGTTTACAAAATCATGGATAAAAAATAGAAGAGTGATTGGATACAAAGTCCTTTATAACATAGAAAAAAGTTTTTATGATAGAAAATACAGATACATATGCCAATATAATGGATGGACACTTTTGGCTAATGATGGGAATCAAAAATCTGAAATTTTAAAAAATTTTATCACCAAATTTGACACGCATAAGATTCCTAGTGCCATTTCAACATTACAGAGGGCATGTGAAGCAAGAAACTGCCCCACTTACCGACAGAATTAGAAGATAAAGATGAAAATGATAAACACATGGAGGAAAGGTGTCCAAAATGCTACAGGAGAATCTTACCAGCTGTATGTAAGAACAAGATTTGAAGGACAATTATAGAAGGATTGTGTCCTTTATCAAAGAAAATGTAACAAAACAACAAAGGATGGAGGGGCCATGAGACTCTTGATGAAAAGCACGAAGCAATAAAATATTATTAGTATGATGAAGCAATGATGTAATTTATTTTCAGATTTGTGCATAAATAGAAACTTTTGGGCTAATGAAAAAGACAGAGTTGGTTGAGCACTCAAATTGTGAGTTAGCCAAACAATTTCCTATCTTCCATTGTAATCATATTTCAACTTTTAGATATCAATAAAATTTCAAGTTATTTCATATCCAAATTGTCTTTAAAAGATATCATGAGTTTCTAAACACTTCATCCCATAGATTCTTGAAAGATTGAAGAAGAATTTTTTTTCTTACTTTAATAGAAAAAGAGTTTTCTTTAGTTAAGATCTATAATCCCAATTCAAAGAATTGACACAACGAAGGTGAAAAGTTGGAATAACAATTATCCCGTAAAGGTAGAAGGCAATTGAAGGGAGTCATTTGCAGATCCAGAACCTGAAGGTTACTTGGTTCTAAGAATAAAGATTTGAGATCAAAACTAATGTACAACTATTATTTTTGTTAAATTTAGAAAGATTTTTTTTTTTAAATCTTAAAGAATCGTTGGGATTACTTATCTAAATATTTGCATGGTTAAATTATCTAAATGTTTGTATTTAATATTTATTTTATTAGCATTGTTTATCATGTTAAGATTTATATAACATGTCAGGATATACAATTGAAGGATTAGATAACTTATTAGAAAAATTATTAAAAAAAATAAATAATATTATCTATCAAATGGAAAGAATAGATCAATCATCGTCTGAGAAATATTATATATTTGGAGAAAATTTTGATAGATATATGGAAGATTATGTCAATCTATTAGATTAAAGGATAGATTTATATGCTAGAATTCGAGATAGGAATAATACATGACAAAATTGAAAAACTATTATAAGATAGAGATATATCCTGTAATATACAAAAATTCATTTCATTAAGGGTAATATAGACATTACCATTTTTTAGTCAAAGAGGTCAATCCTAAAAAATTTCCATTCTACCAGGTCAATTTTAAAAGTACCCCCTATGTTTTCATATATTCATAGATGAGTGTTGCAGTTGTTTGAAAATAATAGTAAAATTTTGTAGAAGCTTATGATGCAAACGATGATTGAATATTTCTAGCGATAAAGCGGAAGGAATAGCAAAAAGGAAATCAATTTAACAAACCTCAACTTTATAAAAATGTGCGTTTAATTTTTTTATTATTGATTTAAAGGCACGTTTGGCACATCATATTAGATCACATAAGGAATAAAACAATTCTATTTAATATTTTTTTATGTTTGGTGCAATTAGTACTAGGATTAAATTATTTCGATGTTTTACCCTCTATTAACAAAATACTTATAAATAAAAATTTCCCTTATGAGTAAGAAAGATATCATACAAGAAAATATTTTTAGTAAAAAAAAATTCGCTCAATAAGCTAAAGACAATCCTATTAAAAAATATTTTCACAAATTTTGATTTTTCTGTACTTTTATCATCTTCTAATAATACAGTATAACTCCAAATGCCAAATTATAACAATTCTCTCTCACCACTTAAACAGTATTCTAATCCTCTTCCTCCTAATTATATCACTCTAATCCTAAATTTTTATTATTATTATTATTATTATTATTATTATTATTATATCTCAAACACGTACAAGCTACATGTTTGTCAAATAGACTAAAGAAACAAAAAAGCAACCGAGAACTAATTGGGTCCAGCTATGAGTATATTGAGCATGATAGTGGCTCCAACAGCCCGAGCATTTTAATTGAAATCCGATTCCGGTCCAGATCCAAAAAAATAAATTAGGAACTGAAACTGTAAATCTACTGGCTTAGAGCGATTATTGCATCCTGAACCCAAATCGTGGGTACCCAAATGGAATCGATTTTTTACATAATTTATTATTCACAAATTATAGGTTGGATTAAAAAAAAAAAAAAATCCTTAGAAACCCTATTTTGTATAGTAATATAGTAATTTGACTAAAACTCTAGACTCTAAGACAAAGCGATCAAGAATCGCTCCTACTTTTTTGGCTCTTGCCTTACATCATATTGTTGCGTTTTAAATGTATATAACTATAAAGTTATGTATCTAACTAGTATTATTTTATGTCAGTTCATTTTAAGAGAAGAATTTAAATATTGTTTATAATTAAATTATAGGCTCTAACATGCCTTACTTATGGGTCGAATAAGATTTATTAGGAAAAACAATTTCTTCTCAAATTGTAATTTAATTTTCCTGTGTTTCATCGTTTTTAGTCCCACTATGAGTAGAATTGAACCAAAATCGGAATCCACGGTTCATGTTTGATTTAATTCTAGTAATTACAATGAATTGAATGGTTCCATTTACAAAATGTCCGAAAAATAATGGATGATTTCGAGCATTCAAAAATGTGGACCGACTCACCGAATGTTCAGACCTAACTCCTACTGCAATTCCCACCAGTTCCTGCACCCATTACACCTCAAAAAGTAATATAGTGTACCATCAAGTCGGACACAAATTAGATGATTCCACAATTAATTTTCACTGGAAGTGAGATCCAAGATAAGATTCTTGGAGTAAGAAATTATTTTAAAAATTATAAAACTAGTGTGGATAACAAATTTTGAATATTTAGGGCTTTCTCTTTCTTAATATGGCACTCTATTGCTTGTTGTGCTCAATGTCTTCTAACGGTCTCCTACGTTCTATATATCCCCTATATGCTTCATGCTGAGAGAGTTTTTGAAGAGTCTTAAGTACACACTTAGAACTATTCGAGAGTCTCGTGAGCTACTAAGGAACTTGGGGAGAGGGCAGAGAGAGGGAGGACAAAGGGCACGGGGACATGCAGGACGCACCATGGTGAAAGAGATGAAAAATGTAAATGTAGGTGATACTCTTGGAATATACACAAAAATAAGACTTTTTTAAGGTAAAATTGAAAGGCCTGGACTCTTTTTCAATCTCTCTTCAACTTGATCCATCTTATATAATTTCCTCTTGTTAATCAAACAAATATTTATCTACTACTTGATTCAGCTCGTTTTTTGGACTCTTTTTCATTCTCTCTTCAACTTGATCCATCTTAAAGAATTTCATTCCAAAATCCCTTATGCTATGACCTCTTAGTTGAACTTTAACTTGAAGGCATCGTTCCCCCAATCCAATTGTTTCTCTCCTATTTTCTTTGTTGATTCTACAATTGAAACACCACAGCCATCCAACTTGATGGATTGAAGAGTTGAAATTTCTCCAAAACCACTAGGGATCTCATGCAGCTTTTCGCATTACGAAATGACTAGGAGCTCAATTCTCAGGAAGTGGATACTGTCAGCTATCCAACGGTACAGTTTAATTTGGTATAATTGCAGATATTTCAATATAAGAAATTCTCCTTCATTTGGTTCCCACTCTCCATAAAATATGATAGTGTTTCTCAATCTCAGCAATTCAAGAGTGGGAATCGAACCAAGAATTGGCATATCGTCCGGATAAAGTTTGAGGCCATCTATAGTCAACTTTTTAAAACAACGTTGGGAAAGGTGATACACATTAGGAAATGCAGATACGTAGATTCAAAACAACGTTTTAATGACTCAATTTTAGCTATTTGTTCAAAATTATTGATATAGTATCTTTCCCAACTGGCCGCCCTATAATCATACTGGATAGGAAATTTCTCTATAGATTTGAAATTCTTACGAGGACCTCCTCCGTCAACCTAAAATCATATATCATCGAGAGTGTTTGTAAGTTTTCTAGAACAACAATTAATTTTCTACTCCCTCAATTTCTGAACTGGGAGGAATTCTACATGTTTTAATTTTGTGCTCAGACCCTTTCATTTGAACCAAAATAAGACTTCTTTGAACGAGATCCGAAGATATGTATTAATCTCCGTAGCAGGCTGTTAACTCTGGTCCATTCCTTCCAATTTTCTGGAGTGAGTATGCCTGCCATCGATAGTAGAAAATTTCTTCAGCTGGCTAAGGAAAAAAAGAATTATATATATATATATATATAATCAGAATTTTTGCAGGCATTTCGTGGAGTAGAAAGGCTCGACATGTTTATCCCTGCTTGCTTAGGAAATCTGATAGGTTTGTCTTTTCTTCATTTGTAATTCAATACTTCCCTAAGCACGTAGGTGCCTACATTTTTTTACCAAGTTGAATAACTTTTTTTCGAATTGAAAAGTGCATTATGATAAGAAAATGTCCAAATTTTTGCTTTACTAAATATCAAACTTGTACGTGCATTTATTAATTGTCATGAAGATTCATCTGACCAAATTTCATGTACTGGTCAATGATAAGTAGTTACTATGAAGACAAGGATGAAAGTGGAAGTGATGAAGATATTGCCGAGCTGGGATCGATATTGCTGAAAATATTAGTGTTGATGAGGGCAATGGTCATTTTGATGAATTAGACTACTTTCGGGACAAAATGCCAGTCACACCAAGAATTCTATCACACCATACTGAGAAGGATCGATTGTAGCGAAGAGGTTTTCACCTTCTGTTAGAATTTGACAAAGTAGGTTTTGTAAATGAAGAATAACTTTTCATTAACTTGAATATGGACGTGTTACAAAGCTTTTATAATGTTAGAGATTGTGTGAATTAGGTAAGTGTCATAATCTAGGAAAGCAAGACATTATAACAATATAATGAATAAGGAAACAAATGTTTCTAAGCATGCAAGTATTTAATACTCCCCCTCAAGTTATAGCATGGAGATCCGTAATGCCCAACTTGCGAGTGACATCTTTACAACTTCCCGAGCGCCTTGGTGAAAATATCAGCCAATTGGACACAAGTAGAGACGTGTAGGAAGAAGGAGTCCATAAAGAAATTTCTCATGCACGTAATGACAATCGATTTCAATGTGTTTGGTGTGTTCATGAAACACAGGATTACAAGTGATGTGGAGAGCAGCCTCATTGTCACAAAAAACAGAGTATATGTTGCGAGTGCAGAACGGCGAGGTCATGTAAAAGGGATTTGAGCAAGAAAGTTCACAAGTGGTTATAGCCATCGCACGGTATTCAACTTCGGCAGAGAAACGAGAAACAACAGATTGTTTCTTTGTGCGCTAAGAGATGGGACTGGTGCCAAGGGTGATGAAGAAACCAGTGGTGGAGCGACGAGTGGTGGGACAACTCACCCAATCAGAATTAGAGTATGCAGTGAGCCAAAAATCACACTGAGTAGAATAAAAAAGGACATGCCCCGGAGTGCCCTTCTAGTACTGTAAAACATGGATAGCAGCTCGATAGTGAGGATCCCGAGGACTTTGCATGGATTGACTTAACATTTTAACGGAGAAGGAGATGTCTCGACGAGTAATAGTGAGGTACAAAAGGCGGCCCACCAGTCGACGTTATATGCTAGGATCAGAAAGTAAGGGACCATCATCAGGGTTAAGTTTCAAATTCTAGTCCATGCGAAAATGTGTAGGGCATGAACCCAAATTGCCAGAGTCAGCAAGAATATCCAAAGTGTATTTTCTTTGATTGACAAATATTCCAGATGGATACCGAGCAACTTCGAGACCAAAAAAAATTTCATGGTACCTAAATCCTTGATTTTAAAATGGGTATCAATGGAGGATTTGAGAACAGTAATGACAGAGAGATCATTTCCTGCAACCAAAATGTCATCAACATAAACTAGAACCACAATAAGAGATGAGCCAATAAGATGAGTAAAAAGTGAGTGATTAGCTGTAGACTGAGTAAAACCATCAGATAATAGGACAGAAGAAAGCTTCGAATACCAATTTTGAGAAGCCTGCTTAAGACCATAAAGAGACTTAAGTAAACGGCAAACACAAGTCTCCCCCTGTTGACCATACTCGGGAAGGAGCATCATATAGACCTCTTCCTCTAAATCACCATGAAAGAAGACATTATTAACATCAAGTTGATGAAGATGCCAATTGTGAGCTACAGCAATAGCCAGGATACAACGGACAATAACAAGTTTAGCCATAGGAGCAAATGTGTCATGGTAATCAAGGCTCTCTACTTGAGTGTATCTCTTAGCCACCAACCGAGCCTTATGTCGTTCAATGGAGCCATCTACATGGAGTTTTTTTTTAAGACCCACTTACAACCAATAGGTTTCTTCATAGTAGGGAGGGAAGTAAGGAGTCAAGTATTATTGGTTTCAAGGGCTTGAATCTCAGTTTGCATGGCATTATGCCAATGGGAATGTTTGACAACTTGGGAGTACCGAGTAGGGTCAGGGGATTATGATAAGGTAGACAAAATAAAAATGGTTAGGAGAAAAATTATGATGTGAGATAAAGTGAGAGAGGGGATGAACCGTACCTGAAGATGCGACGGTGGCAATGGAGAGCGTAACAGATGAAGATGCTGGTAGCATAGGGCAAATATAGTTAGCTAGATGAGCAGGACGTTGTATAGTACGTCAAGGACGAGTGGGAAGAGAGGAAAGCTCAGAGGCCGGAAGATGAAGGAAAGGTTCTGGTGGAAGAAGATGAGGGGATAGTGCCGGTGGAATAGAGAAATAAAAAAAGGGAGAGGTAAGACCAATGTAGATGGGAAAGGATGAGGTTGTACCATGAAAGGGAAGACATGCTCAATAAATGTGACATCCCTAGATATGAGAAGCTTCTTGCTCTCTAAGTCGTAAACCCAGTATGAACTATGGGAAGTTGGATATCCTAGAAAGACACAGGGACGAGCACGAGATTGAAATTTATCACGGTGTGTAGAATTGGTATGAGCATAGCATAGGCAACCGAACACACGTAAATGATCATATCGAGGTGCGGTGTGATAAAAGCATTCAAAATGAAAAATATTGTGGAGAGATGACGAATGGATATGATTGATGACATATGTGGCCGCCAGGACACATTCACCACAAAAGGTGAGAGAAATGTGAGCTTGAAAGCGTAGACACCGAGCCACATTTAAGATATGGCAGTGTTTGCATTCAGCGATACCATTTTGTTGGAGTGTTTCCATGCAAGTGCGTTCATGGAGGGTGCCTTACTTTGAAAAAAAAATCCTGAGTAGCATGAGCGAGGAACTCTTGTCCATTATCAGTGCGTATGTAGCATATTTTAGAGTTAAATTGGGTTTGAACCAGAGAAAAAAATGTACAGAGACAAGGTAAAGTTTCGGACTTAAAATGCATTATATATAGTTAAAAAATAATGTGCACCCAAAATAGATGCAGTGTGATAACCACCCAAAATGTCACAGAAAATACGATCAAAAGGCATCAAACTTTTATTAGGAATTAATGGAAAAGGCAATCGAGTATGTTTTTCACTAGTACAAATGTCACAATGATCAAAATTTTGAGGACAAGAAATAAAACAACATTATGTAAAGAAGGGTGACCCGGACGTTGATGCCAAGTGTCAAAGGAGATGTGGTCGGATGCTTGTAGAGAGGTTGCTAGAGAGTGTTTGAAGTAGTATAAGCCGTCACGCTCTTCACCCATGTTAATCAGCATCTTCGTGGTTAGGTCCTGAAAAGTACAGAATGTAGGAAAAAAAAAAAGACAAAACACAATTAAGAGATTTGGTTAATTGACTAACAGATAATAAATTAAATTTGAAATTGGGGACTAATAAAACATCGGAGAGAGTTAAAACGGGGGATAGGGAAACGGTACCTACAGAAGAAATGGGGACGTGGGCTGTAATATCCTGAACTTCACATTACACATTTGGCCAATAAATTCATGTATTTCATGATATCTACAATGTCACTTCATCAATGTTCTTAATATGTGGTGATAGATTGCTGTTCTTGGTGGAGGTTTGCCAAATCTTGTTCCAACTGGAATAATTTTGTGCGATTGCTTTGTTGGAAACGAGTCTCCAGTTTGACCTATAAGTCATTTGGCGTGTCGTAATATAGCAGGCTACCGGTAAGAGAACAGTCAATGGAGTGAAGGAGCCAAGACATTATCATGTCACAACATCTGTCCTAAAGAAGAGAGCAGTGGTATCATTCGTTGGTCATTTGATAGTGCCAAGAACGAACCCAGTATATTTTTGGCGTTTAGCACACAAATTATTTCCTAACGTCAGGCAGGATAGTTGTCACCATTGAGCATCGACGAGAAGGTGATTGAGTTGGTCAGATGAATGTAAGTGGTATGTAAAAGTGGCATCTGTGAGAGATTTCGAAGTATCAAGGGTAGCTACAAAGGCAACTGAGTTTGTCATATGGAAGGTAAGGGTTGCTTAATCTAAAGCTCTGATACCATGTTAGAATTTAACAAAATAGGTTTTGTGAATGAAGAATAACTTTTCATTAGCTTGAATATGGATGTGTTACAAATCTTTTATAATGTAAGAGATTGTGTGAATTAGGTAAGTATCCTAATCTAGGAAAGTAAGACATTATAACAATATAATGAATAAGGAAACAAATATTTCTAAGCATGCAAGTATTTAATACCTTCCTCTCCACCATTGTCACAACCATGATTACCACACTGCTAATTCAGTGTAGAAACATAGACCATGAGATCCTCTAGTTTACGACGCATGTCGTGGTTTTCATCACACTTCTCCATAGGGATTCCACATGCAATGTTTCTTCTACCTCTACTTGCCAATAGAGCATGAGCGATTCCACGCTCTGATACCACTAATTAATGACATCTTTTTCTTTTGCAAGTGATAATCTACAATAATTTGTATATACATATCAGACAAAGAATTCAATACCATATCAATCTGAGTCGCTTAATCAATATCGGTACCTAAATTCTACGTCATATTGAAGTATGCAATCAGAAAGAATATATGATCCTTCACAGGCATTCCAGGTTTCATGCAGATGTTCTATGTAAAGTACAAGCCTCAAAATGAGCCGTCCTACTTTGATGCCCAAACATGTCCTACAAGCTTTCTAGTATGTCATAAGAGGTGCCTTGAATTTCAAGCTTTTGCTATACCACATTTGATATCGACGCCAAAATTACGAGCTATCTTGTTGGCAGTTATCCACTTATCATATGTAGCCCTCTTGGACTTGCCTGTAGTCTTAGTAGATTTCTCGAAACATTCATCCTCAAGCACAAAGTCAAGTTTCTTAATAATAAGTACAAACATCAAATTACCTTTCAATCCACTTAATTTTTACTGATAAGTAGGATTTATTTTGGAGTAACAAAAAATGGATTGCGAGTCATTTCATTGGAAAAAAATTTGTACATTACATATTAAAATTGAGAAGTGAAATTTTTTGCATACGATGCATGATGAAGCTTTATAAAACTACAATAATGTAAGACTACTTGACCCTTGTGATTTAAAAGGCCATTCTAGAGGAAGGTCATTGTGTCCATTGATCATATTAGGACCCTCCTGCTAGATAAATCATATATCATAATAAATGTCTAGATAAACATAGTATCATTTTATTTGTTCACCAAAATCATAAACGAAAGCCTCTATAGAAGGTACGAAGATGATCTCAACTTGAATGTATAACCATTGTTAAAATCTTTAGATACATGAAAAAATTTGGTCATCTATTAGATGATCTCAAATTATATTATATCCAGACAATCTTACCATAAAGGAATCCAGTCAAGTAATCCAAATTACGTGGCTCTTCTATAGGGAGTCTGTTGAATTATAGGCACAAGACTAGCACATTACTTTGCTTATTGACTAACTAAATGAGACTCTGGATTTTTGAACACCACCTCCAACTAAATATTTTAAAATATTAATATTAATTTTAAATAATTATCAGCTGTTCACATTTACCTACAGATTAATTAATAGGAACTTTCCTTATATTAAAAAATTAATCTAAATTAAATTAATCGTGAGAAAATTGATGTCCGATGAATTATATTCATAGTTTCACAAGCGATGTCAAAAATGAATCAAAATGTCATGATATCTAAAATGATAATATTTCAAAGATATTTAAATTATTCATAAATAGATTAACAATTATTAGTTGCTCAATATTTATTCAAAAACTTCAATTTTTCCAAGATCCAACAATAGCAATTCAAATAGCAATCGAACTCCAACAACGTACCTATAAAAATAATTTTGATCCTGACCCATACAACGTGGACCTGAACCTTCCTAAGATTGAATTAGATCTGTGTAACAAATGTGATTTAGATCTATGAGTCTATAGATGACTGTGAGTGTACTATTTGAACATGCATAGACCGATCAAAATTATAATTGTTTCCCTTCAATTCTTGACCTTCAGCGTCCCGATCTCCAAATATCAAATCAATCTGCAAGAATTTCCAAAATAACTAGAATTTAAAATTAAAAACAAAAATTATAACTCGATCTTGAAATTAAAAAGAAAATTAAATCATGATAGACGCGAAGTAACGAAATATAATCAAGAAACGGTCACAAATAATCGGATCACAATTTAAAATAATTACAATATTCAATTATCATATAATTAATTATTCCTAAACATCGCTCGACTATAACATGCAATGAAGATTCGATAATAACAACTACATAAACAATCTAGATTATTCTCATACAGTTGTTGGAATAGGAAACAACAATTACCCGAAAAATCTAAATTTCTTTAAGTCAATCATTTGAGATCGTTATTAGATGTTCACGTGTATGTAGCAATGAAAAAATTTAGATTAAAAATTTATTCAAAACTGGTAATCAATTCTTGATCGTAATCTGAATAGACTTTTAGCTTTCTACATCACGAACTTTCGGCTTTTCATTTCAATAAATTGATGCTTCCAACCTTAAAATCTTCTATAATGTTATCCAAAGTAAAGACTATACAAGCTTTTGGGGACTTTTCTTTTAAGTAAATCAAAAACTATATTTTAAATTGGACGGACCAAAAAATGTTCAAGAAAATAAATTTCCATTTTTCTCTCTCAATTTTTTTTTTTTTTTTTTTTGTCATTTTTCTATGTAGAAATTGACCCGTAAGGACTATAAATATAGGAGAAAAAAAATCTCCAAGTCAAGTCAAATTAGGCCTCAATTGGTCTCACTGCACGTGTAGTTCCTATACTTTAATTATATTTATAATTAGGTCCAAAACTCTCCAAGTAATTGCAATTGAGTCTAAAATTTTTCCAATAATTAGATGTTGTCTGGTGGGCCCACGATTATCCAATTTAATTATTAGTCTTTATTTTTTTCACTAAAAATAATAATAATAAAGTGCATTCTCGAAATACATAAAATCACAGAAGCTAATATACGTTTATAATAATTTCATCTAATCTATTGTAGATGCATTTTGTCTACATCCAAGATTCAATAATCAGGTACGTGTACAAATGACCATTTTGTATACCACTAATTATCTTATTAACTTCAATATTTGTTTTCTTCGACGATATTGTAAAATAATCCCAAATGTCGAATTTTAACTATTGCTAAATATTAAGCTCAAATTTATAATCGTCAACCAAAAAACTTAAGTTGACAATCTACCCATTTATTAGGTCGGCGATTTGTCCAATTAAATTGATCTCACAAATTGGTGAATTAGATAACCATTAGATTCACAACAAAATATTCATAATTATGTCAAAGGATTTAGATGAAATACTGGACGATCAAATGAAATTTAATTATTTGCATGATAATGCTATATAATTAAACTCGATACGTGGCCCATTCATTACACTTCAAGTGTATTATTATCACATTTAACTATTTTTACAGTAAGGACAAACATAATACTTGAATAGTAAATTATTCAAGTATTTATTTATGTTTTATTTAGTTGGGTTTGTATTATGGGTCGCCCAAGCCCTTTTATCTTTAGGGTTGTTTTTTATAGTTGGGCTTGTATTATGGGCACAACTTTCCAGTACAATGTATGAATCCTTATACTTTAATTGTGAACAAATTATTTATGTACAAAACAAAAGTTATGTCACATTGTGCTTCTCAACGCAAGCATCATACTTATATTATCACAGGTGATCATAGACACTTTAATTCACATTACCCCATAAACTGTCTTTTACAATGTGCGAAAAATATTGCCATAGACTTTTCGCAACGTTCGGGCGTACGTTGCGGGCTTTGATTTTGCCAAAGTTCCGACATTTTCGCAACATTCAAGATTTTTAGCAACACTCAGTGAAGATTGCGAAAAGTCTTTCCACTGAATGTTGCTAATTTTTTTTTTTTTTTTGGGACAACACGAATATAAATTGTTATATTAAATTTTTTTTCTTGGAGACTAAATATATTAAAGTTTAATTTCAAAAAATAAAATAAAAAAATGCTAACATTCAAATTTTAATGTAAAAACGAACGTACATCAAATTGCAAATATATCCCTTTAATTCCTTAATTTTTAAAATTCAAATCAAGATAAAATAAAACTAAATTACCAGAATAGTTAGTCCAACTATTGGATACACTATCTTCCACAAATTGAATACCCTTCACAAGGACGAAGAAAAAAATGTAACCTATTCTTGTAACCCTCTGAGATGGTCGGGTCATTCAAAAGCACACCCAGACAAGACTGGCCTAGAGCTTTAATGGCAGCATAGAAAGCCTCGGAGATTAGACACTTTATCCATAAAATGATCTTCCTTCTACTCTTCATCACAAAAGGTTATGGATTCTTTGCTTCACCATCATGAAGGTTTGTTTTGTGTCCATGGATGTCACATTCTTTAAATCAATACAACACAAAATATATTAATTCTTGTCATATTCAAACAGAGAAGCAATATTGAAAATGAAGAAGTTAAATTATTGACAAGGTTATAGCAAATTTCCTTGCACAAAAAAGTCAATCGAGTAAGAATTTAAGCTAGTATAATACGTAGATAACAGTTTTCATCGGCGAGAAACAACAAGACAAGCTTTCCAAAACATAGTAATTAGATTGATATATCTCACATGCACGCTTGTCACTAGAATGGTGTAACTTTTTTTCAAGATATAAGTCCAATCAAACACAACCTTATGTGTGAAAATTGACATATAAATCAAGATCCCTTATTCTGTATACTAAGCAGTACTATTATGAATGCAATTTGGATAACTACCAATCTGACAAGAAGCCATACTGCTAAAGCTCTTCATTAAAGAACAATTGAGATACTTTTACAATGTATTTGGACATGGATTACCTAGAGCAAATTATGAGATGAGCAAAAAGAAAAAGAAATTTAGGATTGTTAAGGTATCTTTAGTTTATGGTGATGGTATTGCAGTATTTTCTCTTTCTCCTTCTTGCTTTCCTCAGTATCGCTCCGTATTTTCCTTTGCAACCTCGATTGAATAATTTCCTACATCTTCCCAATAGAGGGATACGTGGAATAATTAGAACAAACACATAAAGGCAAAAGGAAAAAAGATACAGGATATTCGTTCACCAAGTAATTAAAGTGATATGCTCTGGCCTAGCAATGATTTTATTATTTAGTAATTGAATTACTGTTTCAAGAAATACAAGACATCTAAATCACAAAAGAGATATATTTGTTGATAAGAAAAAGAAATCCCCTCACCCCACCGCCAGGACATCTAAGAAGCACCAACACGGACACGAGTGTCCGACACGATACGTGTCGGACACGTCGACACGCGATTTTTTTAAAAAGTTCCGACACGATACGTCGTCGACACGTTGATTAAAAAAATTTTATTTTATTTTATTTTAATTTTATAGTCTAAAGCAATAATTTTTTTATACTTATTGAATCATATGTATAATGATAAATAGAAATCAAACTTGATCTTGCAAATGATTCTTCAAATCTTCAAATGTGAATTGTTGAAATAACAAAGAAAAATGAATTTTCTGAAATTTTCTCCAAATTTTCGTAAGTTGTTGAGGAAGAAGTATATTTGAGTTGTTATAAGTTTGATTGTTGGGTAAAATGGTACAAATCCATCCAAACATAATATTATTTTATACAAATTACAACTGTAGAGAAAAGATGGAAAGAACAGATACGAAACTGAGAAAACCATACTCAGTGGGCCCTACAATTTGAAAACTTTTCATTATTTCAGCCTTTCTTCCTCTTCTTTCCTTTTCCCCAGAAAATTTGTTCAACAGTTCAACCGTTTCTTCCCTTTCTCCTGTCTTCTTACCTTCTTCATCTATTTTCTTTCCTTCCCCAGAAACTTTGCTCCACAGTTTCATTTTTTCGGCTGTTTCTTCTCTTCCACAGGCCAGCAGCCTCGGTTCAACAGGTTAGCAGCCTCTTCCTCCTCTTTTCTCTCTTTTTTCTTCCTTCCCGACCACCCAAATTCCGCCGGCTTCCTTCCCCGAAACCTCCGACACGCTGCACCCAACTCCGACACGTGTCGACGACGTGTCGGAGCCGTATCGGTGTCCGATACGTGTCGGACACCGATACGTTGTCTCCGGCAACGTGTCGGTGCTTCCTAGGGCATCAGCATGGTACAAGCATAACAAACTCTTTGATTAAGAAATTACATGTGTATATCTATGTGTTTGTCATAAACATATACCTGAAAAGTATAACTTGATCAATTCTTTTCAATGATCCTAACATGTATTTCTTGTAATGTACTCCTTATAAAAGTTTCATTCTGATTTCTAAAATATCCCACATTTGCAAACGCCTATTAATTGAATTAAGACAGGGAGAGATACTTTAACAACCAAAATATTGTTCCAACCATCAAGCTATAGTTCAATACTAGTGTCCAAAATGTTGACCTAACGAATTTAACTGAAAAGAACATCTAAAATCAGTACCAGCAAAGAACCGTAGAAGAGTTACCTGTTCCTTTTTCTTCAAGCAAGTAGGAAAAACCTTGGTCAATTTCCTCATCTGATTCGATGATGACTCTGCATTCCTGCTCCTGCATCAATATATTTAATATTACCTAGGAAAGGTTTTCTATTGTCGAACATAGTTATTAAAATTTTAAAGTTATGCATATACAATTACAGATTATTCAGACAGGCACCCAAGCAAATAGTCACTTCTACATACTATAAATAGAGCATATCATATTTTTTCTGGATTTCTTTTTCATGTTACACATGCTAGTAGATAAATATTGAAAGGGACCATAACAATTTCATGGAGAGGAAAAAAGAAGAGGGCCACGAAAAGTTACCAGTTGAGTAGGTGACATTTTTATTTTGTTACACCTCTTATTGAGATTTTCAACTTTGGAAGTTGGTTGTTTGTGTCCAGCCTCCCATTTCAACCTTTGGTGCTGAAGTGGCTTGCTGTACTTTTGAAGGAATTGTCGCCCTAGAGCAAGAAAAACATTCACGATTCACTAAATTCATCTATGTTCGCTAGTGGTAAGACTAATCTGCAAGTTTTCTACACAATACCAACAAAAAGAATATAAGATCATACACTATACAAAACGGAAAAAGAAAAAGAAAAAACTAACAATTTGAGTAAAATGTGAGTGGTTGCTCCACCGGGAAACATTCATTCAACAAAAACGAAAGCAACAACAATTTAAACCTTTATCCATATCCAATAAATTGAGTTGGCTTAGCTAATCCTTTTTTCGCCACTTTGATAGATTAATCAGAATACCAGCAGATACAAATTTAATCATTTACTCCACTTGACTAGTCCCAGAGATTCAGCTTTTTCCTTTTTCCGATAATTATATAAGTAATCGAGAAATTGGGATTGTACATTACTCATTCTTTATTCCATTCTTCTATTATCTTTTATAACAACGAGCAAATTTTCAGGTGAATAATCAAAAGGTAATGTTTGAAGCTCAAAGTTTATACCAGAGTATACCTCTAAATTTTTCCTTGAAGAATGAATTTGACCGAAGAGAGAGGACCATCCCATGACAATCGAACCGCCATTGATTTTCTTGTGCTATTTCTGACAATAACAATGTCATGGCACTCAAATCCTAAACTCAAAAAATTAGAATTTTGAGAAGATAATGCAAAAGTCTGGTAATTAGAAGAACAAGCAATCAATGACAATAAACCCCCGAAGATGAAGAAGAAGAAGAGCAATAAGAAAACAGGTGATGATAATTAAAATTAAAACTCATGCATATTTGGAGATGCAAATAGCGTAGCCATTTCTTAATTTTCTGCGCAAATTAATACAGGGTTTTCGGTAAAATTCGGAAGAGAAGAAGAATGATTAAGAATATTCAAGTTGTTAAAAGAACGCACGATTTATCCAGATTCTGGATATGGTCCCGCAACGCGCGGTGGTGCCTGGGCTCGTTTGTGGTGGCCCTCCGCACATGACTGTTCCTCCTCTTTATGCTCTCGAGAGCACATGACTGTTCCTACGAAACAAGACGGTCGCGAACCTCCTTGAGCTTTGCCGCCAGCGACTCTATGTTCCACCGAAAGCTAGTGAGAGATTGAGAGTGAGGGAGAGAGAGGGAAGATTAATTTAGGGTGAGAGGCGGAGGACTGAGAGATGAGTGAGAGGCAGAGACGAGAAGAAGGAAAAATTAGGGCTGATTTGATTTTGATGATTTTCTCTTTTGATTTGGATTGGATAATTCTTAGCAACATTCGATATTGTAAAAGTTTTACTTTTTGCAACGCTCATTGTACGTTGCAAAAAGTGACCCTATTTACAAAGATCAAGTGAATGTTACAAACTTTCCATTTTTCGCAACATTCAAATGAATGTTGCAAAGATGAGAAATTTTCACGTCGTTCAATGAATGTTGCAAAGAGTAAAACTTTTCGTAACGTGCAATAAACGTTGCAAAAAGTAGCATTGTCAACATTCTTCAAAAGAATGTTGCTAAATCTAAAAAAAATTAACCAATTGCAACATTCACTTATTAGAATGTTGTCATAGGCTCCTTTATTAACATTCATTGATTGAATGTTGTCTTTTGAGCATTGCAAAAAAGTTTTTTTTTTTTTTGTTATATTGTCATATGCTCAACATTAATAAAATGCAGTTATACAAAATAAATAAAAACCATGATTTATTTATTATCAAGTGTTATTTTACAATAGGAGAACTATACTATATGGCTCAATGGTACATTGGAGCACCAGCAACGTGCAAGACCTCCCCGTCCCTTACATGTTCCACATAAGAAAATAACATAAGCTCGAAGAAGCACAGCCCACGATTCTAAGTCTTCATGATAATTCAGAAACTGAGCACTTTCATATTAACTATAAGAATAAGCTATACTTTTCATTATATTGGCAATAAAATAACTCCTAAATATTTGTTATGTAAAATCCATCTATAAGTCCTCGTATCTCAAGGATCATCGACAAAATATTCGTTTGTCCACAGCCAGCCCATGTTTTGAAGGCATTGTCAGCCCTATTTTTACATTTTCTTAATTCTCGCTTCGTTAGATACTAGCCTGCAAGATTATTACACTTATATATTCATGCCTGGAGTTGAGGACCATTGTTAAGCCTCGGCCAGTGAGGCAGGCCATGTATTCAGCTAAGAAAAAAAATAAAGCAAGAGGCCATCACATGGTACTCTCCATTTTGCCTATTCACTTCATACAAGTCCTTTGAGATGATTGGCATCTAAGCGAAATCCTTTAACGCCTCATCCGAAGTGACCACTTTCAGGGTTAGACATCACCTTTCACTATAGTGTATTTTTTAGGTGATTGACACCTCCTGTGATGAGCATCCTCAACATGATCACCTCGGCCAAAGATACTTCGTACGAAGATAGTTTGTATGCTTGACAAATTTGGCAATACTGCAGCAAAATGTGCTTTCAATCTACTTTTCATGTTACACACCTATAATATAGGGTGTCTACTTTTCAACCTATGTCGGTTGGAATTAGCACATTTGCGCTTTACTAGTGTCCCGTTAGGATGAGGCCATGTATCAAGCATTTCATGTACATCAATTCTTCTTTCTTGGTATAAAATCTCACACTTAAGTGTCTTCCAAATGTAATAAAATTGAGTGCAATTTTGACTTTTTTCTTTTTATACTTGGGTAATATTCATACTTCAACTTGGCACTTAGCCATTGTTTGATCCCCAATTTTTTTTTTAAATGCATATTTCTCTCTTCTTTTTAACCACCGATTATTCAATAAAATAATATTACACATAAATTCACAATTTTTTCTTATTTTTTGACCACATTCTCCATCAATCTACTATTCTAAAATACATTTTTAGCATTGTAATGGGGCTCAAAGGGGCTCTTATTATATTCGTCCCTTGAGTGTCTTCAGCACACAAATACTTTTTCCACCACGTGACTAGAGTGTCGGACCGCCAGCAACTGTAGCACGTTGTCGGAGCTTCTGTCACAATCATTCTAAGGTGGCATCCGAGTTTATGTGTTACATAAGCGAGGATGGGGAAAAAAAAGTTGAAATCTATTGACCACATGACCTCGTATAATTTCGAGGTCAACAAAATCCATACCTATAATTAGTATAATATTTACTCCATATGTTGATTAGCTCTGTTGTAATTTCAACTTATTTGGTAGGAGCATCAATTTTTTTAAAAAAAATTAATAATAATAATAATAATAATAATAATAATAATAATAATAATAATTGTTGGGTTTTGATACCCAATAAACTTCTCGGGCTGTGATGTAATTCAATTATTATTTTAGTCGGCATCGACCATATGACTGAACGTTGTAACAACACCACAATTGAAATGTCCCGACCTCAGAGATTAATCGGGCCATTTGAAGCAGCCTAATTTTAATTAGAGCTGCTCATGGCCCAATCTCCATTTTAGTTGGACGGCTGATTAATTGGAGGCCCACTTATTTTGTAGCCGATTTTATATACTTATTGGGCCATGACACAATTGGTTTTGACCTAAGCTACCTTACCTTAATTGGATACTTGGACTTGGGCTATATAATTTTGGTCTCTTTCTCTCTACGCCTCTCATGCTCCTTGCCTCTCTCTGCGCCTCTTTCTTCTTCACGTCTTCTCCTCTATTTTAGCTTCTACATTATGCTAGACATATTATCCTCTTCTCTTTGTGATCATCCCTGTGTGGGGTGTTGATAGTGGGTACTATTATAAGCTACCAATAGTGGAGAAAATATCAAAGAGGTCGGTTTTGATGATTCTACGTGGTGTTGATCTTTTGGAAAGAACTGAGCCCGGAAAAACCTTGGTTGCTGTCCATTTATACTCTATAATAATAATAATAATAATAATAATAATAATAATAATAATAATAATAATAATAAAAGCTATTTTATTGTAAATTTGTATTGTCTTTTTCTTCTAGCACCCAGATTGCCAGCTTTTTGTTTAGTTTGAAATTCGCAAATTGCATCTACTTTCTTTAACAATATATTCTTGCATGTGGGAAGTCTGCATCCATTCAATAATCAAATACTTTTATTGCAATTTAATATAAATTTTTCGTCTCAAAGTGTACATTGCCAACCTCTTATTTAATTAAGAATTGCAAATTGCTATTAACATTCCTAAGCAATATATACTTGCATAGTGTGATGGGTGGAACAGATCGTGATAGCTTTCATTTTGCTTCAATTTCCTATCTTTCAATCTGTGATAGGAGAGAACAGAAATGGCTTATGTTGCTCTTCTTTCTCTTACTCACGTTGTACAGCGCAAAATATGATTGTTCATATCTTCTTCCTGGTGAGAAACAACAAATCAAATCCCCTCTTCGAAAATGTTGGTTACTTGCAAGATTTTCTTGATAATTTTCCAAGAGAAAACATCGAATCAATAGAAGGTTTGGAGAGAAAGATCAGCTCTGCAACATGTCAAACTGAAGATATCATTGGATCCTGCATTGCAGATCAAGCTCTTGAAAAATCTGCAAGTCATAGCGGTGACATCTTTACAACTTCATTCCGTGAAATAGTGAAACTAATTGAAGAAGTTGATTCCATAAAGACAAGGGCAGAGAAGATTGGGGATAAGAGTCACTGTTCGCTAAAATATATACCGCAAGTGTGCGGGTCGCGTTCAAGTAATAAAGTAGACCTTTTATGTCCGGATTGTTGATCCCTCGAGGAATATCCACTTTTTTTTTTAGTTGAAGGAGGGCGGTACCTCCAAGATTTTATTTATTTACCCTCACTTATGGCGGAGGAATACCGTGGTTACATGTGAAAATAATGAAAGCAGTAAATGAAGAAGACTACTTCCCTTACAATAACATTAAGTGCTAAAGAGCAAATGTAGAGCAGTAAAAGATAAAGTAGTACTTCCCTTACAAAAATATTTGGTGCAATTAAAGATAAAAATAAAAATTAAATAAAAATAAATGAGATTACAATTCATAATCTAATGTTGGGCAATCCATGTTTATCTATTTGTACGAGTGCCCTAGTATGTTGTGATATGTCAACTGGTCCATATATCTGGTATCTTCGATGATCCCAGCCCTCTGCTACAAGAGCATTCACAACTAGCTCATTTTATACATATGATAAAAATGAGAATGTTTATACAATTGCATTACAAATATTGCAAAACAATTGATAAAATCAAAGGTAAAGATAAAACCCCTTTTCTGAAGCTTGCTCTTGATTTTCCCAAAACTTTGTCAAATCCTTGATTGAAACTCATTTGTGCACTTGAATTTGTTCCCCAAAAATACGAAGCAAAATGGAAATAAAAAGAAAAGAAAAGAAAAAGGCAAAGAAAGAAACTGGAATGATAACTGGCTGAAGACTGGACTTCAGCAGAAGAAGACTGAATTTATATTAAACCTATTCCAAAATTGCAACATTGGTCCTTGAAGTTTTAAAAAGCAAGCAAAACGTCATCGGACTTCTTTTTTTTTATTAAAAACGGCGATGTAGCATCGGAACAGGGTCCAACCATCCAAAAAAAAAGGGTTTTTATGTTAACCTTAATTTCATGGTAGGTCCTTGACTTTGATCTTGTACATTTTGATCCTCATATTTTGACTTTTATATCAATTTTGCCCTCCATAAATTGCATCTCAAAGTCCTCAACTTTCTGGTCTTGTACATTTGGTTCTCAACTTCACAATTTTGGTCCATTTTCATCCATTTTGCTTTGTTCTCCTACCTTGGATGATTTTTAGCCTACAAAAGCAAATGTTACCTAATTGTAAATAAAATTTCATTCATTTAATCAATTAATAGCATATGTAGATATTAAATATGTATGCAAAAACACACTTATCAGTGGCATACAAGAAGATTTGGAGCGTAACGCCTCATTGCCTGTTGGTTCATTAAGACCAGTTTCTTGGGGTCAGAGAACTATGGTTGGTCTTGATGATGCCTTGCTTGAGATCAAGGGTCGTCTAGTTAAAGGTTCATCAAAAGTTGAAGTTATGTCAATTATCGGCATGGGTGGCATGGGTAAGACTACACTCACTCACAAAGTTTACATTGATAATTATATTGAGTATCACTTTGACATTTGTGCTTGGCTCACTGTATCACAAGAATATAGCGTGCTAGAAATCCTATTAGGCCTCTTAGATTCAATTTAAAATTTTACCTAGCTAACAATTGTTTTATATAATTTATAAATTCGGCCATCCAATCTTTTTATTATAATTAAATTATCTAATCAAAGTCAGTTTATAATATATTGATCGAAAAAATAGGAAAAAAAATTAAAATATATGGAATGACCTTTAGGTTTTAGGTTAATGGTTGAACTTTGAATAATAGAATAACTCGAAATTTTGAATTTGTAGTTTATTTTCTAATAATAGCATAACTCGAAAATTTGAAAATGTAAAAACTTAAATAAATAAATAAACGGGACAAACTCTCGCCTCGCCCCCAATGACCCATCCAGCTTAAGGTGGGGCGGGGCAAAGTTAGGATAAGACGGGGCCCTTGCCCTCGCCCCGAACCCGCTTCTTTGCCATCCCTAGGAGGAATGAAAAGAGAATTGACCAATTAGGAAAAATTGTTTATAAGAACCTAAAGAGAAGAAGAATTACATTAAGGTGGGTAGAGAGAGAGAGAGAGTATAATTACATTAAGGTTATTGCTTATAAACTACGAAAAATCGATTGGATATAATTAGAGAATTGAGAAATATAATTGAGAGTTAGATGAAATCGAAACTAGATCTTCTCATATTGCTTAATCCTTAAAACTTGTTTTAAATTATTGATATAGTCAAACTTTCACGTTAGCTTTAGTTCAAAATATTGATTGTATAGATTCGATTGTTTTGGATAAAATAAGGGTTATTTTCATTATAGTACTTAGTAAGAATTTGATTTTCAATCCCTATGGATTCGACATCCTAACTTCACATTTATATTATAATTTATAATTTTGTTTGATTACAGAACGAACCTATTGAAGTGTGACCTAAATTCCATTGGATAACGGTGGATTAGTTGAAGGTGGATTAGTTGAAGAGGCCAATGAAGAAGTCAAAAGACAGATCAAATAGACGTGGATCAGAGATTGGGACCACCATCCGGGATCCATCAGGCCAATGAAGTTTAAAATTGAGCAGTGACAAACCGCCTGAGAGCTATGCCTGCAGCATCTCAATAATTAGACTGAGGGTTGGAGGCCCTGCTAGCAGGACACGAAGGGGCTGCTCGAGCACTGGTGTTGTCCGATCCAAGCTTTATTTTCGATTTTGACAAATTTTATGATGCCCATTCTATCTAAAACTGTAACACTCCCAAAATTTATTAACTTAAAATTTGAGGTGCGATTAATATCATTTCATAGATCATACTAAATGAGAAAATTTTAAAACAAAGTTTTAAAGTCTAATTCATTCGAAATTTCATAAATCGAATTAAATCAATTCAAAAATATTAAATCACAAAGCTTATAAATGAGATCAATGACGATCATTTAGGCGTCGACCAATGGGTAGTTGAGCTCGAAGGAAGTGTGATCAATGAAAATTAATTAAGCAAAAAGTGGGATCACATGATCTTGCTGATACCCTCGAAATAGAACCCCTAAATGTCATATATTCCAATCTACCATTTATTTCGCAATTTCCACACAAATTTTGGTAGACTGAAGTTACATTAAGGGATGTTAATGCCGATTTGTCATTTTATATGGAAATGTAGCATTTGTTTTAATCCAATTTCGTATCAGTTTACAACTTAGTATAGCCACCGGATACCTGTTCCTATTTTTCGTTCATTTTCTGTAGGGTCGCAGCATGAAAAGGTTTAGTGTATGTATTGCTGACCTTCTTGACATATAAGCATCAAAAGAAAATGATATGATCCGGGCTACGCTAGAAACCATCAAGAATCCGAAGCATGTTGGAGAGAGATTTGAGCCAAGTCCGAGACTTGAAAGAGCTAATAAAGTCGGTCATTTACATGTTCGAGCAATGGAGTCCATAGTGTTGAAGGTGACAAGCCAAAGAAAAAGTTTCATGTTTTGGTCGAGCCTGAAAATCAATTGGATCAATGTGTTAGAAGCAGTCGAAGAAGGAACCAAACTGGACTTCTAAGCGACCGCTTAGAAGAAACAGGCAAGCGGTCGCCCAACCCCTTACCGAAATTTCAAGGTAGCAAAACTGGAAAGCAAGCGACCGCTTGGAAAATAACTAAGCGACCGCTTAGAACAAAACTGAAGCCGAATTTTCTAATTTTGGCAAGATGGTTTAGTTTGACTATAATTCTTATTTTTGGTAATTTCCATATTTTAGAACTCTTAAATTTCGTATTTTCCATATTTCTTAGGATTTATTGCTTTAGTATAAATAGATTTTTATTTCATTGTAAACATTAACAACTTTGATATTGAATTAAATTAAAAGGCTTTGCTTTCTCTATTGTGCTTCCATGAACAATTTTATCGAACTTATCAAAGATGAATAATCTTTGTGGCATTCAAACATTGATACGAGAGTTTTTCATTGTGTAATCAAGGGTTTCAGCGCATCTTGTTATCGTTGAATTTTTTGTTTCACTTCGTTGGGTTTAAATCCAAAATCGGGTTTATTGGCGTTCTTGGGTTTTGTATCAATCTAGTTGTGGGTTTCGTAGTCATCGTTGCTATGGGGTTCGCATCAGTTGATATCAGAACTTTGACTCCAATTTAATCAGGTTCTATCCTTTATTTTCTGTGTTGAGTCTTTTTTTTTTTTTTTTCTTTCCTTGTTATTTATGTTCTGATGTCCAGTAATTTATTTTGAGTCTTTAATCTAGAAAATTCTCAAAAAAAATTCAAAAGTTGTTTTTGTGCTCAATTTGAGTCCAAATCAACTTCCGTATGTTTCATTATTATCATAGTCGATTTTCGAGTTTTGTAAAAAAAAAAAAGGTACTGTTCACGTTCGAAATTAAAAAAAAATTATTTTTTTTATTTTTTATTTTTTTAAAATTATCCAATATCCTATCATCTATCTTAATTCCAAAATCAATTTGTGTTCAATCCAAATTCAAGAACCATTTTCTTGAATTTATAAATTCGAGTCTGAAGTTGTCCAATTCAAATCCTTGTGAGTCCTAGAGTCAATACGAGTAATATGATGGATCGATTGGAAATGATGTTGATGGATATGGGGAGAGTGTTGGATAGGTGGGATGAGGAATTGAATAGAACTCATAGGGATCAATGCGATGATGTGTTTAATGTGAGTAGTCGGGAGAGACGCGAATGTAGGGATTTGGGTGAAGTTGGTGTTAATAGGAGGATGAGAGGTGTAAAAATAACAATTCCACAATTTAAGGGTAGGAATGATCCCGAGGCGTACGTGGCATGGGAAAAATGGTAGAATTGAGGTTTGAGTGTCATGATTATTCCGGGGAGAGAAAATTTAAGTTGATTGTGAGCTCATTCGTAGATTATGCATTAATTTGGTGGGATAAGTTGACAGGATCTAGGCGGAGGAATGGTGAGAGGTGTATTGAAGCTTGGGATGAATTGAGAGCGATCATGAGGAGAAGATATGCACCTATTCATTTTTATAGAAGGGATCGACGCGATTGGGGATCTAGAGAGGAGTCTAGAAGATATAGTGGAGTTGGAACATGTTGGTAATACATCATGCAGAAAAATTGGGTTTATTGGCGTTCTTGGGTTTCGCATCAATCTAGTTATGGGTTTCGTAGTCATCATTGCTACGGGGTTCGCATCAGAAAATTTACGCATGAATGTAAAAAATAAAACCAATTCAAGAGGAAGCGAAATCACGTTTCATAATCTGAATCAACTTTGTATATCTAGCAACATTACAACATCAAATCCTATAATATAGTCAATGATGCAAAAAATGCAAAGCGACAAATTTGATCGGGTTACAAAGTAGAAACATTCAGATATAAGAACACTGCTTTGATTCACAACTTTGTGGTCCCCAGTAGAACGATGCTACCGGTGTATGTTTCAATGTGACATTCTTTATGTGGTGCCAAGAACAACACTTGTAAAGATGCCATGTCTACATCAGCAACACACTCAATCTTCGGGTAGAAATTGTAAAGAAGTAGAATGGTAGAAACAATTGTGATATGTTTCTCATTGATGAGTATGCTTATATAGTTGTACATGGCCATGGTTTGCATGGAAATAAACAAAAATCTATACAAAATCATAGGAGATCATTGAAATCAAAGGAGCTGAAGTTGTGGGACTGAAAACATAGAAGTTGAAGTTGTGGGATTTCTATTGCTATGAGATTACTGAAATCATGGGATTTCTATATGTTGTAATACTTTCTCTCAAGTTGGTGCATGAAGATCCGTAATGCCCAACTTGTGAGATAAGTGATGAAAGAGGTCAGATCCCAAAGCTTTGGTGAAGAAGCCGGCAATTTGCTCAGCAGATAGAAGATGAGCAGTGGTGAAGAGACCAGAACGGAGTTTGTTACGAACGATGTGGCAGTCTATCTTAATATGCTTTGTTCGTTCATGGCAAATTAGATTCTGAGCAATGTGAAGGGCGGATTGATTGTTAGAGTAGATGGTCATTGGGTCTTTGTGTGAGATGCCAATGTCATGGAGAAGCTGTTTCAACCAAACTAGTTCACATGTTGTGACAGCCATAGTGCGATATTCAACTTTCATAGAAGAGCAGGCCACTGTACTCTATTTCTAAGTGTGCCAAGAAATGGGACTAGAACCAAGTGTGATGAAGAAGCCACTGGTAGGACAACTGGCCTAGTTAGAATCTGTATAAGCGCAAACATGAAGATTATTGGAGGAAGAGAAAAATATGCATTGTCCAGGAGTCTCCTTAATGTAGCGGAGGACACGTGTTGCAGCTGTCATGTGAGGGATCTGAGGTGCATGCATGAATTGGCTGAGAATGTTTACTGCAAAGACGATATCAGGTCTAGTGATGGTGAGCTAAATGAGGCGTCCCACTAATCGTCGGTAAGAAACGGGATCAAGAAGGAGGCTACCATCTATGTCATTGAACTTTAGATTCTGTTCCATAGGAAAAGGTGCATCACGAGAACCAAGCTGGCCACTGTCGGTGAGGATGTCTAGGGAATATTTTCGTTGATTAAGAAAAATGCCAGAAAGAGAGAGAGAGCGTGCAACTTCAAGGCCAAGAAAATATTTGAGAGGTCCAAGATCCTTAGTTTTGAAGTTGTTGGAAAGAATGCTCTTGAAGAAGATAACCTGAGAAAGATCATTGCCAACAACCAAGATATCATCAACGTAAACAAGGGTAATAGTGAGACTGGTTGCACTGATCAAGGTAAACAGAGATTGGTCTGCTTGTGACTGAATGAAACCTACATGAAGAAGAACAGAGGTTAGTTTAAAAAACTAGTTTCGGGAAGCTTGTTTGAGGCTATATAGTGACTTTTGAAGATGGCAGACTCGTGTCTTCCCCTTAACATAGTAGTCGGATGGTGGAATCATGTAAACTTCCTCATCAAGTGTACCGTGTAGGAAGGCATTATGGACATCCATTTGGTGGATGACCCAATTCTTGGTGGCGGCAACAGCAAGGACACAACGTACTGTGGTCATTTTGGTAACTGGGGAAAACGTTTCATGATAGTCAGTACCTTCCACTTGAGTGTAGCCTTTGGCTACAAGTCGGTCCTTATATCGCTCAATAGTGCTATCTACTTGGAGTTTGGTTTTGTATACCCACTTACAACCAATGAGTTTTTTGCCAGGAGGAAAGGTTTCTAATGTCCAAGTGGAATTTTCTTCAGGGGTACGTATTTCAGAGGCCATAGCTTCACGCTAATGAGAGTGGCGATTTACTTCTGAGTAGCAAGCAGGTTCAACAGAAGCAGTGAGAGCAGTTAAGAATATATAATAAGTAGGAGAGAAACAAGAGTATGACAGATAAGTGCATAAGGGGTGAGAAGTACTTGAAGACTGTACAGTAGTTGAGGAGGAAATGGACTCTGTAGGGATAGTAGGATAGACATAATCAAGGAGATATGATGGACGAGTAGTGTGGCGACGAGGTCGAGAGAGAGTAGTGGTGGTGGATGGGATTTCTTGGGGTATAGCAGAGGAAGGTGGATGAGAGATGGGTTAGGTGATAGGAAAGGGGATGATTGTGGATTCATTGAGAAGAGGAGGTGTGGTGTGATGGAAGGGAAACTGATTTTTGTGGAAGGTGACGTCGCGTGAGTAAAAAATGGTGTTGGTGTCAAGGTTGTATAGCTTGTAAGCTTTGCGATTGCTAGGGTAACCAATGAAGACACAACGAGATGATCTAGGTAAAAATTTATCGCGATGAGCAATAAGGGTTTGAGCATAGCAAAGGCAACCAAACACACGTAGGTAAGTGTATGACGGGGGGTATTGAGAAGTTGGAAAGGGATTTGATTTTGTAGGGAGTGACATGGGGTTCTATTGATTAAGTAAGCAGCAGTAAGAACACAATCTCCCCAAAATTTGAGTGGTAGATTTGCCTGAAAACGCATGCTATGAGTGACATGCAGGAAGTGCCTATGTTTATGCTTGGCAATGCCATTTTGTTGTGGAGTTTCAATACAAGTACGCTCATGGATGATGCTGTGAGTGTGAAAATAGGTTTGGAGGTTATGTGAAAGGAACTCTTGGCCATTATCGGTGCGAATTATTTTAACCGATGAGTTGAATTGATTTTTAACAAGAGCAAAGAAATGCATTAAGTGACTAAAGGTTTTTGGTTTAAAACGCATTAAATAAATCCATGTAGTGCGTGAAAAGTCATCAACAATAGTTAAGAAATAATGTACGCCACAAATGGAGGCGGTAGAATAGACGCCCCAAATATCACAATAAAGGCGATTGAAAGGTATCATACTTTTATTAGCATGCTTTTGACAAGGTAAACGAGTGTGCTTTGAGTGCTTACAAACATCACAATGAGAGAGAATACATAGATTATCAAAAATTGTGGGAATAATAAAGATAGAAGGATGACCTAGGCGTTGATGCCACAATGTCTTATTAGCAAGATGATGAACGGAGAATGTGACGGTCTTATGAGGGTGAAAGAGGTAGAGCCCATTACATGCCTCACCCGCTCCAATCAACCTCTTCGATGGAGGGTCCTGAAAAAAACATTTATTAGATGAGAAAAAAACAACATAGGATAAACTTTTAGTGAGTTGAGGGATAGAGAGAAGATTATAATAAAAGGAGGGGACATAAATGACATTTTGAAGGATTAAATGGTCAGATAAATGTATAGAATCAATTCCTTCAACAGGAATCATCTCTCCCGTGTGTAGCCTCACTGTGCGAGCAAGGGGAGACATAATTAGACTGGAGAAGGAGGATCAACAATGGCTCATGTGATCACTAACGCCACTGTCAATGATCCAGTCCGTCTATCGGTCGAAGGAGCAAGGCATCGTGGAGGAGTTACCCACGAAATTAGTTGCTAGAGAAGGGGAATGAAGGAGCGTCATCAGTTGCTGGTAGCTTTCTTGTGATAGACCCGGGATGGGGCTTGAGATGGCATTGTTGAGATTAGCAGTAGCAACCGGTGGTTTTCCAAGGAGTGATGGTTGATTGTTGTAGGGTTCACGACCAGGAGGGTAGCCAATAATGAGCCAACATCGATTGCGTGAGTGCCCATTTTTTCCACATTTAGTACATTTGGGAGGGGCTCGATAGTTGTGGGCGGACTTGGCGGCAAGGGCTAGATTTTCTGAGAGTGACCGAGGGACATGAAGGAGTCGTTGTTTCTCCTATTGGAAAAGAATAGAGAAAATTTTATTGAGGGGTGGGAGAGGATCATTGGCTAGTATCTGGGTTCGAAGAGCCGCAAATGAGTCGTTGAGACCCAGTAGAAACTGGAACACATGCTCATCCTCGGCTCTTTTTTCCAAAGTACTAGCATCGGTGGGTGATTGGAGATTGCCGAGTTCATCCCAGATTTGCTTGATACTGTTGTAATAATCAGGAATAAAAAGTTGGTTCTGATGAAGGTTGGATATTTCTCGTTTGAGATGGAATAGGCGGGCATTGTTGCCATGGCAGAACCGTGACTTAAGGTCAAGCCATACATCACGGGGATCGTCATGGTAATCCAAGGAATTGGCTAAGGAATGAGTGATGGTATTAAGGATCCAAGTGTCTTTAATCCTACTCCATTGGGCATAATCAGGAGAAGTTGTGTCTGGTGCTTTGAGAGAGCCATCAACGAAGCATAATTTATTTTTTGCATTGAGGGCTTGGCGAAGTGCGCGTTGCCATTTGGGAAAATTATCTCCAGTGAGATGGCCGGATACAAGAATGAGACTAGGGGAATCAGAAGGGTGTAGAAGATAGGGAGAAGAAGTTTGGGAAGCAGGAGCATTGGAAGCCATGAGAATTTTTGGTGAAGGTATGTCACGATTTTTATTGCTCTGATACCATGTAAATAAGTAGAATGGTAGAAACAATTGTGATATGTTTCTCATTGATCAATATGCTCTATATAGTTACTAAAATTATGGGATTTCTATATGCTGTAATATGAATCCTGACTGTTAAGCCTTAATTCAGTTATTATGTCAACAAGTTCATACTCGCAACTAACTGGCACGAGTAGTCTATGTGTATCCGTTCTGGTCTTCACAAAAAAGTTAACCAAATGAGATTTAGTTGCATTTGTTTGTCTCTGTGTCACATAATCCTTTTCATCTTCTTCATTGATCAGTCATAACAACTTCACAACCACCAACATCAACCCCATCCAGTCCTCCACGGTCACCACCAGCACTCCATTCCAATAGCAAAGAGTCAAATCCTCCTCCCATTATGATCACATCAATCCCCAATCACCACCTACAACCCCTTCTAGTCGCCCATCTCCAATACTAGTGCTATCGATAAAATTAAACCATCACCTAAGTCCTATAGCACTAACAATAGGGGCAATAAAAATTCGCAACTTTATACGGGGCTCCATTTGTCAACAACATTTGGTCAACACCTACAAGTATAGTCGTGTGAAATTATCATGTTGAAACAACTGGATTAATTAGACAACAAGACAAATGATAACTTATCTACTATTATTATTATTCATTTAATTTTTAATTTTTTAGTGTTTATATTTTGTTTATCTCTAACACAGACTATACCATTAGATTTAAAATGGTGAAATGTTGAGTTGGAATTCCAGTCAAACCTCAAATTCCACAACACAGTTCTTTACCTAATCCAAGAAAACATTGCATCGAATAACTCTCGTCCCACGTTTATCAAAAAGCAAATCCACGAGATTTATACAAAGTCAGTTTCATCAAGACAAAAATGCAAGGTAGATTAGTTGCAAGGCGAGAGGAGGGATTTGTGGGAGAATCGTTCGAGAATATTTAGGCATATAAGAAATTAGATGGGATTTGGCTTTGTAATTCCTATTTTTGTAATAACTATTCATAGATTGAAGAGGTAGAAGAAACTTCATCAAATCGAGTTAAGACTAGCATAATTTATACTTACATAACCAAGAATTCATTTTTATCCATCACTCAGCATATTGAGCCCACAAATAAATCAAATTTCATTTCTGCTAACGTTTTTCTATTTATATTAGCCTCTGATACTAAGATCCCAATAAAATTAAATTTCATGTCTACTGACATTTTTCTATTATGAAAGGACTAAATATGAAATCCATTGTTTATGGAGAGATTAGACCGACCTGTAAATATTGTGGTGCATTACATTACACTAAAAATTGCTCGTTATTGGCAACTCTAGAGGAAGTAAGGAAAGCTATATTCGATAATCTATATGAAGAACAAGATGATGATGGTGAAATAGTTACAGGAGACATCATCATGCAAAAATATAAAAAGAAAGAAGATCAAGTAATTTCAGATTAGCCAAATAGCATGCCAACGGAACATCTCTTCATTATTCAACCCGAGGAACCAATTAAAGAAGAAGAACATGTACAAACAAGTAAATTAATTGCGAAAGAGCCAAATGACCTAGCTGCATTCAAAGATGGGATTAGCATGCAAACCTCCAACTTCATTGATTTTGTAATTAAAGTCGATGAGAAAATTGAAGTATTCGTAGTTGAGTTCGAATTGGGTAATTTAGGCAAGTCGTACCGTATTCAAAAGTGAGAAGTACGATTTTGGAGGATGTGTGAAATATGGAACAAAGCCAAATTAAGCAAGCTAAGCAGGACCTCCAAAGTTATATTCAAAATGACATGAAGCATTTGTGCAGAAGTCTTACTAAGGACATTAAATTAAGCGCTTATTGGGAGAATACCAAATTTCTTACCCTTTTTATTTACTATATTTTCGGTATTTGCATTGCATATAGTCTATTAAGGTGTATTACTTTTAGGCATGTTTATGCTTCAATAAGAGGGTCATCATATCTAGATTACGCCTACTAAAAGAAAATCGTATATTTGAGTGAAAAAAAGTATACATGCGGCACATTTTTCAAAGTTCCAAGGACATAAAAAAATGGTTATCATACATGCTACATTATTGCCTTTAAATTGCTCTTGACTCACATATTTATCTTATTTTATTTTCCAAATGTACATGGATATCAAGCAGGAGATAATTTAGCAAAAAAATAAAATGAACTGATCCAACAAGTCATCTCAAATATCGAAAATCAAGGGAGTACTTTCTTCCTCGTCTCACTATGTGCTAGATTATGTTTTAAGACATTGATGACAATGTCTACTTTAAGTTTGGGGGTGGAAAAACATTGAATTTTTAGTTTTATTGTTCTTCTATAATTGTGTGTTTCAACTTCTTTATTATATATAAAAAATATTGAAATGATTGAAAAGAAAATTTCAAAATTTCAAAAAGATTTTCTTGTTTATTGTGTGTTGTATAGGTTAGGTAGCCCTGCTAGCAAATATATTTGAAATTATGTGTTAATTTATGAACTGGATACATCACATGCTTAGATTAATTGATTCTTATCCATGTAAAAATTGATACTATTTGTGCACAAAAATGAAGTTTAGCATTATAAAGTAATGAGTTGATTCATATACTTGATAGGTTGAAATAGTAGATTTTAGATACTAAACCCAAAACTTACTATAATATATATCATTCGACCAAATTTAGAATAGCTTAGGGTGATTTTACTGTTGTATGGAGGTATGGATACGAATGAGAATTTCACGTGTGTAAATTCTTGTGTGAATTGCCTAAAGCCAATATGATGAAAATTAATTGAAAATCTTAAGTTAGGGATCAGTTTTTTAGAATGGGTGTTTAATGAGGGGTAGACGCTAATCATGGCAAAAAAAAAAAAAGGGAGTAGAAAATGAAAATGAAAAGAAAAGAAAAAAAGATATCTAATTGCGAAACGTGTCTTTGTAGCCTTTATGCCTCGAGTAATTAAGCTTGCAAGGGTATCTAAAAACCTTGTGCCCTATGATTATTTGATTTGGGATTTATTGACCTAAAGCTCGCTACGAGTCATTTAGAAAACTTAATGAAAAGAAATCTGCATATAAGGTAATAAAAAAGAGAATGATTATATATTTACTTATTAGATGCATTGATTAAATCTCAAACACTTATTTGAAAAAATTAGATATTTGACAAGGGATTATTAGCTTAAATGAGTCTTGAAGGTTGGATCTATCAAAATTTGGAGATTCCTTATTTGTTGAAATATTGAGTTACAATTAGTGAGATTCATCTTAACTGGAGAGGGTGAAGAGTTAGTATAAGGATTCAGCCTTTAATCACACATTGGGAAAAGAGTAAAAAGAATAATGTGAGTTATAGATTTAGACCACATATTAACGTCCGATAATTTAGTATAATGTGCAGAGATACCTATACTAATTATTGTGGTAGTTAGATGAGTTCTTAGAACTAATATTTTGTTTAACTAAGGTTTATTCACAGATATGATATTGAATTAGTTAAATAGGCTCAATGAGAACTCGAAAGGGATAAATTGAATACTTTAGAAGAATTCAACCGAACACTAGTTTATTTGGACCATAGATGAGATGAATAAGTTGGGCACAAAATTATTGTTCTTTGCATCAGAGAGATAATATTTTAGGCAGTCCAAACAAAGCAAATTGGACTACTTTTTAGGCATTTGCTTCTTCGGATTTACGTTGCCCCTTGAGTGGTGTTTTCTTTCTTTAACCCCTTTAAGCATATTGAAATGCCTCTCTTTGTGAGAAGCGTAGTTGAGTAGGTTTAAGCACACAGGTTCCAGCCTTTCGGTGACTGATGACTATAGATGAAATTAAACTTTTGAAATAAAATTGTCCTCTACCATTTACAGTGTTCACTAATCCCATATTTGTTTAGTATAAACACCAAACAAGGACAATGTCACTACCACCTGTCTAGTAAAACAGATGTTGGTCGTTCGACACAAGTTTTAAGAAGTCAAAAGCTTCTTAAATAATAAGCACTTCTAGAAATTAATTTTCAAACATCAATTATGGTAACTTCCTAAGAAAAAATTTCTACGTAAAGTCGAAATAAAAGCAAAAATCATGTCAAACAAGCCATACTCTAAATTGATAAAACTTATCATGACAGTGAAAAGATAGCTAAATTAGGTTTCCAGCAAACAATACATGTTACAACAAATTCTTCCTGCCACAATTGCAAAATGGAACATCCATCAACGCCAAAGATCAAATAAATTAAAACTGTCAACAATTTTCACAATACCTTCCTTATTCCCCAGCCAACTTCTATTTTCACCTCACAACCATACGAAAAGAAGAGGAGAAATTACAGAAAGTCATTTAGATTTCACCAGGATATATCTGCTTATCATCACTGCAGGAGCCAATGATAGGCTTACTGGGATGGAACACACACTCATTAACTGATCCAGTATGTCATGGAAGCTTATACAAAATGTGACGAGAAGTTGTATCCCATATATAGACAACGCGATCACAACTACCAGTAGCGCTAAGAAATAGATGCAGGATGTTTGACATGAGTTTCTAATTTTCACTATTTGCAATTGTAGGTAACATTTGGAGAAGGTAGTAGACAGAATCTACGAGCACAAAATTGAAGAGTGAAACTCGAATAATCTAACAGGATTTTATAAATAATGAAATAAGAAATCTGCGTTGTACATAAATAAATAAACATATTTCTGAAGATTTGTTTCATTACTGCATTCAAAAACTACCCAAGAACAGATTTCGCATAACGGACCAACAAAAAAAAAATGCTACATAACAACCAACTAGAGAATGCTACGTAATCACTAAACATATATGAATAGTACTATGCCAGACATTCTTCAATGCCCTCATCTTTCTCTTCCTCCTCACACTATGTGGGATAGGATGAGGTCAAAATTTGTTTTCATAACCTCATTTTATCTTCTCACACGCACGCTGGTAAAAGATGCACTGCCAATTGCTACTGCAAACTTCTAGGATCAATATTCTCCAACATCAAAGGTATCTCTTGATGCGTAATGAACTCCGTATACTTTATGAAATATAGACCACAATCGTGCCTGCAAGAAGAAATGTGGACGTGTGAGACAATGTACACCATTACCAACAACATAGAATGTTAAACGATCATTTCTTGAAGAAGATACCCTGTATTTTGCGGTATGGGGGTTGAAGGTGAGTGATCGATCTTTCAGATGATTTTTGATATTTTAGATTATTTGATTTAGGAGGGTGTATTCAATTGAGACTTTTGAAGAATTTGATGGACTTTTTTTCAAGCGATGACTTCCGTGGATTTCATGGATTTTTCATAGATTTGCATAGAATTAGTAGAAGTCTTTCTGTAAACTTTCATTTTAAAACTTTTATATACTTTTGTAGAATTCAAAAGACATTATAAAGACTTTCATTTGAAATAGAATTCACGTGGATCCAATGCAATAATGTGAAATTCTCACATATGAGATTGTAGTTCCTACAATTTCCTTCTACTTCCCCTCATATAATTAAAAAATATTTTAAAAAAATAAAAATTTAAGACCTTAAATAAATAAATAATAATCAAAATTATACATATTTATGATAAAAAATAAATTTAATATTCAATATTATTAATATAATATATTTTTAAAATTAATAAAAATCAATATATTTACATTTAATTATAAATTTGTCATATAAAATTTTATAATTTAATAAAAATACATATTTTTCCTAAAAAAAATGAATGGAAAAAAGTTACAAGAATTTAATTTAATTTTTTTCATAGAAAATAGAGATAAACGATAAGAGAGAGAATCAATAGGAAAAAAAAAATTAATCGTACCTCTAATGTTTGTAAAAGGAAAAAAAGGAAATAAATATTGAATTTTTTTTTAATTTTTTTTTTTGTAAAAGTCTTCCAAAATCTCGTGATTAATGAGAGACAAATTTTTAGATTTTATATGAGTACTTTCTGCTTAAAATTAATACTTCAGAGACTTTTATAAAAATCCCCAGAAGTCATTAAAATTTGAATACCCAAAAATTTATAAAGACTTCTAAAAAATTTTAATTGAATACACCGTGACTTTTAGAGATTTTTTAAAAGTCTATAAAAGTCTCAATTGAATGCACTATAACTTTTAGAGAGTCTCAAAAAGTTTACATTCAATACACCAAAACTTTTTAAATCCCAAGAAGTCATTAAAAGTCATCAATGGAGCTTTGTAATTTGTGGCTCAGCTGAGATAAGGGCGGAATTATAGGGATTTTGGTCATTTATTGTGTCTTTTAGTAGGGCCCATATGCCGGAGTGATATGGGCTGTCCAAAATATATTAATGTGTGAGTAACTTTTGTGTTTCATTTTCTACTTCGTAAAAAGCAGTAAAAATTGAATAAAAAAAAGCTATAATGTATTATATGAATTATTATAATAATATAGGTATTACATGTAATTTCCTCTTTATTTTTATTTTTACATTTAGTCTGTGTCCAAATTTATTCAGTCATTACCCAAGTTCCAAGCCCATAGCTCTTGACATGGGGACTGATTTAGGATCCTGATACCACATAGCCACCTCCACGTTCTTTAAAAATATTACTTGTCTTAAGAAAACAATAAAATTTATATGGGTTTTCAATTTAAATTTCAGAAAAGAGAAAATTTGAAAATTTATAATAGTTCAATTACTACATGAAATTTTAAACTAGAATACACATTGACTTGTAACCTTATGATTTTTTATTTATGCTATGGTAAATTTTTTTTTTAATAAAACTGAATTTTTAATTATTGAAAAGAAGAAGCTCCAAAAATTATTTTACGACATTATTTTTTAATTTAAGTTTTTTATTTAATTGTATGTAAAAGAAGAACAAGAAGCAACAACTCCAAATTCAAAATTAGGATTTGAAGTGGTTACATTTTGCTATATAAATATGGCTTTTTCTTATTGCGTCATATTCAGTGGCAAAGCTAGCTTATAGGAAATGGGGGGTCCAGATTTGAAAATATATCCGTTGCCCCCAAAATTTTCTTTTGAAGGAAACCACAAAAAAGGGAGGAAACAAAAGGTCACTAATTGAGTCATTTACCTTCTCTACAGATAGTGCATCAGTGTAAACATTGCTAATAAACTGAGAATTAACCTAAAATAAGTGGAAGAAATAAGATAAGCTTTTTCGCAAGTTCATTTGTAATAAAAGAGAAGTTACCATTCTTCAATCCTTCCAATTTAAACAAAAAAAAAAAAACCCCCAAAAGAAAAAAAACAAAATTTGTCAAAAAAAAAATGGGTGGTCCAGGACTCCCTTGGGACCCCCTGCCTCCGTCCCTGGTCATAGTTTAATATGATTGATTGTTGCACCCTGGATTGCTGGTTGTCACTCAATTTCAATCCCCCAATTTACGTACTAACACATTTATTGGATAGTTGTTTCTTTGTTAACTTATTTGTTACACCAACGTGTCCGACTTTAGAAAAAAATTGTATGCCACATGTCATCTCCAACATGCTGCAGAGGGGATTATCGTTTTAGCCCCCAACTAAATTTGTGGACCTATCTCTTACAATGTATATCTTGAGAATGATCATATACATAATCGAGATAAAGTATACTATTGACTAAAACATATCCAATTTTATATGTAAGCTACAGTTACACTAAACAACAAGTGAGAGAAATGCAAATCATATGATATACATGCTTTGAACAGAGCATACTCGACAAACAGGATATATATGTAGTCAACCCTAAGAAGTAATGGATAAGTCTGATGAATCATGATTTTGTCAATTAAAATTGATAAATTTATCAACAATAGTACTGCACACAAACTGTAAATCTCTAGAATGGCAAGAACAATGATACACGAATCATGATTTTTTTTCAATTAATAAATTCATGTGAAAACCTTAAATAAAGAGAGAGGAAAGCAGAAGAAACAACATAGACAAACATCAAAACTAAATGAAATCATGGTTTTACAATACAAACTTTAGAGAAACTTAATTGCACTACTAATGCACAGCACCTACACTGAAGTTGGTTTAAACTGAGCTCTCATATCTCAAATCGAAGACTGTATCAAAATTCAGAAGAAATGAACTAATAATGTAGAGAAAGAAAATAAAGTCAAAATGGAAAGGTTCACAAAAGAAAATGGTATCTGCAAATGATTGGAATGGATAACTTTGAGCTCGCACGAGCCGAGCTCATGGCTCGTTATAAAATGAGCCGAGCTTAATTTATGCTCGTTTCTCGTGCGAGCTCGTGAGTTCACGAGCCGAGCCTAGCCTACGAGCTTTTTTTTCTTTTAGTATTTTTTTTTTTTTTGCAGATTTTCTAGATTTTTGTTTTAAAAAAATCAATTTTTGACGAGCCTCACGAATAGAGGTGTCAAGATGGGCAGGCTGATTCACGGGCCTAACATATTTTTTAGCGGCCCAGGCCGAGTTTCGCGGGCCTCTTTTTTTTTTTAATAAAAAAGACAAAAAAATTTTACCATTTATTTTTTAAGTGATAATTATTGAAAAAACCAAAAAAAAAAAAAAACAAGCGGGCTTGCGGTCCCGGCTGGGTCACTTAGATTTTTTTTACGGTCCGGGCCGGATTGGCCCATAAGCCCGCATGATGCGGGCTTTTTTCGTGAGCGGGTCGGTCCGGGCCTAAAGGAGCGTAGGCCGGGCAGGCCCGGACCGCCCGTTTTGACACCACTATTCACGAGTTCGGCTCTTTGGGCACAATCCGTGCTCGGGCTCGTCAATTTACAAGCCTGAGTTTTGACGAGCCGAGTCAACGAGCGATGAGCCGACTCGGCCCAATTGTCATCGCTAATTATTCCTTAATATATAACTTGAAGGTATCGTTTTCTCAACTCAATTGTTCTTCTTCTATTTTCTTTGCTGATTCTACATTTGAATCACCACCGCCACGTAACTCGATGAATTGAAGAGTTGAAATTTCTTCAAAACCACTAGGGATCTCATCCAGCTCTTTGCAAGTCCAAATGACTAGGCGCTCGAGACTCAGGAAGTGGATACTGTTAGTTATCCAGTGCTTCAGTTCAATAAGCATTAATGGCAAAAAATTCAATTTAAGAATTCTCCTTCATTTGGTTCCCACTCTCGATAAAGGAAGGTATTCTTTGTCAATTTCAGCACTTCAAGATTTGGCAATGAACTAAGAATCAGCAAGTTGAAGGGATTAAGTTGGATGCCGTCTAAAGTCAACTTTCTGAGTGATGTCAGAAAAGTGTTATTGATCGGGAAAAAGGGGAGCGTATATTAAACACAGCAGTTTAATGATTCAGGTTTAGTTAGACGGACAAGTTTATTGATATAGTATTCTTCCCAACCAGTCGTTGTCATATAATTATAATAGATAGCCAATTTCTATAGATTTGGAATTCTTGTAACTTTTGAGGAGCTCCTCCGTCCAGCTAAAATTATGTATCGTCAAGAGTGTTTGTAGGTTGAACAACAATAGAATTTTCTCTCCCATTAATTTCTGAACAAGGAGGATGAAGAATATATACATTATCATTCAACTTGACATATCTTAATGTGGTATCTTCCATATTTCTGGTGGTAGTTCCATATCATACCCACAATACTAGAGACAAACTATTGTTAGTAGATTCCGAAGTTTATATATTGATGCAATCAAGGGCGGGTTGAAGAATTTTGGGCGCAAGGGCTAAACAGTGGACATAATACCAAAATATATGTAACCTCCACACAAGCTAGTTTGACAATGAAGAGGAATTCCGCATTAGAATGAAAATATACTGCATTTGAATGAACTTTTACTCTACTCTAATTAACTAAGGCATGTGCTAGAATTTCTCTTCGACTCTACAAAATATTGAGAAATCCATTCAAAGAAAAATCCAAAAAAACATTGATTTTTACTTCAAAAACAATAAAATGTGTGACTTCCACCCAAGCTAGTTTGCTACTTAAGATAAACAAAGAAGGTAAATAGATAATTGCATTTACTTACCCACCCAACCGAAAGTCCGAATTCAGCCAATTATGTTATCCCCATTTATGTTCAATTTAGAACCTAAAACTTTCAATTTGGAACCTAAAACTTTGAAGACATCTTCAAGAATTTGAATAGTTCGTTCAGATTGCCTGTCAGTCTAAGGATGCTATGTTGTGCTAAATGTTAACTTGGTACCCATAACTTTTTGGAGACTTATCTAAAACTTTGAAGTAAACATCGGGTCCCTATTTGATACGGTAGAAACTAAAACACCATGAAGCCGCATAATTTCTCTGACATAAATCTGTGCTAGCTGTTCCAAGCTATAGGTTGTTCGAATTGGCAAGAAATGAACAAATTTTGCAAGTCGATCCACAATCACCCAGATCGCATCATGACCTCTCACTGATCTAGGAAAATCCACGACAAAATCCATTGCAATCTTTTCTCATTTCCATTCGGGTATGTCCATAGGATTCAATGGCCCTGACGGCCTTTGACGTTCAGCCTTCACCCATTGACATACCATGCATTTAGACACAAACAAGGCTATATTTCCCTTCATATTTCTCCACCAAAATGTGTCACGCAAATCTCAATACATTTTGGTTCCGTCGGGTATGCGGCATAAGGAGCTTAGTGAGCTTCAATCATAATCTCATTCATCAACACTTCATCCTTTGGCATGCACAATCGACCTTTAAATGTAAAGTCCCGAATTTTTCATAAAATATTATTAATAATTTTATATGCTACATTTTTATTATTTTAGAAGGTTATGGACTAAATTGACATATTTTAAATTAACTTTTAATTGGGCCAAATATTTAAATATTGATAGAGTAATGTTAAATATATCAATATTAGACTCGTTGGATAGCTTGTAATTAATTATGTATATTAGGCTCAAGAAAATGTTTAATCGGATAAGTCAGACCTAAGATATTATAGCTTATAGGAGTTGTTATTAATTAATTTTGTTTTAATTAAATATTGTATTTAAAAATGTGTGTGGTCACGTGTTGTAAATTGGAAAAATTGTAGTTTTATTTTTAAAATGATTTATTTCCTTGATTTTGGGAATTGATAGGAGTTGACATCAATTTGGTTTAGTTTAATATTATTTAATTGTCTTGATTCTAGGAATTGATAGGGATGTTTTGTCATGTTTTGATTTTGGAGTGGTGTGGTTAGTTGACAAGACCAAGTCAAAGTTTATATTTTAAAAACTCTTACCCAATTACCCTATCCCACTCACACACGTTCCCCACTATGCAATCTTGGATATTATTTGCCTAGGTATCTATATGCATGACATAATAGAAGAAAGACAAAAAAAAATATATATATATATTTTTTGCACGGCACAAGCAAGGGAAGAAAAACATGAATTTGGAATTTTTCAAGAATTTATTTTCATCTAACTAGGTAGGAAAAGAGGTGCAATTGATTTATCCCTTTTTTTTATACTTATGAAAGTTAAAAATATGATATGATGATATGGCCATTCTGGTACAAATGATATGACATGATATGAGCTCTTACCGATTTCTAAAGATATGATGATAGTATGATTTTTCTGATGCATGTTCTAAAATTTTATTCGGGATTGTACCACTATTCTAAGTCCTACTGAGTATTCCCATGTACTCACTATTTTTCTTGCTTCTCATAGATTAGAACGGGTCGTTGGTTGGCGGGCAATGAGGTGCAGTTGTGGTGCTAGAAATTATGGAAGTCAATAAATAATCCGGTGTAACGTGATCACAGATTTTTATTTTTCGGCAATTTTTTAATTTTTATTATTATGTGGATCTGTGATTTAGGATTGAGAACACAATTTATTTGGTTATAAGTTTTTTATTTATGTTACATTATATTGGTTAAAAATATATTTTTATGGTATCGATATTGTCTATCACGCATGATACGATAGGAAATGCATGCTATATTACCCACATGATTTAGACCTTGAGCCAGAATAGGTTATCATGGAATAGGGTCACTTTATTTGGAACTTCATTATTTAATTTTGGGGTCCCAAATCCATATCTCAAGATTTGAGAAACTTTTTGGAGGTATTGTTTGGGAATGTGGTAGGTAAAACATAAAAAGCTTATTGCATGATTTTTTTTATTTTTTTATTTTTTGTTATAGTAAACTAGCCATGCCCTTTTCCGAATGAACTGCGATGTTTTACACTTGCTGGTTATTGAAATATTAATTGATTTTTTATGTGCCGAATTTTAAAGAATTTAGATTGTTAAATTTAGTTACCTATAAATTTATGTAACAGTATTAAAACTTTTGGTAGCAATTCAAATCCTAAAATTTTGGGTCGTTACATTAAACATCAAGCTTTATCTTTGGCTATTTCAAATCCTTTCCTTTTCTCAGTTCCCACATCAACCTTGATCTTTTCAAAAAAATGGATCATCTTTATGAGTAGCCACTATTCTATCTCTGAGTATCAGCTTCAAAGTAAAACTTGCTAACGTCGTCGATGTTCTTACTGGTGACGTTAATACTTCAATTCTTAGATTCTCAAAATCTATGATTAAATGATCCTGTCTTGTACACAGTGCTGACAACTGTCTTATGTTCTTTCTACTCAATGCATTAGCAACTACATTAGCCTTATCCAGATGGTACAAGATAGAGCAATCGTAATCCTTCACTAATTCTAACCACCTATGCTGTCTCATATTCAATTCCTTCTGGGTGAAGAAGTATTTGTGACTTGTATGATCTGCGTAGATCTCACACTTGTTCCCATATAGGTAGTGTAGCCAAATCTAGTTCGAGATCATGTGTGGGGTAATTCTGTTCATATTGCTTCAATTGCCTCGAAGTATAAGCTATTTATTTCCCATGTTACATCAAAACACATACTAAACCAAGCTTGAATGCATCACTGTAAATCACAAAACCTTCCGAACCATCGAGAATAGTCAAAATCGACGCAGATACAAGCCGGTCCTTTAACTCTTGAAAATTTTATTCACATTTCTCTAACCATATGAACTTAGTACCCTTCCGAGTCAACTGTGTCATAGGACCCGCAATCTTTGAAAATCCTTCTATAAATCGTCGATAATAGTCGGCTAAACCTAGAAAACTCTGTACTTCTCCAACATTTGTAGGTTTAGGCCAATTGGTCACAGCCTCAACTTTGGATTGATTCACTTCAATTCCTCGTGCTAAAATAGTATGGCCTAGAAACCCCACTCGGTCCAGCCAAAACTCACATTTCTTGAATTTGGCATATAACTTTTCCTCACGCAGTGTTTCCAAAACAATCCTTAGATGTTCTTCGTGTTGTTGAGAATCAATTAGCTCCTCGCAGAAGACCTCATAGTCAATCTCTCGAGGTAAGGTAGGCTCTACAACTCCTCATAAATAATCGTAAATTGATTTGACAGTCTCTAGCCACTCTTCTGGCAAGGTATCAATAAGACGGCGGGTGGCTCGACGAGCAGTGACCATATGGCCTAGTTATCTCACCTCTCTCCACCTTACTAATATCTCCCAAATGTGCTGGCCCATATTGTGCATTGGATTCCACTGATACTCTTCGTAGTGCCTCACGATCTCATATCGAAGAGATATCAATGAACTCGTCTTTCTACAAGTTCTCTCAATCCGTACCATCTAAGTCATACCAATTATTCAAAGTCCAATAAGTGGGTTATCTAATAAGTTTTAGTTAATTCTCGATGACTTAAATAAACATTTAATGTGGTCACGTTCTCAAAAACTTTGTACAGTAATGATTATCTACAAAAGTCCTCAAACTCCAACATATACTAGTATTCATACATACATTTCAAATGTTGTATCTAGATTAAACTTTCTCATGCTCATCACATAGATAAAAGCATAATTATAAAACTTTCTTTACCTCAAAATGGGCATAGCGCGGCTATGGCAGACATAGTGCTCAAGATCTTCGTTAAAAATTTTGATCAACTTTATATGTGACACAACACCTAACATATGGTTTCTAACACAAGTCTACAAAAAATAAATCATGCTCTGATACCAAGTTGTAACACCCCAAATTCTCGAAACTTGAAGCGTTAAAAGAAAATTCATCTTCTTTGTTTGAACTCTTAAATGTTAACCAAAATAAATTTTAAATGATGAAAGTTTAGGAATTTGAAACATATAAAAATGTAATGGGAGATTTTTGTTCATCTATAGACTTGGACAATTTTGGTGAAATTTTATTTTGGAAAAGAATTTGGAGAAAATTCAGCAAATACTGGTTGCATAGCAGCGGAAAGAAAAATATGTTTAGCCTAGCAAACATTGACGAAAAATTGTGAAATTTTAACAGAGACTATAACATTCAAGTCACAACCTCCTTTAAATGAAGATGTAGCTAAAGATGGAAAGCGTTGAGTTCAAGGTAAAGCTCCTCCACCCTTTCACATAAAGATGTTAAGAAATCCCACAAAAAATATTCCATAATTTCATAATCTATACAAGCTCTCTTCTTCTTACAAGATGTACAATTTTCATAATTATCAAATCCCATCTCTCCCATATTTGAATCTTCTCTTGGGGAAAAACATGTTCTTTACCTATGCCTCTCTTTCCAATCTTTACCTTCCTCAGATAAACCAAAAATTACTAATAAAATGAAAAACAACCCATAAACTAATATTTCTCCTTCCCATACATTGGATTTACAAATAACTTGCTCTAAAAAATGGTTGATCCACAAAATTCAGCCATAAGCATATTTCAATTCCCATCACTCCCTGTCGATCCCAACAACACTGTCCACCTGCAATGATTATTTCAAGCAAAAAGTGTCGTTCCTAAAGTCACTTTATGTTGCTCGATCCAATACCATGAAATATAGCGATACCAAACTTTGCTGTTTTGTTATCTCATTAGTGTCACCTATCCTCAACAAAGATTCCCCCTACGAAATCCTGGAATCTCTTGGAGTATAGTTTTGGGTCGACAGCTAAAATTGACGTAGAGTCTACCTGCAAAGATTCATATGCATGTTCTAGCTTCTTGCTGATATCATAGTCTTGTAAAATATCAATGATCCCAAAGTAGAGGATCAGTTCATAGACTTCACAACACCTCGGAGTTGCCAAATCGTTAAATCCACTAGGGGTGTACCGATCGAAATTTCTCATTCGATTCACTCGCTCTGCTTGGGTAGGCAAATTGGCCCCTAGCTTGATCAATGGTTTCCTTATAAAGAATAAATTCAAATGCAAACTCAGGACTCATCCGCTCAATACTAAACAATATAATATTAACGAAAGATATTAGGAATTTAGTGAGAAAAATCCATTCAATAACCAATTGATATTGATAACATTAAAGTATATAAGAAACGCCTACCTGCCAGCTAGGATCTGATCCAGTCTTGTAGTTTTTTCCTGAGATGCAATGAGATACATTTTAGCATTCTTATTTTTCCCGAAAAATCATCTGCCAAATTAGGAATTGTAATGACACAACAGGGTACCTGTACTCAACATAAATGGTGACAAACCTATTTTGTCCCCACTGTTCTCATCCAGAAACTCCATTGGGCCCACTCGGACAATAGATGTCAGACCCACTCGCATCCACGTGAGCTAAGTCTAATATGCTAGGGTGTACAAACAATCGAGAACACTCCAAAAATGGGACGTGGGAGAGGCACTAGGTTACGAGAAAGTGAAGTTCGGATCACGACGGTGTAAAGCAGACGATCGTAAAATAATAACCGATCATATGTGAATCGATCCAGACAAATAATATTAAAATTTTCGTGAATATATGTTAGAGAGAAAATATATTCTTGAGCTTCCAAGTATTCTCCTTTGTATTTGAAGTGGCATTACCCTATTCTATTACATGGGGGACTATTTATAGTATTACAAGTAAAATTGAGGCACTTGGATCATAATACACGTAACATCATCTCCTCAACTGAAATATCATATCCTAGCCATCACTTTGACTCTCTAGCACTAGCGCATTTAATGTTCTTATAAGTTACAACCATACTGTTGACAAGACAATACAATTGAACTAATTACAAAAATCACATCAACCATTCCACAAAGATCTTATACATGAGTGCAAATCACGTTGTTGTAGGTCGTCAGTAGAGGGCCTCGTATCACGAGAGAAAGAGCCTCAGATCTCAATAGAAAGAGCCTTAGATTTAACTTGTTTGGAGCTACTTTACTGTGAAGCCCTTTGAAGTAATCCAAGAGTCGAACCCCACGAAGATGAGACTCGTTGATTATCGAAGGAGGACCGATGACGCGATCGATGACAAAATGCATAAATCAAGCAATGAGACTACTTGTGTAATCAACGATGGATGATGTCATGATCTACTCGAGAAAAGAAGTAAGTTGTTGGGGTCGAAGTCTGAAACATCTTGTATCAAAGTGTTAGAAGCGATCGAAGAAGAAGGGCGACCGCATAACCATGCGGTCGCATAGAGGAAATTCCATGCGACTGCATGGACACCAGCAGGGAATTGGAGGGCTAGCATTGCATGAACTATGCGACCGCAAGCCTCAACACATTGCGGTTGCATAGATCATTTTTTAAGACGAAATTTTCATTTTTTTGAAAGTTACATATTTTGGTTAGAATTCTTGTTTTGGTAACTTTTCTTAATTATAGGACTTTAATTTCATTTTTCTTAGGGTTTAATGAGTTAGTATAAATATTTTTTATTATTTTCATTGTAAGAACCTTTTGACAATTTAAAAATTAATAGAGAGACAATTATTGTGATTTCAAATCCTTGTTCTACTTCAAACAATTTGAACTTTTCAAGCATGTTCTTGTTGCGTTATACATCGGGTGCGAATCACGGGTTGTGTAATCAAGCGGTCAATAAATCTCGTGTTGTTTGGTTGCTTGATTCATCGTTCTTGGCTCAAATCCAAAACGGGTTATCTTTGGACTTTCTTGAGATCTTCAATCTTATTGTGAGTTGTGTAGTCGGCATTGCTACATAGTTCTCATCAATTGGTATCAGAGTACAATTTCAAAATAATCAAGGTTATATCTTTTTATTATTATTGAGTCTTTGTTTTTTTAATTTTTCTTTGCGTTCTTCGAGTTCATTCAAAGTTTTGAGTCTTTGATCCAAAAAATTCCAAAAAGAGTCAAAAGTTTTTTTGGGCTAATCTAGCATCCAAATCAACTTTCATTTGTTCCGCTAGTACTGTAGTCAAATTTTTGAGTAGAAAAAATCCAAATTTAAAAAATTATAAATTTCAGAAACTACTAGCAGTTTTCCAATTTTTAGTTTTGAATGAAAAAAAGGTGTTCAATTCAATTCCATTTTACTTTCTTAAATTTTCATTAGTTCAAATCCACACAACTCTTCAATTTTTTCTTAACATTGAGTCATTTTATTTTCTTCTTTTCAATCACAATTCTTGATCATATCCGATTTGGGATCCATGAGAATACATCCTTGTTGAGTTTACTTTGTCCATTGAAGTACTTGGACAAAAGTACTGAATGGAAAAAAGGCAGAGCGATGAGATCAATAGAGGGTAAAAGCCATTAATCGAGTGATACATAAGCGATCATTTTTGTAAGGAAGAAAATATCATAGAATTAGGAAGCTTGACAGAGAGGGTTCCAACTCAAGCAGACAGAACAATCAATTCAACATGATTGAAGGTGTGATACGACTGTTTGAAAGGGTGCTTGGGGATATGAGTGATAGACATGAGAGGTTCAACACATCGGTTACAAATCTTCATAGTGGACAATCGAATGCAAAGAGATCGAGTAGGCGAGAGCCTAGAATGGAGATGCATGATGATTGTGAATACGATAGTGACTTGGCTGAGGGTGCATCAATGGAGGTTGAAATGGGTAGAATGAGAAATAGATGAGTTAGGTTTGAAAGAAGAAGTAAGAATAACAATGGAGATGAAGTAGATGGGAGTATAAGCAACATAAAGATGTCAATTCCACCATTCAAGGGAAGGACTGATCCAGAAGCTTATCTAGAGTGAGAGAATAAGGTAGAGTTGATCTTTGAGTGCCATAACTACTCGGATGAAAAGAAGGTGAAGATACCCATTATTGAATTCACCGATTATGCCATAATTTGGTGGGATCAAGTGTTTACATCAAGACGGAGAAATCGGGAATGAGCTGTCAATACTTGGGATGTGTTGAAAACTATCATATGGAAGTGATTCGTGCTTAGTCACTATTATAGAGAGCTATATTAGAAGTTTCAAAGTTTATATCAAGGGTTGAGGAGTGTGTAGGACTACCAAAAAAATGAAAATATTGATGATCAGGGTAAATGTGGAGGAGGATCGGGAAGCCACCATGACTCATTTCTTAAATGGGTTGAACAAAGACATTGTCAGTGCCATGGAGTTGCAACACTATGTGGAGCTATAATATATGTTACATGTGGCCATGAAGGTCAAGAAACAGTTGAAGAGAAAGGGGACAGCTAGGCAACCACTGGGTACTTTGGGTTCTAATTCATCTTGGAAACTAAGGTGGGTCAACAAGGAAATAGAGCTGCTTCAAAATGAAGGACTGATGTTCCAAAGGAAAAAGATGAAGGTGCTAGCAGAATGACACCCAAAGTAGAGCCGTAACAATCAAAGAATCGGGATATCAAATGCTTTAGGTGTTTGGGGATGAGGCACATAGCTTCTCAATACCCAAACAAAATGACAATGATCTTGCGGGATAATGGAGTGGTGGTGAGTGACAGTAAAGATAATTATGAAAGTATGCTAGCATTGGAGGAGGTTAGTGATAGGGATAAAGTGGAATTTGCTGTTGGAGAGTTATTGGTCACGATGCGAGCTCTCAACACTCAAATCAAGGTAGATGACTTGGAGCAGCAATGAGAAAACATATTTCATACACGATACAACGTTAACGATAAGGTATGCAATATCATCATTGATGGTGGAAGTTGTACGAATGTAGCTAGCACAACTCTTATAGAAAAATTGGGATTAACTATATTAAAACACCCTAGATCGTATAGGCTGCAATGGTTAAATGAATGTGGGGAAGTTAAGGTGAACAAGATGGTGTTGATAAATTTTTCAATTGGTAATTATCCTGATGAAATAATGTGTGATGTAGTACCTATGCATGTGGGACATATTTTATTGGGGAGACCATGGTAATATGAAAGGAAAGTCATTTATGATGGGTACAAAAATCATTACAATTTTGTCAAAGATGGGAGGTCCATTACCCTTGCACCACTAACACCGGCACAAGTGTATGAACATCAAATTAAACTGAAAAATGAGGAAGAGAGAATAGTGAAGGAGTTAGAAAAAATGATAGAGAACAATGAGATGGAAACTAAGAGAGAAAATGGCGAGGTTGCTAATAGAGAGCAAAAGAGAGTGGGGCCACATGAGAGAAAAGAAATAGAGTCATCCGAGCGGAGAGAAAAGTAGAAAGTAAATTTCTTTGCAAAGGGGAGTGAGTTGAAAAGAGGTATAATTGAGAGGTAACAAATAATTTTATTAGTCTATAAGGAGTCATTCCTCAATCTTGGGAAGCCTAAACATCTCTTTATTTTAGAAATTCAAAGACATATTCTCGGAGGACATGCCTAGTGGGTTGCCACCCATTCGAGGCATTGAGCACCAGATTGACTTTGTTCCAAATCGGTCAGCTTATCAAAATAACCCTGAGGAGACAAAAGAGTTTCAGAGGCAAGTGGAAGAATTGATGAACAAAGGATATGTAAGGGAGAGCATGAGTCCATTTGTCGTTCCAGTGCTACTTGTAACGAAGAAAGATGGAAATTGTAGAATGTGCGTGGATTACAAAGCCATCAATAACATAACGGTAAAGTATTATCATCATATTCCTATGTTAGATGATGTGTTGGATGAACTATATAGTGCATGCATATTTAGTAAGATTGACCTTAAGAGTGGATAACACCAAATTCGAACGAGGGAAGGCGACGAGTGGAATACTGCTTTTAAAACTAAGTATGGCTTGTATGAATAATTAGTAATGTCGTTTGGACTCACTAATGTACCGAGCACTTTCATGTGGTTAATGAATCATGTTTTACATGCTTTTATAAGTAAATTTGTTATGGTTTACTTTGATAACATTCTAGTATATAGCAAGGAACTTAGTGATCATGTAGAACATCCTAAGAGTGTGCTCGTAGTTTTAAGAAAGGAACAACTGTATGCCAATTTTAAGAAATGTACATTTTGCATAGAAAATATTGTTTTTCTTGGATTTGTAGTTGAGCAAATGGGGTAGAAGTAAATGAAGAGAAAATAAAATCTATTAAAGAATGGCCGACACCTAAAAGCGTAACTGAAGTAAGAAGTTTTCATGACTTGGCTACTTTTTATAGGCATTTTGTAAAGAACTTTAGCACAATTACCATACCACTCACAAAAATTGTTAAAAAAAGCATGTGATTTTATTGGGGCGATGAACATGAACATGCATTCAATACAATTAAGGATAGGTTGTGTAAAGCACGTGTTTTAGCACTTCCTAACTTTGATAAAACTTTCGAGATTGAGTGTGATGCATCAGGAATAGGGATTTGAGAAATTTTAATGCAGGATAAGAGACCGATAGCCTATTTTAGTGAAAAGCTGGGTGAAGCAACACTCAACTATCACCTATGACAAAGAGCTATGTTCACTTTTTCGAGTTTTGGAGACATGACAGCACTATCTATGACCTATAGAGTTCGTGATTTACACGGATCATGAGTCGTTGAAGTATTTGCGACATCAAGGTAAATTAAACAAAAGGCATGCAAAATGGATGAAATTAGTAAAGACATTCCCTTATGTCATCTGGTGCAAGCAATGTAAGGAAAATGTGGTGACAGATGCATTGTCTCGAAGGCATGTCCTACTAACTTCTCTTAGTTCTAAATTGCTGGATTTTGAATACATTAAGAACATGTATGTTGGTGATTTAGATTTCTCAAATATATATGCATCATGTAATAAAGGAGCTATAGACCAATTCTTTAAACAAGATGGGTATCTATTTCGGGAAAATCGGTTATGTTTTCCTACTTGTTCAATGCGAGAGTCGTTAGTGATGGAAGCACATGGTGGGGGTTTGATTGGACATTTTGGGGTTAAAAAGACATTAGAGATGTGGATGAGCATTTTTATTGACCTAAGATGAAAAGTGATATCGAACGGATATGTAGTCGATACATAATTTGTAAATGGGCTAAGTCTAAGGATTTATACCAAGGTTTGTATGCACCGTTACGTACACCTAGTGAACCATGGGTTGATATTTTAATGAATTTTGTTTTAGGTTTACCTAGGACAAAGAAGGGACAATATTCGATATTTGTGGTGTTAGATAGGCAAGATGGTACATTTCATACCCTGTCATAAAACAGATGATGTCACTAACATTGCAGATTTATTCTTTAAGAAGATAATGCATTTACATGGGGTACCTAAGAGTATAGTGTCTGATCGGGATGTCAAATTTTTAAGTCACTTCTGGCGGTTTTGTGGGGTAAGTTAGGCACCAAATTGTTGTTTTTCACAACTTATCATTCACAAATCGATGGGCAAACTGAGGTAGTGAATAGGGCTATGACACAATTGTTGGGCAACGTGGTCAATAAGAATTTGAAAAGTTGGGAGTATTTACCTTTCATAGAGTTTACATAGAATAGGGTCACACATTCTACTATTTCATGCTCACCGTTTGAAATTGTTTATGGTTTTAATCCGCTAATACCTTTAGATTTAATACATTTACCTGTCAATGAACGTGGTAGCTCAGATGGTAAAAGAAAGACCGAGTTGGTGAAATCACTCTATGAGAAGGTAAGGATGCAAATCGAGAATAAAAATAAATACTTCGTATCGCAAGCAAACAAGGGCTCGAGAAGCGTGACATTCAAACCTGGTGATTAGGTTTGGGTACATTTAAGAAATGAGCGCTTTCTAGAGCAAAGGAAATCGAAGTTGCAACCACGAGGGGATAGACCGTTTCATGTCCTTGAGAATATCAATGACAACACATATAAATTAGATATGCCAGGTGAATATAACGTTTCGACAACTTTTAATGCATATGATCTCTCTTTCTCTCTCTCTCTCTTTGATACATGTACAAATTCGAGGTCAATTCCTTTTAAAGAGGGAGGGGATGATGTGATCCAAGAGTCGAGCCCGATGAAGACGAGCTAAGGACGAGACTTGATAATTATCGAAGGAGGACCGATGACACGATTGAGGGCAAAATGGGTAAATCAAGCAATGGGACTACTTGTGCAATCAAAGACGGATGACGTCATGATCTACGCAAGAAAATAAGCAAGTTTCATGTTGAGGTCAAAGTTCAAAACATCTTGGATCAACGTGTTAGAGGCAACCGAAGAAGAAGGGCTACCGCATAGACACCAGCTGGGAATTAGAGGGTTGGCATCGCATGAACTATGCGACGACAACCTTCAACATGTTGCGGTCATATAGATCATTTTTTAAGAGGAAATTTTCCTTTTTTTAAAAGTTACCTATTTTTGTTAGAACTCTTGTTCTACTTTGAACAATGTGAACTTGTCAAGCATGTTCTCATGACATTCAACATCGGGTGCGAGTCACGGGTTGTGTAATCAAGAGGTCAATAAATCTCGTATTGTTTAGTTGCTTGATTCATCGTTCTTGGTTCAAATCCAAAATCGGATTATCTTTGGGCTTTCTTGGGATCTTCAATCTTGTTGTGGGTTGCGTAGTTGGCGTTGCTACGTGGTTCTTATCACCCTTTGTAAAGCTCCTCAAATCTGACCCGTGTGAAGCCACGACTCGTTTTGATTAGTAAACATATGTAGGCTTCGAAGATTGGCCTATGGGCCTTAGTATGTGGATAGAGCGCTTTGGTGGCAAGGTGTCCACATCAACATTGGGTCGGCCATGTGGAGCCATGTCTGGCGAGGCGTAACAAATTGTGCTTCTTCGAATGCTTTAAAACATGTTCAATGGAGTGGATTGGGTTAGGTTTAAGTTGTAATTGGCAATTTCTAAAAAAAAAAAAAAAAGTAATGGAGTTGTAACTAAAATAAAAAAATCATTGGGGGTACTGGTATAGGTCTATAATGAGTCAATGAGATTAAACAAACATGGATCAAGGAGAAAAATAGCCAAAAAATCGCTCGTTGTACTCCAAGCAGGAGCTCGAGTGCCCAAAACAATAAGCTCGCCACTCATTGGCCAAGAGGTTGGCGCTTGAGCATCAATAAGGTTTAGCCGAACCCCATTTCATGATCTTTGTACATTTTTCTATCATATATCAACCCAAATACTTCAAATTTTAAATACCCATGCCATTCAATGTTCCAAAGTGTGGTTCAACATTATTTGATCATATATAACATATTTTAAAGATCAAACAATGATTTTCAAAGATCAATTGATTCATTCACATTCAAAACATCAAATTCTCAAATTCTCAAAACACCAAATCAACCACTTCCACTACATATGTCAAAGTTCTGAAAACCCAAGAAGGTGATCCAAGTTTCAATTTGTGAAGAACGACCATTAGCCAAAGTCCATAGCTCTAGATACGAGGATCAAATGAGGAATCTGATACCACTAAGCCATCTCTATGAGTTGTTTATACTTTTGGTTATATATGAATTTGATCTCCTAAGCACCATGCTTAGTTTATGATAAGCACCGTACTTAGGTGGCACAGTACATTATGTATATGTTACATTTTGTATATTGCAAGTGTACAATATCGTAACAAATAATATAGTAGACATTTAAGTCCGGATTATCATTCTCATGATGACAATACTTTAATACTTAATTTATTATTTCTAACTTCTATTTGATGAAAAATACAGAATTGTGATTTGGTGATTATTTTTCCAACTATTTCTACTAATTGAAAATAGTATGCACACAAAGATCGATTGAAAATTCAAATATGGAATAGATATTAGGGCATAACAATTTTATCTATTGATTACCTTTAAGTCTTAATTCATGATTCATAAATTTAATGTAGTGTTCGATCGAATTCTTCTATTATATTCAATTTATCTATCTGGAGTTCTCATTGAGCCTAAACTAATTCAATATCATATTTCTATGTGAATCAATCTTAGTTAAACACATTATTTGCATATGTATCTCTACACGTTATACTAAATTACCAAATTTTAATATATGGTTTAAATATAAAACTCACCTCTCGATTCGTAGAAAATTCACAAAACCATTAAATTATTGATCAAGTAATTCAAGACATTACATGAATAAAATAATCATATATATAATGAAAGAATTAAAATCTTGAATACAAGAAATAAATTGTCTCAAATAAATTATATTGTTTGCCCTAATAAAAACTTTAGCTAATTGTAATGTATGAAGAAAAAGAAATAAAAATAATGAAGTATATCACCGGGTTATGAATTGAGATGTAGAAAAGTGGATGAATCTTACACCAAGTTTCTCTTCTTGTTCCAAATCTTGATTCAAAACCTTTGATTCGTTGTTCTCCTCCTTTGATTTTGCTCCCTAATTCTCAAGTTGTATTTTATGTCTATCAATGTCTGGAGGCCCTCTCAAGTGCCTCCATTCTTGTATCTATATTACCCTTCACATTTCCCTAAATTTGGAATTTTTATTGGCTTTTAACGAGCTAAAAATCAGTGCCCTAGATGACAGCAGGTGAAGCTGAAAGTCCAAGAGTGACTAACCAAGAGGGAGGTGAATTGATTTTTAAAACTTTTTCGAAGATTAATTCAAAGTTTTATATAATAATCAAGTAAATGATAAAACACAACTAAACACAATTATGCAAGCAAGTGAAATAATATAATTTGCATAAAGTGAAAGCGTTAAGTGAAAAGGGATAGAGAGTGCAAACGATATAATTATGGAGGTTCGATCCAAAGCAATGATCTACGTCCCCCGTTACCAAGCGCTCCGACACTACCCACAAATCAAGTAGATTTTACAAGAGAAAAACTTCTCTTTTTAATGAATGATGAATTTATATTTGAGCACAATAAGCGAAGTAGGCAAACACTGTGATGGATAGTGATTAGTGAGGCTCAAGTGTTTGATTTAGAAAACTTTGATAAATGATTTTTCAAGGTTGGAATCAATCAAAGATTTTCCAAAGATGAGAGATTTAACAAGATAAATAAATAGTTAAGATCAAAGGTTTTATCACACAAGAATCTCTCTTTAATGCTATTGAAAGTGTGTATTGAATGCTTGAAATGAAGTGATATTTATAGCAATCCAACGGCCAAATCTCTGCCAAGCCGGACGTTCGCTATCTTACCGGATGAGCTTAGTAACCGTTTTTTGAGTCAGAAATCAAAACATTAGAAAATTTGACCGTTAGCATAAACCTACCCTACCGGACGTCTGCTAGGAGTACTAGACGTCCGGTACAGCAGAAACATTCCTCTCCCTTTTGTTTTGAAATCTTTAACAAGTGTAGTTCATTGGAGGACGTTTCAATATTGTTTTTCAAGGTGAGAAATAGTTTTTAAATTCAAGTTTAGAATTGTTTACCTTTGAAAAAACTTTTATGCGTAAATATTTTGTATCGCGCGATTTTTTGTTCGTAAAATCAAAGACTTGAGCTTTTCACGAATTACTACCAAACATCAAAATATTTTACCTTTACATAGGATTTACAAGAATGTGTTAAACATTTGCATCTTCGACTTTTATCCGATCTTTGTCGAGGTGTCTTCCTACGGGTTTCTTGCAAATCGATTTTTACGACCTTATTTGATTAATCCATGTCGTTCTTTGCAAACTATCTTGTCTCTATGATTTGTGCCTTCAATTTTATTAGTTCGCAATAATCTCTATCAACACTAAAAATCAATTTGTTAGAGATAAATGTAACTTGTTTGTGATAATCAAAACGATGCGTCAACCACATGTCAAACAATTTTCCCCTTTTTGATTATGACAAACAAAATGATATGCAATGTAAAGATATAGCAAATTGAAGAAGACTAAATATTAAGGTATCATACATGGATTCCCCCTATCGCTATCTCCCCTATCTTTTTCACTTATATTCCTATTTTCATGCATAATTATCACAAGTTATTCATAATCATTCTTCCCTCTTTTGGCATAAGCAAAAAGTAAAAGAGGCAACCATAGTCGAAAATTAGAAACCGAAACATAGATTATATTATAGAACCGTTCATAAGAGCAAAATACATAGTCAAAAGAAATAACTAAAATAGCAAAGCATATATGTAAAAAGACGGAACATTATGGAGCTGGCGGTGGCGGAGGTGGGAGAAGGGCAAACAACTCAGCAAAATATGCATGATGCTGCTGTGCCTGCATCTCCTCCTGTCGAGTATGAAGCGCGTCCTGTCGAGCCTGAACCTGGAGAAGTATCGCACTAAGTCCATCAACCGTATTGGCAAGAGAGTCGATTCGCCCGCTTAAAATGTTAATTTGATCCACATTGAAGCGACGACCGGCTAGACGAGGAGCACTCGCTCCCGGAGTATCATGTGAAGTGCCGGCAAATCGAGGGATGTTTTCTTTCTCATCTCCTTCTTCATCCTCAGCTGCTAAGGTGGAAGGTCCCGAGGCCGAGTTGAATCCCCTCGTTTGAGCCACCCATTGACCATTTGTTTTAACAATTTCATGCGTTTCAAAGTTTGAGTATTAATGGTGTCGGTGGGACGGAGTTTGACACAAACTTCATTTTCTAAAGGGACGTTAAAGTGTTTAAAAATCTTAATGAGGAGCACGCCGTAAGGAAGGGCTTTGGCATAATGTGATGAATGAATGAGCTTTATGAGACCAAAGGCAATGGTCGAGAAATCTAACTTTCGACCGACAAGGAAGGAATCAAGAATAAAAGGATCAAAATAGTTCACTTCATCCCGGTGTCCTTTCCTAGGCAAGATAACATGTGCACTAATATTTTGTAAAATCTTGCATGGAAGAGTTAATTGATTGGCACTCATTTTTGTAACATTTTCAAAAGCTTTACCCGTGACACGACGACAAGCATTGCTTGGGTCCTATTCTTCTAAAGTCGGGTGTGCTTTGTGAGCAAAAAATTTGTGCGTCACGAGCTTCAAGTTCGTAAAGATCCCGAATAAGTGATGTGGTAATGGTGACATGCACGTTTTTAACAAGACAAGAAATACTATTTGAACGGGAGTTAACCACGAGTGAATTGCCCATTTGGTCACTGAACTTTCCACCATGTTTCCACCAGGTCATTGAACTTCAAAAATCACCTAAATAGTCACTAAACTTTGCTATTTGTAATACCACTAGTCACTAAAACTTTTCCAGAATTTCATGCTTCCGTGACCACTTTTAGGCCACCAAAACTCCACCTTCCGGCCACCTTTTTCGCCGGACCAATATACCACCTTGAAGCACTCACTTCCTTCTTCACAACCCACCCAAGCTCCGGCAATAGTATCAACCGAGTTGGCCGGAAATTCAAGCCAAAATAGGCTGCCCAACCACTTCCGGCCAATTTGGCCAGAATTTCATACTTCCGTCACCACTTTTGGACCACAAAAACTCCACCCTCCGGCCACCTTTTCCACCAGACCAACATACCACCTTGAAGCCCTCACTTCCCTCTTCGTAACCCACCCTATATCCGGCCATAAAACCAACCAAGTTGGCCGAAATTTCAAGCCAAAACAGGCTGCCCAAACACGTAACAATTTGGCCAGAATTCTTCAATTTCGTCACCACTTTTGGGCCACCAAAACTCCATCTTCCGGCCACCTTTTTTGCTGGACCAACATACCATCTTGAAGCCCTCCCTTCCCTCTTCGTAACCCATCCTAGCTCCGGCCATAACACCAACCAAGTTGGCCGGAGATTCAAGCCAAAACAGGTTGTTGTGCGATATGGGCAACCTATTTTGGCTTGAATTTTCGGCCAACTTGGTTGGTGTTATGGCCGGAGCTAGGGTGGGTTACGAAGAGGGAAGTTAGGGCTTCAAGGTGGTATGTTGGTCCAGCAAAAAAGGTGGCCGGAAGGTGGAGTTTTGGTGGCCCAAAAGTGGTGACGAAATTGAAGAATTCTGGCCAAATTATTGCGTGTTTGGGCAGCCTGTTTTGGCTTGAATTTCCAGCCAACTTGGTTGGTTTTATGGCCGGATCTAGGGTGGGTTACGAAGAGGGAAGTGAGGGCTTCAAGGTGGTATGTTGGTCCGGCGGAAAAGGTGGCCGGAGGGTGGAGTTTTTGTGGTCCAAAAGTGGTGACGGAAGTATGAAATTCTGGCCAAATTGGCCGAAAGTGGTTGGGCAGCCTATTTTGGCTTGAATTTCCGGCCAACTCGGTTGGTGCTATTGCCAGAGCTTGGGTGGGTTGCAAAGAGGGAAGTGAGGGCTTCAAGGTGGTATATTGGTCCGGCGAAAATGGTGGCCGGAAGGTGGAGTTTTGGTGGCCCAAAAGTGGTCACGGAAGCATGAAATTCTGGAAAAGTTTTAGTGACTAGTGGTATTACAAATGGCAAAGTTCAGTGACTATTTAGGTGATTTTTGAAGTTCAGTGACCCGGTGGAAACATGGTGGAAAGTTCAGTGACCAAATGGGCAATTCACTCGTTAACCACCATGCCTTTGCAAAAATCTTCGTTAAACGAGGGTAAGCGTGCTCTTCTAACGTGCAAATATTAACCCAACCCATGTTCATAAAATGTTCTTCTATATGACATGCGGGTGCATCAATTGTAAAATCTATAAAATGACATTTTTACTGATTAAAATGGGTGACTTCTCGAATTGATTCATCGGCGTCTTTGGCTCCGAGTCGAATTCCTCCGAAGAGGTAGGTGATGGCCGTCGAACTGTCTGTTTCATCCTCTTTCCGGCATGACATGAGCTTGACATTTTGGAAATGGAGAAGTTCAAGGAAGACACGTAATAGCCCAATCCAAAGGTGAAGAACTTGATGTGAAAAATTGGGATTTTAAAGGTGTGGACTTCTGGGTAATTGAAATGTAGTGTATACCTAGGGATTTGTAACCTATTTGCAGAGAGAAATGTCGAGATTTGGCTGAAAATCAATTTCTAGGGCATGAACTGAAGAATAGCGAAAATTGGTTGAAAATGAAGAAAAGACACTGGTTTGAGGATGTTAATCTTGTGGGTTTTTGATTTAGATGGATCAAATATAGATTAGAAACAAGAAATTTGTAAAGTGGAGTGAATTTGGGGAGAAAAACGAGTGAGAGAAGGAAGAAAAGTGAAGAATGAAGTGTCTGTTCGCGTTTTTGAAAAACTACTGTTTCAGTATACCGGACATCCATTACATATATCGGACGTCTGGTAAGACAGAGTTTTAAAAACTTTGGCAAACCGGACGACCCAAGGAGGAAGTCCGTTAAACTCGTCTGATACATCACCGAACGTCCGCCAATATCATTCGTTACCCTTTTTTTTTTATATAAAATAAGACCTATTTCCTTACGTTATGTTCATCTAGAATTCTCAAACTCGTCTAATATAAGTAAATCTATCATGAGCGAGAGGTTTTGTGAAAATATTTGCCAATTGATTTTCCGTATCAATGAATTCAAGCATTATATCTCCTTTTTGAACATGATCCCGAAGAAAATGATGTCTAATTTCAATGTGTTTGGTTCGAGAATATAGGACGGGATTTTTGGATAAGTTAATAGCACTAGTGTTATCACACATAATGGGAATATGATCATATTGTAAGTGATAATCACTAAGAGTTTGTTTCATCCATAGCACTTGAGCACAACAACTTGCGGCCGAGATATATTCGACATCGGCCGTAGATAATGCCACGAAATTTTGTTTATTACTAAACCATGAGACTAAGGCAAAGCCTAGAAAATGACAAGCGCCGCTAGTGCTTTTTCGATCAATTTGACATCCAGCCCAATCAGCATCCGAAAAATTAAGTAGGTCAATGTGAGTTTTTTTGGGGTACCAAAGTCCTAAGGTTCGAGTCCCACTAAAATATCTAAATATTCTTTTTACGGCTTTAAGATGGGATTCCTTAGGATTTGATTGAAATCTAACACATAAGCACACTGAACATAATATCGGGCCTACTTGCAGTTAAATAAAGAAGGGATCCGATCATACCTCGATATTTGGTAATATCAACGGAGATGCCTTGATCATCTTTGTCAAGCTTCACGGATGTGATCATTGGAGTATTCATAGGCTTTAAGTCATTCATTTCGAGCCTCTTTAACATATCCAATATATACTTACTTTGATTTATGAAAATGCCATCATATGTTTGTTTAATTAGAAGTCCGAGAAAGAACTTTAGTTCTCCCATCATGCTCATTTCAAATTCCATACTCATGCTTTTTGAAAACTCTTCACATAGATGAATGTTTGTTGCACCACCAAAAATAATATCATCCACGTAGATTTGAACAATAAGCAAATCTTTATTATGGGTTTTGACAAAAAAGAGTAGTATCCGCTTCTCCAATTGAAAAACCATTTGAGAGTAAAAATATGCTTAAACGTTCATACCAAGCTCTAGGGGCTTATTTATTTTTAGACCGTAAAGAGCTTTTCTAAGTTTAAAAACATGATTTGGAAACTTGTGATTCGTAAAGCCGGGTAGTTATTCAACAAATACTTCTTCTTGAATAACTCCATTCAAAAATGCACTTTTAACATCCATTTGATAAAAGGTGAAGTTTTTATGACATGCAAATGCAAGAAGCATGCGACTATATTCTAACCTAGCCATCGGTGCAAATGTTTCTTCATAATCAATGTCTTCTTCTTGATTGTAACCTTGGGCTACTAATCTAGCCTTGTTACGCACAATAATTCCATTTTCATCCCGTTTGTTTCGAAATACCCATTTTGTGCCGATTACGATTTGATCGTTAGGTCTAGCGACTAAATCCCATACATGATTTCTTTCAAATTGATTTAGTTCTTGTTACATAGCTAGAATCCAAAACTCATCAAACTCGGCTTCTTTAAAAATTTTAGGTTCAATTTGTGAGATGAATGCACAACTACTAAGATGATTTCTAAGAGAAGTTCTAGTAGTGATACCTTTAGATGAGTCGCCTATTATTAGCTCTTTTGTATGAGAGGAAACGAATTTCCATTCCTTTGGCAACGTGGGATCGTTTTGAACTTCGATCGACTTTTCTTCACTAGCTTGATTGTTGGGCTCTTTTGATTGCTCTTCATTAGACACTCCTTTGTTTTGATCTTGAATATTCATTTGTTCGAAAGGAGTTTCCAAACCTACATCATCATCAATACCTTTCTCATGATCAAGAAGGTTAGTTTCATCAAATGTGATATGCATAGATTCCTCAACGACTAAAGTTCTTTTGTTGAAAACTCTATAAGCCTTACTAGTCGATGAATATCCTAGAAAAATTCCAATATAGTACTTTGAGTCAAACTTACCCAAGTTATCCTTTATGTTCAAAATAAAACATTTGCAACCGAAAACTTTAAAATAACTTATATTCGGAATTCTATTTTTCCAAAGCTCGTATGGAGTCTTAGTTTTCTTACGACTAACTAAAACCCTATTTATAATATAACATGTGGTATTAACGGCTTCGCCCCAAAAGTACTTAGGTAAATTATTCTCATTTAGCATGATTCTAGCCATTTCTTGCAATGTATGGTTCTTCCTTTCTACTACACCATTTTGTTGAGGAGTTCTAGGAGCCAAAAAATTATGTTCATATCCATTTTCATTACAAAAATCATTAAAAGCAAGACTATCGAATTCTCCACCATGGTCACTTCTACTAGTCGTAATAGTGTACCCTTTTTCATTTTCAATTTTCTTGTAAAGATGTTTAAAAGCCTTTAATACTTCATCCTTTACATTTAAAAATACAACCCAAGTGAATCTTGTAAAATCGTCAACGATAATGAAGGCGTAGTGTTTACCGTCTAAGCTAGCCGTTCTTGATGGTCCAAAAAGATCCATGTGAAGAAGTTGCAATGGCTTTGTTGTTGAGGAGAAAATTTTTTATTTGAAAGAACTTTTTATTTGTTTTCCAAATTGACAAGCATCGCAAATTTTGTCTTTCTCAAATTTTAAATTTGGCAATCATCTTACAAAACTATTTTTGGAGCTTTTTGAAATAAGATCCATGTTAACATGGCCTAGTCTCCTATGCCATAACCATGTTTCATCTTTTTACTCCAAGTAAACAATGTTCATTGTTTTCATATTCAATATCTATAATATAAACATCTTTACTTCGACTTCCTATGAAAATCACATCTTTTGATGTAGCATCCTTAATTAGGCACTTGGAAGAATCGAATTTGATATTGTAACCTTTATCACATAATTGACTAATACTTAGAAAATTGTGTTTGAGGTTATCTACTAGTAGAACGTTTTCTATAGATGGCGTTGAATAATTACCAATGTTACCGATACCGATAATCTTTCCCTTGGCATTGTCTCCAAATGTTACATGACCACCATCCTTCTTTTTGAGATTTGATAGTAATGATCGGTCTCCGGTCATGTGCTTAGAGCATCCACTATCCAAGAATCATTTGCTCTTTGATTTCTTTAGTACCTACAAGAACAATTCAATTTTTGATTTTTGGTACCCATACAAACTTGGGTCCTTGGTAGTTAGTTCTTGAGGATTCTCTAATCCACTTGTATTTGTTTTCAAAGAATAATTTCTTTTTATCTAGGCAATTAAACGCAACATGTCCACTTTTATTACAAAATGTACAAGTGACATTTGATACTTTAACAAACATGTTTTTGAGAGATTTTTGCTTTCAAGAGGGTTTGAATCCTTTGTCAAAAACGTATTTTTGATTTCCAAGCATTAAATCGAAATTTTTCTTCCCTTCAGTGAATTTATAAATGGTTTTCGTCAAACTTCAATTTTTTCTTTTAGGGAAGTGTTTTCCTTAACTAATAAATCATAATCAACATTTTCTTTTTGTTTTTCAAGAATCTTCTTTATTTCATCTTTCAATAAAAAAAATTTATTTTTAAGAATAGAGTGACTTAATGCAAGCTTTTCAAAATCTTCAAGTAATTCATCGTAAGAGCTAGATAATTCATCATAAGAACCATTTTCATTGTGACTTACCTCATCTTCAAGTGCTATGGAACATATGTTTGTGATTTCATCTTGATCATCGCTTTTATGTTGATCATCATCATCACTATCGTCCCATGTGGCTTGAAGTGCCTTCTTCTTGATGTTCTTTCTTTTGTTCGGGCACTCGGTTCTTTTGTGACCCAGTTGGTCACAATCATAGCAAATTATTTTCTTGCTTCTCTCTTATCATTTCTCATCCTCCCTTTGAAACTTTTTATTGCTTCAAAACCCTCTCCATTTTTTGACGAGAATGACTAAATCATCGAGCTCCTCATCACTCATGTTATTACTTGTTGTTCCTTCATCAGTGGCCGATTTTAGAGCAATTTGACACTTTGAAACCTCTTTTGATTCCTCTTTGCTTTTTCTTGTCTTTTCCTTGATTTCGGCGTTGTTAAGCTCGTAGGTCATCAAGGTTCCATAGAGCTCTTCCAAAGGATATGTATTTACATCCCTGGTGTTCTCTATCAACATCCTTATAGGGCTCCATTCCTTTGAAAGTGACCTAAGCATTTTGCTTACAAGTTCATCGTTAGTATACTTGCGATCAAAACCTTTTAAACCATTTACAATATCGGTAAAACGAGAAATCATGTTAACAATAGATTCATCTTGTTTCATAAAGAAATTTTCAAATTCTTTGACTAACATATTTGTTTTGGTTTCTTTGACTTTACTAGTACCAACATGACTGACTTCTAGAGCATGCCAAATATCATAAGCCGAATCACATGTACTAATCTGATTAAACTCATTTCTATCTAATGCACAATAAAGTAAATTTTTCGCTTTGGCATTTAAGGACAACTTTATTTTATCTTCTTCATCGTATTCCTCTCTACCCTTAGGAATAGTTTGATCGGGTTTACCATCAATCTTAATTGTCTTGGTAGGCATATAAGGACTACGTTCAATAATTTCCCAAATATTATAATCAATAGATTGAACATAAATCATCATCCTAACCTTCCAATAATTGTAATGCGTGCCATCAAAGAAGGGAGGTCGGTTTGTAGAATGCCGCTCAAGATTTTGAAACATGGGGTTAGCCATTACTCAAGATTGTGAAATCTTTTTTAAAAAAAATGAGTACCAAACTCTGATATCAATTGAAAGCCCAAGAGTGACTAGCCAAGAAGGGGGTGAATTGGTTTTTAAAACTTTTTCGAAGATTAATTCAAAGTTTTATATAATAATCAAGTAAATGATAAAACACAACTAAACACAATTATGCAAGCAAGTGAAATAATATAATTTGCATAAAGTAAAAGCGTTAAGTGAAAATGGATAGAGAATGCAAACGATATAATTATGGAGGTTCGATCCAAAGCAATGATCTACGTCCCCCATTACCAAACTCTCTGACACGAGCAATGTCTTTTTCACTATGTTGATTGACTTATGGTGCAATCCAACACTTTACAACGCTTTCGGTGATTTACAATCAAGGAGCACCGATCATTTTACAATATTGAGCTTTCCAGGATCTCAACACGACCCACAAATCAAGTAGATTTTACAAGAGAGAAACTTCTCTTCTTAATGAATGATGAATTTATATTTAACAAGAAGAGAAGTAGGCAAATACTTTGATGGTAGTAATTAGTGAAGCTCAAGTGTTTGATTTGGAAATCTTTGATAAATGATTTTTCAAGGTTGGAATCAATCAAAGATTTTCCAAAGATGAGAGATTTAACAAGATAAATAAATAGTAAGATCAAAGGTTTTATCACACAAGAGTCTCTCTTTAATGCTATTGAAAGTGTGTATTGAATGCTTGAAATGAAGTGATATTTATAGCAGTCCAACGGCCAAATCTCTATCAAGCCGGACGTCCGCTATCTTACCGGACGAGGTCAATAACAGTTTTTTGAGTTAGAAATCAGAACGTTCGAAAAATTGACCGTTAGCATAAACCTACCCTACCGGATGTCTGCTAGGAGTATCGGACATCCGGTACGGCAGAAACGTTCCTATCCCTTTTGTTTTGAAATCTTTAACAAGTGTAGTTCATTGGAGGACGTTTCAATATTGTTTTTCAAGGTGAGAAAGAGTTTTTAAATTCAAGTTTAGAATTATTTACCTTTGAAAAAACTTTTATGCGTAAATATTTTGTATTGCGATTTTTGTTCGTAAAATCAAAGACTTGTGCTTTTCACAAATTACTACCAAATATCAAAATATTTTACCTTTACATAGGATTTACAAGAATGTGTTAAACATTTGCATCTTCGACTTTTATCCGATCTTTGTCGAGGCGTCTTCCTATGGGTTTCTTGCAAATCGATTTTTACGACCTTATTTGATTAATCCATGTCGTTCTTTGCAAACTATCTTGTCTCGATGATTTGTGCCTTCAATTTTATTAGTTCGCAATAATCTCTATCAACACTAAAAATCAATTTGTTAGAGATAAACGTAACTTGTTTGTGATAATCAAAACGAGGTGTCAACCATAGCCTCAACTCCATTAACAAATCATGTGTGCCACGACACATTTGGTGTTTGTAAGGCCTAGGAGCCACGCACCTCTTGGGAAAATGTTGGCATTGCACTTCCTTTAGTAGTTTTATTATAACTTTGTCTTCCAATTTCTGATTGAGGTAATTCAAATATAGTTGTAAAGATAACTTAAAGGGCTACAACTTTTCTAGAGGTAGCTTTTTTCCAATTCGAACGTTTACGTGGTAAAAAATGGGTCTCAAACTTGGGCTAAAAATCTGGAACATACTTGTACAATTGAAAATTAATTTGTGAAAATATTTTGATTAAATTACATTCTTTAACATTATTATTTTACTTGTCTAAAGAAAATACAGGTCTTCAATTTAATTTTCAAATAATAATAATAATTGAGAGTTTATAGTATCTCAATTACTAAATTAAATTTTAAACTAGAATGCACATTAACTTATAAGCTTATGATTTATATTTATGCTATTTTTTAATATTTTTTTATATAATTTTTGAAGAAGAAGAACCTCCAAAAAATAATTCCACCTCACCATTTTTAAATTTTTTATTTGCTCATATATAAATTAAATAAAAAAAAAAACCTTCAAATTTAGAAAAGGAATATTCCACATGACGTCTACAACATGTCACACCCATGACATAACAATTTATTGTTGTTTCAGCCCTTAACCAAATTTCTAGATCTATCTCTAGCAATGACAATCAGCAAAATGATCATTTAATCACAACAAAGTTTGCCATTGACTATAACATATCCAATCTTTTATGCTTGCACCCTTAGACTAAACAAGTGAGACAGCGCAAATCAGACTCGACATTAACCCCAAATAGGATATATGTAGCCTACACACCCCTAGTAAGTAACGAATAAGCTTTGATGAGTTGAACAAAAGCATGATACTAATGAATGTACTTTAAGATATTGTTTGATGGGGACTAAAATCAAATTTTGGTAGATTTTAATAAAAGTAGATGAAATATGGAGTTAAAAAATGGTGGATCCCATGAAATATTGGTTAAAATTAATTATTAACTTTGACTTAAACTAAAATTTGGATTTTAATCACTATCAAACATACATGGGCTAAATGTGCGATGCACAACATGATGAGCGAGATTAGGTCTGTTCTCTAATCAAATAAAAATTTAAATTATACAATCTCTATACTCCATGGTTCAATCATCAAATTATTATTTGAAATAATCCATAGTTTAATCATCAAATTATTATCTGAAATACTCTACAATTGCAAGCGAAGATTGAGTATTGTGACACTATAATTAATAGAATAATTCCTAATTATTTATCAACAGAAACTGTAAATTCCATAATGACAAGAACAATGATACATAAATCCTACAAGTACAATGGTTAATAATATCAATAAAATTTATCAATTAATATTGATAGACAAACAACATAGACAAACAACATAGATAAACAACATATAAAGAGAGGAAAGCAGAAGAAACAACATACACAACAACATAGATAAACAACATATAAAGAGAGGAAAGCAGAAGAAACAACATAGACAAACAAGGACACTAATGAAATCATGGTTGTACAGTACAGACTTTAGAGTAACTTAATTGTGCTCTTAATGCACAGCACCTGCATCGAAGTTGGTTTAAACTGAGCTCCCATATCTCGAACTGCAAATTGTATAAATTCAGAGGAGAGGAAGTAAGAATGTAGATAAACACAAGAAAGCCAAAAGTGAAAATGGAAAAGGTTCACAAAAGAAAATGGTACCAGTAATGATTGGAATGGACAAGTTTGAAACTCTGCACATTTAGTGCTCCTCAATATATAACTTGAAGTCATCGTTCCCCAAATCCAATTGTGCCTCTTCTATTTTCTTTGCTGATTCTACAATTGAATCACCACAGCCATGCAACTCGATGGATTTAAGAGTTAAGATTTCCCCAAAACCACTAGGGATCTCATCCAGCTCTCTGCAAGCCTTAATCGAAATGACTAGGCGCTCGAGACTCGGGAAGTGGCTACTGTCAGCTCTCCAGTGCTTCAGATAAATGTCGTCTAACAGCAGAAATTTCAATTTGAGAAATTCTCCTTCATTTGGTTCCCACTCTAGTCCATTGAAGGCAAAAAATTTCAATTTCAACACTTCAAGATTGGGCACCTTACCAAGAATCGTCAATTCTTCTGGATGAAGTTTGAGGTAATCTTTGGGATGAAGTTCCGCGCCTTCTAAAGTCAACTTTTTGAGTGACGTCGGAAAAGTGATATGCACTAGGAAACAGGGGAATGTATACGTAAGCCAACATTTTAATGATTGAAGTTTAGTTAGACGTTCAAGATTATTGATACAGTATTTTCCCCAACAGGCCACCTCAATAGAATCATAATGGACAGCCAATTTCAGTAGATTTGGAATTCTTTCGAGGACCTCCTCTGTCAACCTAAAATTATATATCCTCGAGAGGGTTTGTAGATTTTCTAAAACAACAATAGATTTTTCTTCCCCCTTAATTTCTGAAATAGGAGGATCAGGAAGATGTACAGAAGCACTCAACATGACATGTCTTAATTGTGGCATCATCCATATTTCTGGTTGTAGTTCAATGGACCCATAATCATCCAGACAAACAATTGTTTGTAGATTCCGAAGTTTATATATTGATGCAGTGAAAATTTGAGGGAAGCAATAGATGTACCGCAATCTATTCAGTGACCTTTGGAAATCAGGATGAATTCCCTCCATATGCACTACTTTAAGGTGACTAGAATTGAAACAAACTTTAGTTGGCCTAGAAACTGTAGAAACTGCACTGAATAAAGCCTCTACGCCCGAACCGGCAACTGAATAGTAAAATTGCACCGTGTCTGAAAATGATAGAGAATTCTTCTCAACATGAATACTTTGACGGCGCCGAGGACGGCTATCACCAAGTATACCGACACTCGCTTTAACGACTTCGAGAAACTCCTCCCTATGAGCTTCTCTGACACAAAGGTCCCGTAAGAGATCATGAATTCTACAAGTTTTAATTCGTCCATTCGACCCTTTCCTTTGAACCAAAATAAGACTTCTTTGAACAAGATCCAATAAGCACTCCTCTCCTACATCTTCCAACGTTTTAGAGCATGCTGGTTTGAGGATTCCCTCTGCAACCCACAACTTGGTGAGTACCTTGACTTTGATTTCAAAATCTTCCGGAAAAATTCCCATATATAGGAAACACCCTTTCAAATGATAAGGCAAATGTTTATAACTTAAAGAAAGTATCTTAGAGCATTGCTCATCATTTGAAGTTATTTCCGAACTTAAATTTTCTGCAATATTTCTCCAGTAATGTAGCGTTTTAGTGGCCTTTGATAGGAGGCCCCCAATCACAACAACTGCCAGTGGAAGTCCCCGACAATTTTTGGCAATCTGCTTGCCGATTTTTTCCAATTCAAAAGGGCAACCTCCTTCTCCAAACACCTTCTGACAAAATAACTTCCAACTTTCTTCGTCGTTTAGAAAACGTACGTGATGAAGAGGAGAACCAGAGTTGATATAACTAGCCACACTCTCAAGCCTAGTAGTCAAAAGGATTCGGCTTCCAGTTTGGTCTTTTGGAAAATATCTTTCCACACTGTCCCAGGCCCCGATATCCCAAACATCATCCATTACAAAAAGATACTTCCAACCCTTTAGCTTCTTGTACAGAAGTTCTCCTAATTGATCAATGTCCTTTTTACTCCTCCCGTCAATCTGTATTTTCATGGAATCTAAGATGCCTAGTAGGTTTTCTCGCACACTATATTCTTGAGATACAGTGAGCCAAGCACGAATGTGAAAGTGATACTCAATATATTTATCAATGTAAACTTCGTGAGCGAGTGTAGTCTTACCGATGCCACCCATGCCGACAATTGAGACAGTTTCAAGTTGTGATGAATCGCTAGCTAGACGACCCCTGATCTCTTCCAACGCATCATCAAGACCAACCATAGTGCTCTGACCCCAAGAATCTGGTATTAATGAACCAACAGGCAATGAGGTGTTGGGCTCCAAATCTTCTTGTATGCCACTCTCATCCTCAATCTTCTCTGTCCTTGGGTTTATGGAATCAACTTCTTCAATTAGTTTCGCTATATAACGCAAATAAGTTGTAATGTAGCGACCAAAACTACCAGCAGATCTTTGAAAATCTCCCCATGCAATCCAGCTATCAATGGAATCTTCAGTTTCCCATGCTGCATCGCAGATCTTTCTCTCCAAACCTTCGATTGATTCGATGTTTTCTCTTGGAAAATTATCAAGAAAATCTCGCAAGTAAACAACTTTTTCAAGGAGGGAATCGAGTTGTTGTTTCTCACCAGGAAGAAGATATGAACATTCATATTTCAAGGCGCGCTGTATAACGTTAGTAAGAGAAAGAAGATTAGCGTAAGCCATTTCTGTTCTCTCCTATCACAGCTTGAAAGACAGAAAATTGAAGCAATCTGGATCTCCTATGCAAGTATATACTGTTTTAAGAATGTTGATAGCAGTGTAGACTTTGTGAAGTAAAATTTAAGAATGGATGCAGACTTCCCACCAAACCATGCAAGTGTACTGTTAAGCCTCTGTTTGGGACCACTTATTCTTCAATGCTTAGCTATTTTCCACCGTTACACAGTTCAACATTATTGAGTCATTGACTGCATCAATTGATTGATTACCTAACCATTAAAGTATACAATAAAACGACAATAAAACGGATAGTTCTTTTTTTTTTTTTTTAAATAAAATATTTGATATGTAAGAAATTTGTGTTTATTTGTAAAATTTTTAATAAGTGTAATTATTGTTTTAAATGTGCTTTAACAAATTTTGTGTATTTTCAATTCTATGAATACATTGAGCAATGTGAATTTGTCTAGTGAATTATTCTGTGTATTTTTTTTATTTTTGATTTTTTTAATTCTCACAATTAAGTAACGTTGTACAAAATAGAATTTCCTTGAATTCTTTATATTGTGTTCATTTTATAGAATTTTAAGAAAATCTACACATTGTTAATTTGTTAGAACCGCGACCTGATCGATCAGTTTCATGTTTTTTATGAGTTTCAATTAGTCAACAAATATGGCTATAATTTTACCATTAAATCCTGAACTTGAAAAATGTAATATGATAGCATTGAAGTTAATAAAAGAAAACATGAATAAAATGGGAAAGCAAAATACGTCCTAAATGAACAATAATTGTGAGATTGCCTACCGAGTTGTTGTTTCTCACCAGGAAGAAGATATGAACATTCATATTTCAAGGCGCGCTGTATAACGTTAGTAAGAGAAAGATGATTAGCGTAAGCCATTTCTGTTCTCTCCTATCACAGCTTGAAAGACAGAAAATTGAAGCAATCTGGATCTCCTATGCAAGTATATACTGTTTTAAGAATGTTGATAGCAGTGTAGACTTTGTGAAGTAAAATTTATATTAAATTGCAAAAAAAAAAAATATTTGTTTACTGAATGGATGCAGACTTCCCACCAAACCATGCAAGTGTCCTGTCAAGCCTCTGTTTGGGACCACTTATTCTTCAATGTTTAGTTATTTTCCACCGTTACACAGTTCAACATTATTGAGTCATTGACTGCATCAATTGATTGATTACCTAACCATTAAAGTATACAATAAAATGACAATAAAACGGATAGTTGTTTTTTTTTTTTTTTTTAAATATTTGATATGTAAGAAATTTGTGTTTATTTGTAAAATTTTTAATAAGTGTAATTATTGTTTTAAATGTGTTTTAATAAAATTTTGTGTATTTTCAATTCTGTGAATACATTGAGCAATGTGAATTTGTCTAGTGAATTATTCTGGGTATTTTTTTTATTTTTGATTTTTTTAATTCTCACAATTAAGCAACGTAGTACAAAATAAAATTTCCTTGAATTCTTTATATTGTGTTCATTTTATAGAATTTTAAGAAAATCTACACATTGTTAATTTGTTAGAACCGCGACCTGATCGATCAGTTTCATGTTTTTTTATGAGTTCCATTTAGTCAACAAATATGGCTATAATTTTACCATTAAACCCTAAACTTGAAGAATGTAATATGATAGCATTGAAGTTAATAAAAGAAAATATGGATAAAATGGGAAAGCAAAATACGTCCTAAATGAACAGTACTTGTAAGATTGCCTCTTTTATAGTAAAGGGGATAATGCAATTTTGAATAGCGTATTGACCGAAAATATGTGGTTAAAAATAAGAAAATTTTTAAATTTACATGTAATGTTATTTTATTGAAAAAATGTGATTGAAATAATGTTAAAATATTATTTAAGAATGTCTTGTTTTTCAAAGGATAGGGCTCAAACAATCGTTCGACGAGTTGTTGAAAAAAATGAATATTGGAGCTCAAAGTCTTCACCACTGGGACCCATGACGCGAACCCGGTTAGCACGAACGCTATCGAACCCACAGGAGAATGAACCGGATCCCAAGAACGCCCAAATACGACCAAGGTTTAGGATTTAACCCCTAAACGTTGAACCAAGCAACCGAAGGTATATTAAACCAACAACCTCTTGATCACAAAGCCTCGAAATCTCACCCGGATAATTTTGGATTTTGAACCCAACAATATGAAACAAGTAACCCAAAGATAACGATGATGCAATGAACCCCTTGCTCACAAATTGAAGAACCCACGACCCGATGTTTTGAACGCCACAAATATTCAACATATTTGATAAGTTCGATTGTTTGAAGCCAAGCTTCGAAAGAGAAAAATCTCCATTAATTTAATTCATCAAAGTTCTTTTAAAAGTTCCTTACAATGAAAAATATAAATCCTATTTATACTAAAACAATAAATCCTAGGAAATATGGAAAATACGAAATTCTAAGAGTCCTAGAATATAGAAATTACCAAAAATAAGAATTATAATCAAAATAAACATCTTGCCAAAAATAAGAAAATTCGCCCAAAATTTGTACAAAGCGGTCGCTTGGTTATATTCCAAGCGGTAGCTTGGAAGACCAACTTTTCTCCAGATTAGTTTCGGTAATGGCTGGGCGATAGCTTGCTAATAACCCCAAGCGACCGCTTAGGGTTCCCGGTGGCCCTCCAGACAGCCTTCAGCAATTTAGTCATAAATTTCTCTACCGACGTCCGATTGATGCGATTCGAAGTGCATTGGAAAGATTACTTAAAGATCTACAACTTTCCTTCAGATATAATCTTCCAATTAGATCATTTACCATGTCAAAAATAGATTTCAATATGAGACTGAAAACAATTGCATAACTTCGTGTTGATCCAATTGATTTCCGGCCTCGACCTAAACATGAAACTTGTTCCTTGGCATGTCAACTTCAACCTTGCGCGCTCCATGGCTCGACCAAGTGATTGCCTACCCCGGATCACATCATCCCCTCTCCCTTCGAAAGGATTCGACCTCGAATCCACAACTTGATTGCTCAAATTGTAGCCCTTGTCTCCAATCAACTCAAGCACATGGAATGGTCCATCTCCCCTTGGATGCAATTTGGATCTCCTTTGACTTCGAACTCGCCTCCTTTGAATGTAGACCCAATCACCTTCACATAAATCAAAATGTGCTCGTCTCGACTGTTTGATCTTGCAAGTGTGGAGTGCTCCAATAGCAACCTCATTTGATGAATAACCGTGTCTTCTCCTTGCTTTACTTGGCCCTAGCACTTGTGACAATGGTAGTTCCAGTGTGTCAACGTTGTCTCTCAATTCATGTTTTTCAGTCAACCCTCTGCAAATGTAGTTCCTCCAGTGCATTTGAAACTCCTTCGTCTCCTCGGGAATCACAAAGTCAATTTTCTCCAAATAAGAAAAATTTAACTGAAGCTTAATTCCTGGGTCGGGTGGTACTTCCGTAGGAGTGTGTTCTGGAATCAAATTTTCAGTAACCTGCAAAACAGAAATAATCAAAATAGGGAGGAAATTGTTAGTTTTCACTACAACCTCCTCGACTTCAGGCTCTTTTTCATTTAAGCTCACTTCCAACTCCTTCTTCCCCTCCGAAAATTCTTCTTCCATTTCTTTTTGCAACTCCACCTTCCCTTCTGGATGTTCACTCTCAACTTCCCTTTTATTCTTTGGTAGTTCTCTTCCTTTTCCTTCACAACTAACCACCTCACAATTTTCTCTCTTACTCATTTGCTCTTTCTTATGATTATTCTGTGAGTTGATCAAGTCACGAATTTTTGCGAACTCAAGCTTATAATCCAACCTAGTCTCTTTGCTTGATGTATTGTCAACATGTTCCACACTTGGTGTTTTCTCCTCTCTTGAATATCCAACTCCACTATATCTTCTAGACTCCTCCCGACATTCCCGATCACGCCGATCTCTCTTACAAAAATGATTAGGCGCATAACGCTTCCTCATAATACTCCTCAACTCATCCCAAGTTTCAATACTCCTCCCTCCACATCTTCGCATAGATGTTGTTAATTGATCCCACCAAATCACAGTATAGTCTACGAATGAGCTCACAATCAACCTCAATTTTCTCTCTCCGGAATAATCATGGCACTCAAACCTCAATTCTACCTTTTCTTCCCATGCCACGTACGCCTCGGGATCATTCCTACCCTTAAATTGTGGAATTGTTATTTTTGCACCTCCCATCCTACTCTTAACACCATCTCCACGAAAATTCCTATGTTCCCGTCTCTCCCGACTACCCACATTAAACACATCATCACATGGATCCCTATAAGTTCTATTCGATTTCTCTTCCAACCTATCCAACATACTCCCCATATCCACCAACATCCTTTCCCATTGATCCATCATATCACTCATTTTGACTCAAAGACTCAAAGGACTTGAACTGGACAACTTTGATTGGACTTTGTAAATTCAAGAAAGTGGTTCTTGAATTGGAGTTTGGATTGGATTGAACGCAAATTGATTTTGGATTTAGAATAGGCAATAGGATATTAAACAATTTTCAAGAATTTTTTTTTTTTTTAACTATCCCGACGTGAACAGTACCTTCGTACGGATGAACAGTAAAATTCGATTTTTTTTTTTTTTTTTTTTTTTTTTTTTTTTTTTTTTTTTTTTTTTAGAAAACTCAAAAAATTTGGCTACGAGAATAACGAAACAAACGGAAGTTGTTTTGGACTCAAATTGAGCACAAAAACATCTTTTGACTCTTTTTTTTGAATTTTTTTGGATCAAAGACTCAGAAAAATTACTGGACGCAAGAACGCGAAGAATACAAAAGAAAGAAAAAAAAAACACAAGACACAAAAATAATAACAGATATAACCTTGATCTTGGGGCCTAAGCTCTGATACCACCTGACGCGAACCCGGTTAGCACGAACGCTATCGAACCCACAGGAGAATGAACCGGATCCCAAGAACGCCCAAATACGACCAAGGTTTAGGATTTAACCCCTAAACGTTGAACCAAGCAACCGAAGGTATATTAAACCAACAACCTCTTGATCACAAAGCCTCGAAATCTCACCCGGATAGTTTTGGATTTTGAACCCAACAATATGAAACAAGTAACCCAAAGATAACGATGATGCAATGAACCCCTTGCTCACAAATTGAAGAACCCACGACCCGATGTTTTGAACGCCACAAATATTCAACATATTTGATAAGTTCGATTGTTTGAAGCCAAGCTTCGAAAGAGAAAAATCTCCATTAATTTAATTCATCAAAGTTCTTTTAAAAGTTCCTTACAATGAAGAATATAAATCCTATTTATACTAAAACAATAAATCCTAGGAAATATGGAAAATACGAAATTCTAAGAGTCCTAGAATATAGAAATTACCAAAAATAAGAATTATAATCAAAATAAACATCTTGCCAAAAATAAGAAAATTCGCCCAAAATTTGTACAAAGCGGTCGCTTGGTTATATTCCAAGCGGTAGCTTGGAAGACCAACTTTTCTCCAGATTAGCTTCGGTAATGGCTGGGCGATAGCTTGCTAATAACCCCAAGCGACCGCTTAGGGTTCCCGGTGGCCCTCCGGACAGCCTTCAGCAATTTAGTCATAACTTTCTCTACCGACGTCCGATTGATGCGATTCGAAGTGCATTGGAAAGATTACTTAAAGATCTACAACTTTTCTTCAGATATAATCTTCAAATTAGATCATTTACCATGTCAAAAATAGATTTCAATATGAGACTGAAAACAATTGCATAACTTTCGTGTTGATCCAATTGATTTCCGGCCTCGACCTAAACATGAAACTTGTTCCTTGGCATGTCAACTTCAACCTTGCGCGCTCCATGGCTCGACCAAGTGATTGCCTACCCCGGATCACATCAACCCAGTTGTCTTTTAAAAAAAATAAGCAATCCCAAATAGGAGCTAAATAAAGTTTATGCAATTTGCGAATTTCAAACTGAAATAAAAAGCTGGCAATTTGCTGTCAAGCAAGCTGTACCTCTAGCCTCTCTCGGCTGATTAAGCCCCGTTTGAGCAAAAAACCTGTAATCTTTTTCTCATGATTTGACAATTGATTTTCCAAAGGCTAAATAGCACAATACCCTACCTATTGGCCAAACTATCGAAAATTCTCAACCTTTTGGAAATAGCACAAATGTCCATCCATTTTCTCAATAAAATTTTATGAAATAACGGATATACCATCTCAATTAAATAAAACAATGAAAAAATTAAAAATTAATTACAACCAAGTCCATTTAAAAAAAAAAATTATAAATAAGTCTCAAATAAATCATTAAAAAAAATTCACTTTCTCTTACTCCTTTCTCTCCCACTACCACCAGTCACTGTCGACGTCGTCATCCCTACACTGTCTGGTTCTTCATTTTCATTTTTTTTACTCTGCACTCTTTTGTTCCCCTTTTCTCTTTAAAATTAGAATTAAGTCATTTTTACCCAAGATTTGACACTCCGAGTTACACGACTCTACTGAACTCTCACATGGGGGTCGATCCCACACCTCAGGCTCGTACCTTTATTGGGTGTGGGGTCCAATCCTCATATGAGATGTTGGGTGGAGTCGGATAATTTAGAGTGTCAAACTCCGAATAAAAGTAGCAAGACCCCTAAAATTATTGAAGCAAATGCTTGTGTCACCTAACCCCTAACCCTCTTCACCTACCATTCCCATTACAACAATTATTTATCTCTTTTCCTTAAACCTCCTTCACCTACCAAATCCCCCTACCAAATCCCCCAACCCACCAAAATTCTGCATAATTGGAAGGGGCCACTGCTTCGACATTTGTGACACCTTCTTCCACTATAAGAGTGCCACTGGTCGTGACCTCGGTATGCTCGCAGTTGCCATTTACAAGAAATCACACAACACAATGCCCGCGCAAGTGCTTGATGCAATATGGAGTTACGGAACCAGAGTGTTATTTGAGGGGGGATTACTTCAATTTTATTGATATTGATTCGTTTGGTAGTTATTCGAGTTTCTTGTGATCTGCTATGCAAGTATATACTATTTATGAATGTTTATAACAATTTCCAATTTCTTAAAGATTTTTTGTCATTTGTACTCAGAGGTTGATGCTCTGGATTATCTGACCTCAGCTGTCCTCTCACATGGGGTCGGACCCCGCGGCAAAACCCATTTCTTAATCGATAGCAAATTAGCATTGTAGACTTTGAGAATAAAAAATTATAATAAATTGTGCCCCCAAGGCACATTTCTAAGTGGTGAAAGGGAAGGGTGAAGAAAATCGAGCCTAGCTTGCAACTGTTGGGTGAGAGTTCGAATCCTAAAATATTGATGAGGTCCTTGGTAAGTGAGAGTTAAAAGGTAGCCTTCCACTCCATACCCTTGGAAGCATAACCTGTGATTTACTCTTCCACTAAGACCCAGGACATAGCAGGTGGGGACATGAGTAATGGAACGTAATCCAAAAAAAAAATTATAATAAATTGCAATAAAAATATTTGTTTACTGGATGGATGTAGACTTGATAACTGTATTTTATACACTTATTTAAGGCCTCAAACGAAGATATTTAGTGCTCATATGATGAATTATTGTCTAAATTGTTGCATTTGGTGTTGAATAGGTGAAACTCGATGATTGAGCAAGAAATTGAAAGAAACAAGAGGAAAATTGGCAAAAGGGGACAAGATCCATAGTATGAGGGCCAAAGTGTAAACACTCAAAAGTTGTGTCGAACTTCACAATGAAGATTCGAGAATGCCGGGGCTCAATTGGGTGCAATTAGAAGTCAAAACGGGTGAAATATGGCCAAAACATTTTCACAAATCAAGTTTCAACCGCGGAAGGATGTTTCAGATTTTTGTCATAGATTGAGACCCATTTTTTACACAGTAAACATTCGAACTGGAAAAAGGTTATTTCACGTAAAGTTGTAGCCCTTTGAGTTGGCTTTACAACCCAACTTAAATCACCTCAATCGGACATCGGGAGAGAAGATTATGCTTGAAATACTAAAAGAAGCACGATGCTGAATTTCACCCGAAGGTTGGCGCCACGGCGCCACAATAGTGGCGCTGCAGCGCCACGAATTCTGAAAGTAAACAGAGTATGCGGCGCCGCAGCGCCGCTCCCGTGGCGCCGTGGCGCTGCCTGGGACGATCTAGGGCGCGTTTTGGTCAATTTTTAAGCCCGTAAAAACCCTATTTTCTACACCAACGTGGGGACAACTATAAATACAATTTTTCTCACACCGGGGGGAGAGGGGAAGCTACATATTCCTCACATCACAAAACACATTCAAACTTTGAAGATTTGGGAGAGAATTCAAAGGAAGAACACACAAAAAGGGATTTATTCTACTCATTGAAGGAAATACATACAATTGAATATTCAACGGCGGAATTCAAAGGAGAAAAATATCGCGCAAATCACGTTTTGAAGCATCAATTGGGGGGAAGAAGATCTTGGTGCAAGATCGATTTCTCATTCTTCTAAACCCGGTGATGTATTCTATAATAACTTTGTATTTTTCTTTCATGATTATGAGTAGCTAAATCGAGTTTAGGGCGAACAATGTAACCGAATTGGGATCCTTTATTTCTTTAATTTGATATTCTTGTGCTTTTATTTTATGTGTTGATTTTGCTATGTTCTCAATGCATTTAATTACTTGATCACTAATTAAATGATTTCGTGAACAATAATTACGTAGAGATGCGAATTGTTGTTTAGACCAAGTAGTAAATTCCGGTAAATTGGCATAACGTGTAGAGATACCTATGTTAATTGCTGCGGTTATAATTGAATTCCTAGAACCAATGTTTCGTTTAACTAAATGTCAATTTGCATAGAGATATGGAATTGAATTAGTTAAATAGGCTCAATGAGAACTCGAGAGGGGTAAATTGAATACAATAGGAGAATTCGATCGAACACTACTTTAGATTGTATGAATCTTGATTTAAAGAGTAAAGGTGATCAATAGGTGAAATTGTTCCGCCCTAATATCCGTTATTATTTGAATTCTCAATCAAGTATGTTTGCATTCAATTCAATTTCATTTGTTTAATTTCAAATATTCTCAACACATCCATATTTTTGTTTACTTTCATCAAATAGTAGTTAGGAATAAATTAGATTAAGTACTAAAGTACAGTCCTCGTGGGAACGATATCCGGCCTCTTAGGTCCACTTTATTACTTGTTACGATCCGTACACTTGCGGGATATAAAAATTTCACAACAAGTTTTTGGCGCCGTTGCCGGGGACTATTTACTTTTAGTCTTAATTTATTTTATTTTTAACTGTTATTTCATTTGTTTATGTTCTTTTATTTTAAATTTCTTTGTTCCATTTGAGTAATTTTTTTCCCTCTTTTCAGGATAAAAAAAAGGTGCAGAATAACATATGGATGTGGTTGATTTCAAAAACATGCTCGTATGTGACTTCATCATAAGGCAACAACAATTGGTTGTTCAAGAAATTGATGAGAGAGATATGCTTGTGGGAGATTTCATTATAGGACAGAGACTTCCCACCAAACTATGCAGGTATACTATTATGGCCGTATCTGGGACTACTTAATTCTCTGATTTTTAGCCATTTGCGAAGAGCAACACTAAACTTACATGGGTCCCATACCAGGCACATGTATTGAATGCATCAGTTGATTGATTACCCAACCATTGAAGTGGGCAATAAAAGGACATAAAAAATGCTAGATGTACAGAACTGTTCATGTTAGAAGTTGTAGAGAAGATTTACATGGATGTGGATCTCATCTGATTTAAATATTATTAAAAAAATGAGCCCTACATATTTGTATCTTCCCTATATTTTTTCATTTCTGTACGTGTATCACAGTTGGAATGACATATGGCTCCTTTAATATTTCGTTCATTCTTCGTTGAGCGATTTTAATTTTGCATGGACATTGGGTATGCAGTTAAACAAGACAATAATTATTTTCTAATTTTCCCTTCAATTAAATAGTCACGTGCAGTAGAAGTAGGTTGGTATTCTTGAATTTTCCTTTTTTTTTTTTGGTCTTACATTTCTCTTTTCATTTTTCATTTTTCATTTTAAAAATGTTCGTTCCAAGTGATAATAACTTGCATGTTTGGCATTTATAATTGAATAGTAATGTAGACTTCACCATTCCTATAAGTCATGTAGATTATTTTTGTTTATAAATGGAGGAGTGCTTCATTCTATTCACACAAGTGACTTAACGACATTTAAGCTCTAATTTTCTTTCATTTCAAATGTAGACAAGATTGAATACCCTATTCAATCGTCAAATCATGCAACTCACAATCTTCCACTAGTCCAAGAAAGAAAGAAAGAACTCAAGGCCCAAGGCAGGTGGTGGCACCAGTAATGAGGCGTAATCCAAAAAAAAAAAAAAGCAACTTAAAAGTTTTGGCGTTTTGTTACTTTAGCCAATTCAAACACGTGATGATCTAACAAGTGTCTTCCACTAATAATCCAAAAAAGAAAGCAATTTAAAAGTTTTATAACTTTAGCCAATTCAAACACAATGATCAAACAGGACTATTACTTATAATTAAATTGATCAACCAGTCCGAAGAAAACAAACTGCATCACACTAATGAATGAAATTAATTTGTATATACTTCACAAATTAAGAGATTCAAAATCTCGAAAGGAAAAAATAATAAAAAAGCAGATTAAGTCTTTAATTAATATCTAATTTAAACTATTTCTCAACAAAAAGACATAATTGACAAAATTTAGTTGTCATATTGACACGTTGTGGAAAGGGAAAAGTGCAAACAAATAGAAAAATGTTAACAGTCTTGGAATGTGGCAAACAAACACATGAAGAGTAAATTGGTGAATAATGATTAAAAATGGTGAACTTGGACCAAACGAAATTCTAAAGTAAGGAAAGACATTAATTTGATCTAACATTACATTCACATATTAAACAAATTTAAAAATATCTATTCTACAAGAGCTGTAATTGTTATAACAAGAAATCGCATCATGTTGTATAAAGAAAATTATAGAATTGCAGTTGAAAGATTTTGGTCGAATCACTTATCATCTAGTCAGTCAGTGCTAGCTACTGCTAAAACCTGTAATCTTTTTCTCATGATTCTGACAATTAATTTTCCAAAGGCTAAATAGCACAATACCCTACCTATTGGCCAAACTACCGAAAATTCATAACCTATTGGAAATAGCACAAATATCCATGTTTGATACGTTTACCATCCATTTTCTCAATAAAAATTTATGAAATATCGAATATACCATCCCAATTAAAGAAAAAGAAGAAAAAATTATAAAAAATTAATTACAACCATGTCCCAAAATTTTTTTAAAAAATTATAAATAAATTTCAAATAAATAATTAAAAATAAAAATAATTTCACTTCATCTTACTCATTTCTCTCCCACTACCACCATTCACCATTGTCGCCCTCGTCCCTACAGTGTCTGATTCTCCATTTTCATTTTTTCACTCTTCACTCTTTTGTTCTCATTTTCTCTCTAAAATTACAATAAAGCTTGTTGTACAGCATTTGTTAACAGCACTTCTCACAGCAATTCAAAATTGCTGACATGGCAAAAGAATAAATTAATAAAACAAAGAAAAAGGCGGGATCTTTTTAGAATAACCCTAACCCGGCCCAATAACGCCTTCATACCGTGTGAAATTGGAAATCCACTTTCATTGTAAACGAAAGGGAGGCGAAACGAAAGAGGAAAAATTCTCGGCAGATCGACGAGAAATTTACGCCAATTCGACGAAAAAATCTCGCGACAGTTTCTCTCCGGTGTGAATACCACAAATATTCCACCTCTCGTGACGGTGATATTCGGAGCTATGGACCCGGCAGACATCTATTTCTGTTCTGTTTGACGTTAATCGCGACGGAGACGACGAACAAATGACTGATAAAGGTAGATTCCGAACTTTATTGAACTCATATTTCCGAAATATACTGTATGTTAGATACTATATTTCCGAAATATATTGTAGGTGTCTTGTTTGTATCTTGTAATGGATTTGTATGTATCTTAGATACTGGAATTTTTTTTTTTTTTTTTTTTTTTTTTTCTTGTGTTTCTAAAATGAACTTAGGTTTGATACGCACATGGTTCTGGTACTGTCATTTTAATTTATTTCTAAAGATCTAATACTGGGCAAGCATTATTTCACTTAACATATAGCTTTATTGATTTCGACGTAAGAAAAGAAATAATAGAAGTATTGGATGACGAAGTTTCTGTAGAATCCAAGGATGAGAACTTGATGGACGATGTAATCACATTGGAAGACGATAATTTAGGAGGGGGTGTTATGACTGTGCCGGAGGTGAGTATGAAATTCAACAATGAAAGTGAGTTGTGGGAATTTTACAAGAAATATGTGTACAAAGTAGGTTTTCCAGTGAGGAAAGAAATTCTAGAAAGGGTGAGAATGGTTTGGTGAATCAAATTGTTTTTTATTATGAATCAAATTGTTTTTTATACCTACATGTACCCAAACTTTATTCACAACTTACATGTCATTGACCCAATATTTTTTACAGTAGGTACTGCAATCTCCTTCCAACCAACGATGCCAACAGCTCCAAGTGCCATAGCAGGTTGGATGTACAACGCTACCCAGTCATACCTCATGCAAGTATGCAGCTTTTGTAATGCAAACAGATGGTTCATCAATGAGAGACCATTTTTCACACCTCCTACTGAACATCAATAGGTGGATGTCTTATGAAATGCAAACATGTAATGTTGTAATGAACTAAGACCATTATTCTCTGTTGATGATTGTTGCATCCCAGGGAAATTGATGATGCTTATATGTGGTTTTTGGTACCAGCAGTCAGGAGGAGTTTTTCCTATGTTTGTATCACTTCAATGTACCTGTAATTGGTTTATGTTGGTAATTATTTATGATGCAGTCATGATGGGTTGCTGTTGTTTGGTTTTTACTGTGTGTTCACATAAGCTTTGATGAAATTTCTTTATTATTCTTTGAATGTGAAAACTGGGCAGATTGCAAAAAAAATCGGAGCTATGATGTGCTAATAACATTTTTGGTTGAATTCGTTGCCATTCAGGCATGATTTGTGGGAATTACCAGCTTCATTTCACACATCATTCAATTAATTTCCGGAATTACTAGCCTTCTTGCTTACACCATTCAATTAAATCCCACAAATCATCACAAGCTGTTGGGTTGTGGTAATAAAAGCATGCATTGTCGAAGGAGTAACAAATTTGCAATAGTAAAGGCACAATGCACTTATCCAACATAATCCACGCTACAAACCCGAATTACACTGCCACACACACAAACATATGTTCGAAAGTTCGTTTAAGATTCGCTACAAATCACAATCAAAATTAGCATATTTCGAGACCCTACATAAACACTTGCAATCTTCACGCACAAACATACTACATACTATTACATATAAACATTTCACGGATCCTCCCAACAAGTTGGATTTCAGATAAAATCTTCTGGAACTCGTTTTCCCTTTCACATATCTCCAAGTCATTTTCCTCCGTTATCTTAGCAAGTGATTTCAACATATGCGACAAACCGTCGACATTTTCAACTTCGTTTGCAATGCCTCTTGCTTCATTGTCATCATGCGGTGGGCAGTTTTTGCCCAGATTATTTTCACATCATTGTTCTTTTCCACCTCCATCCATTTGAGGAATCCCGCACCACATTTTGGGCATCTTTTTTTTTTTTTTTTTTGTGCAGTCCGACATCAAATGCCCCGCCATTCTACAAGAATGACAAATTTCCCTATTTTTGTTTGTCATCGAACTAGTCTAGTTGGACACACATAAAAGAACCACATTAAAAAAACACGAATTCATTATGTGTAACTAACATACAGTGCTCATTGTGTACAAACATTTCCATTTTTTTGCAGATTCTGTATTATACATAAAATCGACTTTCAAAACAAACCAAAATAATGCTAAATTAGACACGCTGTAGATTCTGTATGGTACATACAATCCACTTTGCAATCAAACCATTGTCATAATCCACTTTACAGATTCTGTAAACCAATTAAATTAGACTAATTAAATTAGACTAATTATCCATTAAAACCAATAACCTCAATTGAGCCAAAATTTGACTAATTATCCCTATAACCCAATAACCTCAATTCGCCATCTGTCATTGCAGCTCTTCACCCATTATTCACCCGTATGCGAACTCAACTAATAAAACCAAAAAATCAAATAATCTCACAGAGAAAATTCTATAAACCAAAAAACGGAAATCAAATGTGCTGCCTTCTTATTACTTACCCAACAAGAACGAGGGAGTTCGGTGGTCGTCTATTGCCGACGGAGGGGGCGTGACGATGGTGGTTCTAGTTGTGCGGCAGCCGGAGGTAGTTTAGTGTTCGCCTCAAGATTTACAGCAGCTGGAGTGCTTGTTTCTTCATGAGAAACTGGGCGGAGAAAAAGGGGAACACGGCTGACGTTTTCCGGCCGGATGAACGGTCGAAGGTCGCCTGAAATCTGGAAAGCTTGGGGAATTTTACACGGCACCGCTGGAAAGCTTTTGAGTGAGGAGGGGTTAGGTTTTGCATTCGGGTCATGAATATACAACAAATAACCCGTTTTTGATCAAATATTTGAAATGCGTTTTATTTTTTAATTTTCCCTCATTTCCACGTCAGCACTGTAACCCAAGCTGTGTTACGTGCTGTATGTGTAGTGGAATCGCTAAAATTTTGAAAGCAATTGTTTGTGTCACCTAACCCCTAGCCCTCTTCACCTACAATTCTCATTACAACAATTATTTATCCGTTTCCCTTATACCTCATTCACCTACCAAATCCTCATTCCCACCAAAATGCTGCATATTTGAAAGGGGCCACTGCTTTGATATTTGCGATCAAGGACGAATCTAGGAAAAAATTCAGCACAACCTAAAAAAATAATTTAGCACGGGCTAAATCCGCCCCTATTTGTGACACCTTCTTCCACTCTGAGAGTGCCACTAGTCGTGATCTCAGTATGCTCGCAGACTCGTAGTTGCCACAAGAAATCACACAATACCCTCCAAGTATTTGACGCAATGTGGAGTTGCAGAATCAGAGTGTTATATGAGGAGGGATTACTTCGATTTTATTGATATTGATTTGTTCGGTAGTTATTCGAGTTTCTTGTGGTCTGCTATTCAAGTATATATTGTTTATGAATGTTGATAGCAATTTCCAATTTCTTAATTGATAGCAATGTAGACTTTAAGAATAAAAAATTATAATAAATTGCAATAAAAATATTTGTTTACTGAATGGACGTAGACTTCCCACCAAACTATGCAGGTATACTTTTAAGCCCGTGTCTGGGACTACTTTTTCTCCCTTTTTTTAGCCATTTTCAAAGTGCAGCACTAAGTTTACATGGGTCCGATACAAGTCACATGTATTGAATGCATCACTTGATTGATTACCCAGTCACTAAAGCAGGCAATAAATTGACCCATGGCTCCTTTAGTATGTCATTCACTTTCGTTGTGCGATTTTGGACATCGGGCATGCAGTTAAACAAGAAAATAATTATTTTCTATTTTTCCCTTCAATTACATAGTCATTTGCAACAGAAGTAGGTTGGAATTCTTGAATTTATTTTCCCTTCTTTTTTTTTTTGGTTTTACATTTTCTCTTTTCATTTTAAAAATGTCCATTCCAAGTGAAAATAACTTACATGTTCGGCATTTGAAATTCAATACTAATGTAGACTTCACCAATCCTGTAAATCACATAGATTATTTTTGATTATAAATGGAAGAGCACTTCTCCATCTTCCGTTTACCTTTAAGTCTTTCATTATTCATACGCTTTAATTTGCTATTTATGTTTCCTCAATTTTAACTCAAACTCCGTTTCTACTTTTATTGTGTAATTCCATTTCTAGATATGTTACTTCATTCTATTCACATAACGACATTTAAGCACTACTTTTCTTTCATTTCAAATGTAGACTAGATTGAATACCCTGTTCGATCGTCAAATCATGCAATCCACTATCTTTCACTTGTCCAAAATAGAAAGAAAGAAAAAAAGCAACTTAAAGGTTTTGACGTTTTGTTACTTTAGCCAATTCAAATACGTAATAATCTAACAGGTGTCTTCGACTTTGTTTGTTTGACTTGGATATACTCGGACTATTTGTACTTGATTTTTGATCTATATGCTACACATTTACCGATTAACAAAAAAAGCAACTTAAAGGATCTATTACTTTAGCCAATTCAAACACAATGATCAAACAGGACTATTAGTTATAATTAAATTGACCAACCAATCCGAAGAAAACAAACTGCATCACACTAATGAATGAAATTTGTATATACCTCACACATTAAGAGAATCAAAATCTCGAAAGGAAAAAAATAATAAAAAAGCAGATTAAGTCTTTAATTAATATCTAATTTATCAACAAAAATACATAATGAAAGGTGTGAATATGAAATGAGACGTGAGCACTATCAATAGATTGAATCGAGTTCCAAGTAATAATGATCCACTACATATCTGGGCCATCAAGGAGGGGCATTTGGGAGTGTTTTTATAGTTTTTAATCATGCATAAAAAATAATTGCATTTAAAGTTATTGAATTTCCACACAATGCACATAATATTTTCATTTTTTTTTAATGGCTGTACTACAAGAATATTTTTGAAACTTCTTCAGGTGCATTATTCTTGTTATATTTTTAATTTGATGGTAAAAGATGACCTTAAATATATTACATCGTAGCACAGGAAAAGCACACAAGCTATTACTTTTATTTGTCTCGCCTTCTTCCAAACAAGTGTTCGTGAGTTTATGTATGGATATTGTTGACCTTGAAATTCTATGAGGCCATGTAATCAACAGAATTCAACTTTTTTTTCCGTTCGTGTGTATGTAACATGTGAACTTGGACAAAACGAAATTCTAAAGTAAGGAAAGACATTAATTTGATCTAACATTACATTCACATATTAAACAAATCTAAAAATATCTATTCTACAAGAGCTGTAATTGTTATAACAAGAAATCACATCATGTTGTATAAAGAAAAATATAAAATTGCAGTTTAAAGATTTTGGTAGAATCACTTATCATCTAGTCAGTCAGTGATGGCTACTGACAAAACGTATAATCTTTTTCTCATGATTTTGACAATTAATTCTCCAAAGGGTAAATAGCACAATACCCCTACCTATTGGCCAAACTACCGAAAATCCCCAACCTTTTGGAAATAGTACAAATGTCCATGTTTGAAACGTTTAGTGTCTGATACCACTTATCGTCCATTTTCTCAATAAAAATGTATGAAATAACGAATATACCATCCCAATTAAATAAAACAAAGAAAAAAAATTACCATCAAGTCGCAAAATTTTCAAAAAAAATTATAAATAAGTCTCAAACAAATAAATAAATTCACTTCCTCTTACTCCTTTCTCTCCCACTACTACAATTCACCGTCTTCCCAACATTATCTGCTTCTCCATTTTCATTTTTTCACTCTTTGCCATTTTATTCTCCTTTTCTCTCTAAAATTATTAAAGAAATCGTTTGTGTCACCTAACCACTAACCCTCTTCGCCTACCATTCCCATTACAACAATTATTTATCTTTTTCCCTTATTCCTCATCCACCAAAGAAATTGTTGCAAAGAAAAGATCCACAATTTTACTTTTGATAATGCTAGTATTAACATAAAAGTTCTAGACAAATTGATGAAGCATCTCGATCCCAATTTTGATGAAAAACTTCTTCACGTGTATTATGTTTGTTATATTTTTAATTTGATTGTAAAAGATGGCCTTAAATATATGCATCATAGCACACGAAAAGCACAAAAGCTATTACTTATATTTGACTCCCCTTCTGGCAAACAAGCGTTTGCGAGTTTATGAATACATGCTAAGTTGCTCAACATATGTGATGAGAATCACGTAGCAACGAACATTACGCAACCCACAACAAGATTGAAGATCGGATCCCAAGAACGCCAATAAAAAATGTTTTGGATTTAACCTAAAAACAACGAACCAAGCAACCAATAAAATAGATTTATCGACCTCTTGATCACAAAATAATTGAATCACACCCGAATTTGTGAACGCCACAAGATTGTGAATCTTGATAAGTTCGATTGAACGCTGCAAGAATATAATTCCTAATAAATTCGAATGTTCAATTAAGAACAAGAAAACTGGAAGCAAAATCGCCCATGTATTAATCTCAAATATCAAAGTCTGAAAATACAATGAATAATAAAATTCATATTTATATTAAACCTAAAATATGGTAAAAAGGGAATTAAAGACTCCTTGAGATATAGAAATTATGAAAATAAGTATTTTAGTCAAAATAAACTTTCTCGTGAAAAAAGAAAAAATTGGCTTGGAAATTGTTCCATACGATCGCATGGAATTCCTCACATCCACATCAACGCCCTGGCCTCCTCTGTGCGACCGCAAGGTAGGAACTATTGATATGATTCGGCATAGAGTTATTTTTGGACGATTATTTTCTATTTTCGCGAGAGTTTTATTTAGCCTAGAATTCTTATATTTTGGTAACTTTACATATTTTAGGACTTTATTCCGTTTTTAATTAGTTTATAATTTTTCCATATAAATAGTTTATTATTTCATTGTTTAGGACAAATTATTGATTATGAATTAAGAAATATTCTCTCCATTGTTCTTCATAGAACGCCTTATCGAACTTATCAAATATTGTTATATTTGTGGCGTTCAACCTTAGAACTTATCAAAGGATTATACACCCTTTGTGATGTTCGTAAATCGAGATTCATGTTTCCGCACATCAAGGAATTTAAGGTTTAATATACCTTAGGTTCTTGGTTTGTGAGTCTCGGGTCAAGATCCTATCGTCTACAACCAGAATTTGGACTTTCCCAACATTTTCAAACTAATTTTGCGAGTTCCATGCGATTCCCCTACCCGAGATCTCATCAAGTGGTATCAGAGCTCGGGCTTCAGATTCAGGTTCTATCTTTTTATATTTGTTTTGAGTTTTTTGTTATTTGTTCTTCGTGGTCTTCGGGTCAGAAATAGTTTTTTGAGTTTATATCTAAGCAATTTAAAAAAAAATAGTCAAAATTGTATTTCGAACTATTTAAGAGTTCAAATTAGTTTTTGTTTGTTTCGCAGGACTTTTAGTCGAATTTTCAAGTAAAAAAATAAGAATTAACAAAAAAATTTGAAAAAAATTATTATTTAATTTCGGGAATTCCCATCAGTTTTCAATTTTTTGTTTTTGCGTAAAAAAAAGCATGAATGGTGATTTGGGACACACTAAGTATTAGAAGACGGTCCACTTGATCCAACCCCTGGTCTCCACCCTGCTCATGTCTCTGACAGAATAAAGCAAACAAATCCTCATTTGTAAATTCATTTTCATTCTCGTTGTTTTGAACTACCGATGAAATTCTGTGCATAACAGCGAGATCACGATAAAGAGCAACTGTCTCGATTATAACCACATCATCCTTACGAGCTATCTCCACTGTGTCCTAAAAATCATTGGCATTGTTATCCACTCCATCAGAATCTTCTTGTTCACCTTCAATGACATCATTCCTCACTAAAGTCACTCAAAAAACTGTCAAAGTCATATGCATTTTGTTCAATTCTAATAGATAATTCAATTTAGCATTAGAAGTAACCTTCATAGGTGGAATTGGAATGGATGAATCCTCATGCCTATTGAATAGAAATCTCAGTTCCATATCGTACTGAGAGTGATCGTCGTTCAACTTATTTTGTAAATCATGATACATTTTCACGTATGATGTACTCTCGAGTTAATATCCCAAATAGTCACTGAACTTTGCCAAAAGTATCCAGAAAGGTCACTGAACTTCAAAACATTCCTAAATAGTCGCTGAACTTTGCCAAAAGTTCTTGGGAGGTAACTGGTATTGGCAAAATTCAGTGATGTATGGGGTCAAAATTTGCTAAGTTGAGTGACTATCTAGGAAAGTTTTTGTAAAGTTGAATGACTATCTAGGAAAATTTTGAAGTTCTGTAACCTCTTGGGAACTTTTGGCAAAGTTCAGTTACTATTTAGGGACATTTTGAAGTTCAGCGACCTTTCTGGGTACCTTTGAAAAAGTTCAGTGACTATTTGAGGTATTAACCTATGTATTCTCTGTTACGAAAATTGTATAACACCACGTATATCACTTGTCCATTTTCATACTCATCGATCATTTTCATTCAATTCAAAATCACCAAAGTAAAAAATCGGGATTACAACCGTATTTGTATGGTGAAACAGAATTTTTAATTATAAGAAAAAATCAGTGGCAATAAAAATTATTAAAAAAAGTCGACAAACAATCGGAAAATAGTGAGCTATTTAAACAAACGTCCAACTATTTTTCATCAGATTCATTTCGTTTGAAAGATGTAAATGATTTTTTTCTTATATGCGTTTAAACAAATTATAGATCTGTTAATTTTTTTTTATTCATTAACTAATCTTTGTTAAATAAATATTTTCAATTACAACGTATACTAAATTACAGAAAACGAAATTAATCATGTGTAAATATACTTACCGATTCGAAGTGATTGATATAAAAAAATTGATTTTAGTGTTCGATAAATTTGTAAGATTTTGGGGTTGAGGCAAATGAAAGATAAGAGAGTTTTTATTTGTGTTGGAATAAACAAATAAAAAAAGTTAGTTGATTTTGAAGTTTTAAGTGAGAAGTGTTTGGTTTTCAATTGTTAACTAAAATGGTAGTAATGTCTTTTAAACAAAACAATATTTTGTAGTTGTATAATATACTTAAAGCATCTTTATCTTTTAACATTCAAGAGGTCATTGTGATAATATTCAATTGTTCAAAAGTCAATGTGAAATTTTGATGGTTTGACTGTGTCAATTTTAAAAGTGCCCCACCTAATACACTATTACTCGACAATATTTGTGCAAGGGAGAAAATTCGACCAAGAAATCTTCAAGAAACAAAATAGTGAAAACTAAAAACTACGAGAAAAGAGGAAATTAAAACATCATAAAATTAAATTACAACTTGAGAAGAAATTATTATTTCTTAATAAATTTTGTTCGATCAATAAGTGAGGTATGCTAGAGTCTATAATTTAATTATGGACCATTTTTAAATTCTTCTACACTTAAAAGTGAGCTCACAAAAAAAAAAAAAAAATACTAATTAGATACATAACTATATAGCATCTAGAAAATTGCAGTACACGTTAAATTCATTCTGATTGAGCAAAAAAGGAAAAAATTATATTTCAAAAGAGAATCACAAACTCATAATAACAAAAAATGTATACCATAGTTCAAATTACGAATATGGACCATGCTATACTTACTCACACTTTTCTACCAACTCTCTTACTTACTACTCACAATAGGGGGTGTGAATTGTCAGATTATTTTATTCATGCGGGGCCCGCATTGCCATGTGAGTGTGAGTAATCCATTTTGAAAAGTAGTTAGTACATATAGAATAATCCTTATGAGTATACCAAGTTAAATTGCCACGTAAAAAAAATTAAATTAAAAATTGCTTAAATTTCTAAACAATGAAAAAAATGTAAAAAAGCTCGAATTATAAAGAATGGACTCCTTGATTCATCAACTTACACATAGCTTTAACTCTTTGATTCATTGACAATTCAAATTGTAAGGATTAACATGTACTAACATCTGAAATTCAACAATCCGATGTTAGACGAGAGATAGAAAAGTAAGAGGCATTATTATTTTTTAAGCTTAGAGTCTACAATTCTAGACAAATTACTACCGAAATTAGGATTTTTAGATTTCATATTTTTTTTACCCAACGTATAAGTTGTGAATAAAAAATATTTTACATTCGGATACCCACTGTCCTGATTCACGAATCAAGACTCGACTCTAACCCACGCAATTCTCAATTTTCGGTTTCGGTTTCGGTTTCTATTTTATTTTATTTTATTTTATTTGAATCAGACCAAAACCTCCGGTTCCTGATCGATTTGATTTAGTAGGTTCGACTCCGGTTAAAATGTCTAGGCCTATCTATTAATTTACGTTGATACTAGTGGTTTTTTGTTTTAAAAAAAAAAACAAAAAAAAAATTTGTACATGAAATACTAATCTATGTACAATTTAGACATTACATACTTATTGTAGTTGATCCCATACTAAAATAAAGGCGGGTATTTACAAATTTATAATTTCTTACATATATAATCTCTTACAAATTTACGACTTCATTATACTTCTACAACTAAAAGTGCTTCTTTGGAGGAGTTGGGGGGGGGGGGGGGGGGGAGGAAACCCAATACTCATGCTTTTCTCGCCCCGGAGCGAGCACGAGCCAGCTTTACTGCAGGTGCAGGGAGATATAATTTAAATCCATAATTGACTGCATAGGAAATTATTCGGTATTGGCGGATGAAGGGTGAAAATAGACAAATTCTTGTTGAAATTAGGATTGAAGGAGAATAAATTCTAGAATTTAGGGATCTTCATCAGGCAGCATTAATCCAGGTGCAGTAAGTTATACCCATATGGCTTTCTAGTTGTTTGAGGCAATTGGTGGCCCTACAGTTCTTACTGGACTCATTGAACCTCCAATGGATTCCCTGTATGATAAACCATTATTTTTTAATTAATTGAACCTATATAAATAAATTATAACGATCCAATTGGAAGTTTAGTGACTTACATGAAATTAGGATTAATGTAAAGTAACCTCCAATGTTTTAACCTCATATGTATGCTCATTGAGTGCTTTGAAAACTGTCTATGTTTTTCGTACATGTGTAAATAAGAGGTTGTAGTAGTTTGACAATAATTGTAAAATTTTGTCAAAGATTATGATGCAAAAGATGATTGAATATTTTTAACGACAAACCAGAAGGAATAGCAAAAAGAAAATCATTTAAACAAACCTCAACTTCATAAAGATTTGAGTTTAGTTTTTTATTATTGATTTGAGGACATGTCTGGTGCATCGTATTAGATCGAATAAGGAATAAAATAATTATATTTTGTATTTTCCGATGTTTGGTGCAGTTAGTATCAAGATTAAATTAATCCGAGGTGCTTATCCACCTTTACTCACTTCTAAGTTATATGTAAACAAAATATTTTTAAAAAAATAAAAATTTCTCTTATGAGTAAGAAAAAATTTCATACAACAAATTTTTTTGTAAACAAATTCCCTTAATAAGTTAAAAACAATCCTCTTAAAAAATATTTTCATAAATTTTAATTTTTCTTTAATTTTATTATCTTCTAATAATACAATATAACTCCAAACGTCATATTATAACAATTCTCTCTCTCCTATAATTCAAAAAAATGTGCTTTATAATATGAGAAATTTTCCCCCTTTTATGATATATTTCTACGTTTGATATTTGAAATGGTTTTGTGGGTCTTTTATCCAAGTGGGTGTCTTAGTTTTTTATTTCTTTAAGGGAAAAAATTATAACTAAGATATTTAGTATTACCCATTTCAAAAATAAGAATAAAAGTTTCAAATTTCAAAAATCATATTCTTATTAAAATTTATTTTTGATGTAATTAATTAATTATATATTTAAGGTCACAAATTTATACAACTTGTTCACAAATTAACGATTTAATTAGTCACATTATTTTTCGATTACAGATCAGAATTTTTATGTATAACAAATTATTTACGGTCACAATTCAAAATCTTTATAAGTCACAAATCCAAACTTTTAACTGTCACAAATCCACTACTCCAACGAACCACCACTTGCACCATCCCCACCTCGCCATCTCCACCACCATTACTAAAGAAGAAGGGGAACACCACCACTACTCCAACAAACCACCACTTGTACCACCCCCACCTCGCCATCTCCGCCACCATCACTAAAGATGAAGAGGAAATAGAGGTAGATTAGAAATAAACCCTTCACCGAGGTGTCACAACGACGATGGGTGCTTCTGCGTGTGGTGAAGTTGTTGCACCATCGTCGCATAGCACAGCTACAACGATGCTACGTGCCTGCGTAATTTGTTAAGAATCATTGAAGGTGGCTGTGGCTGCGGGAAATATTTTTTGTGGTTCTCGTGGTTGTGGTGTGGTAGAGATGGTGAGGTGGTTGAGTATGGTGTTGGCGAGGTGGTGACGACGATTGGTGGTGGAGGTGCTTCCTGGCACTGGCTAGAGAGAGGAGAGAAGGTGAGATAGAGAGAGGAGAGAAAATGGAGAGTGAAAATATTACGGTTTTGGTGTAGGTGGTTGGGTGTGTGTTAGGTTGGATGAATATGTGTATTTAATTGATTTTGTAATATAATTATTGATATGTAAAATTTTAATTATCATTTGATTTTTGAAACAAAAAACTTGTAAATCTTAATTTTGAAATGTGAAGTTTAAATTTTTGGCATGCTGTACTTTCCACTTTCTTTAATGACAGAAGGGACAAAAAACAGACTCGAAAAGAAAAAGGATCTTTTTTTGGGGTTTTCTATTTTTACATCGGAGTGTTGCGTGCAACCGCCTCAAAATAGGGGATGCATGCCCAATAAAAAATCATGGACCCTCCCTATAGTGAGAGGGCTTGTACACATAGCAAAACCCCCCTTTTTTTCCTTATTCAGATAAAAAGGGATAAATGCACAACAATCATGTGGTAGTCATTAAAAGAGGAAGCCCTCTTCATTGTTCTCAGTACATCGAGACAATCACGTTCAGTGACCTTCTGTCATAAAGTTTTAAAAAAAATTAAAAATGAAAGGATTGCAAAATTACCATGTGCCCTTCCATTTGATATTTCTAATTTTAACAAAGAAAAAAAAAATTGGGCTGCGAAATTTTTTAGTATAAGAAAATGAATTTTGTTTCGTCTCTAAATAATGTCCTTTTTAGAAAAAAAAAAAAAAAAATTATTGCATAAATTTAGAATTATTTAGACACTATATCGAATTAGACAAAGTTGACAATAATTTTGAGTCTATTCAAAACTCTCTTTATTTTTGCACACATTTCAAATTATCTAGACATTCTGGACAAATTAAATAAAATGAACATAGTTTCTGGACACTATTCTTTCTATCTAGATAATATTTTTTGATAAATGACAATGTAGTAATTTGCTTGACTGAAAAACTATTTAATAAATTTTTTTATTAGAGATTTCATTTAAAAAAAAAATTGACTACTTATAAATATTTCAATTCTGGTAGATAGAGTAGTAAATTCTTGATTGGGGGAGAGGAGAGGGAGTGTATTTTATGTCTATAGCTAAGCATTAGCGGAAAAATACTGTTTAATCGGGTCAGCCAACTACATTGTTAGTTAATAAAACTTGGCCACTCTCGTGTAAGTGTAACTGTAAAAATATATATAAACTGATTAAAATTTTTGAAAGAAGCAAAACGGTGTAGACGAAAATCTAAATAAAAAAAGAAGATGTAAAACGGATTTATTTTGTCTAAGAGTTATATAAAAAAAGGGTTAATTTCACAAACAGTCACTGAACTTATCTCAAAATCACAAAACGATCACCGAAGTTCTAAACTTGTAGAAATGGTCACTGAACTTACAGAGGATTTCACTAACTGTCACTGAAGGATATTTATGATTTGAATTCAAATTTAAAGGACCAAAACACGCGAACATAGAATCTTGAAGACCAAACCACCAAAACTTGACAATTTTTTTTTTCTTCTTTAAGTTTGGACGAGTTTTGTAGCAAATTTTCGAAAACTTCCGATCACCAAGACCGCCGTATTTGGATATCATTGGAAAATTCACAATGTCCTCTTCAATTACCACCCAAAATCTCACATAACTCAAAGGGATTCGGCCGAAATAAACCCACAAAGTCGACTACCCGAAAAATGAAAATCTGGGCAGAAAATTTAGATTTTTGGGCGAGTTTTGAGGCACATTTTTAGAAACATCCAACCACCAGTACTGTCGGCTTTCCAATGGTATCCAAATCAGGTTGTCTTGGAGGTTGGATGTTGTCGAAAATTTGCCTCAAAATTCGCCCAAAAATTTGAATTTTCTGCCCATATTTTCTCATTTCAAGTAGTCAAATTTGTGAGTTTATTCCGGCTGAATCCCTTGGAGCTATGGGGAGATTTTGGATGATAATTGAAAAGGACATTGTGAACTTTCTAATGGTATCCAAAACCTGCGGTCTTGGTGGTTGGAAGTTGCAGAAAATTTGCCTCAAAACTCGCCTAAACTTAGAGAGAAAAGACTTACTTTGTCAAGTTTTGTAATTTGATCTTCAAGGTTCTATGTTCATGTGTTTTGATCATTCAAGTTTGAATTAAATTATAACAGTCCTAATAGTGACCGTTTCTACAAGTTTGTAAACTTAAGTGACTGTTTGTGAAAGTGCCCCTTAAGTTCAGTGATCGTTTCTGCAAGTTTTGAATTTCAGTGATCGTTTTGTGATTTTGAGATAAGTTCAGTGACCATTTGTGAAATTAACCCTATCAAAAAATCATGCAATCTTCCTTGCAATACAAAAGAGGCAATCTCAAGGTTACTATTCCCATAAAAAATGATTCAATCTATTTTCCTTTTTTTTTTTTCCCACTAGCGACGGATTGTGCATTGCACGATTACCATTATAATTTTAGAAGGGATTTTGATAAAAGGACATACTATTTTAGAACATGAATTATGTAGTCTGATCAATATATTTTTATATTATGTTACAAATTAATAAAAAAATGAAGCAGCTTAACAAAAAGAATGTGCACGGACCACAAGTTTCATTCATAACCTGAGAAGAGGAGTCAAATGTCCTGGAAGCCTGTCATATAACTTCAAGATATTTATATGCCTTATGTCTTGCTCTGCCTTGATAATCAATCTGTGCAAAATGAATAGAATCAAATTCCAATTATGGAAACAAAAAACAAATAAATAAATGAAAGATGAAGTAAGAACAAAAAGTTTGTAATACATAAATATGAAGTATCTAGTCCATAGATTATGGACTTTGATTGTGTTAAGTTGATAGTTCTTCGAATTTGAACAACAACAACTATCTTTGATATGATCCGGAATACGCTAAAAATTATCAGGAACCCGAAGCATGTTGGAGAGAGGCTAGAGACAAGTTCGAGACTTCAAAGAGCTGATAAAGTCGATCATTTACATGTTCAAGCAACGAAGTCCATAATGTTTGAATTTAGCAAGCCCAGGGTCAAGTCTCAAATGGGCATGGAAGGCAAGATGGAGTGAAGTCACTTGGATCGAACAAAAGGCCAAGGTGGCAGAAATTTATTAATATGCAATCGCATAGTAATATCATGCTTGCGGTTGCACAAGCAACAACCGAAAGTTGGTCGGGGGAATTTGCCATAACCATGCGACCGCACCACTTATAGCCTTGCAGTCGCATAGGCCAAAAATGGGGTAAATTTTTTTATTTTCGCAAGAGTTTTATTTTGGCTAGGATTGTTCACTTTTGACAACTTTTTATATTTTTGGACTCTTAAATTCTGTTTTTATTTTATTCCTAGGGTTTAGTATAAATTGGAATTTTTATTTTCATTGTAAACACACTATGATTATTATTAATTAAATTGAAAGGGTTTTTTTTTTCTACCTTTGTTCTTCATTGAACAAACTTATCACGAAGAATCTTGTGGCTTTCGACCAATCAAGTGAGGTTCGTTGATTTTATGATCACAGGGTGAAAGTATTCTTATAATTGTCTTGGTTTCTTCATTCATTAATTGTCGGGTTGAGCTTTCAAATTCCGGGTTGAATTTCTTAAATTGTGTAATCAAAAGGTCGTCATATCCGTTTTGTGATTATGTCAGTTGTTTGTTTCATTGTTTTCTAAGTCAAATCCATGAACCTTGGTTATTGGCTTTCTTGGGTTGGATCTTCAATCTCGTTGTGGGTTGCGTAGTGTTCGTTGCTACGTGATTCTCATCAATTGGTATCAGAGCTTAGACTCCAAAATCAAGGTATATCTCTTTATCTTTCTTTTTTTTTTGAGTCTTTTGTTATTTGTTCTTCATGTCCGTCATAATTTTTGAGTCTTTAATCTAAAAAATTCCAAAAAAAAAGAGTTTTTGGGCTAATCTAAGATCCAAATCAACTTATGTTTGCTTCGTTGTTATTGTAGTCGATTTTCGAATTTAAAAAAAAAATCGAAATAAAAAAAATTCTAAAAAAAAGTTACTATTCACGAGGGTACTGTTCACTCCAAAAAAAATATTGTTTTAATTTATTTTGGGAATTGCCATTATCCTACAATTTATTCTAAGTCAAAATCTGTTTCTGGCCAATCCAACGCAAAATTCAAGAATCACTTTCTTTGATTTTCATAGTGCCTATTCGAAATTTTATCCAATCTTTTTCTTCTTCTTTCTTGAGTTTTCTTGATTACACTCTCCGATTTGAATTCTACAAGAAATTAAGTGATACACGAGAAGATAAAAGTGAGGCAAAAAATATTCTAGAATTTAGGATGTCGAATGACGTGATACGACGATTTGACTGGTTGTTTGAGGAAATGAGAGATAGACTGGACACAAAAGTTGCTAATCTTCATAGGAGACAACATGCAAAAGCACCCAATGCAAGGAGACATGGTAAAAATCTTAGTGGAAAAGGTGTTGATACAGGAATGTGCAATAGAAAGATGACAATTCCTTCATTCAAAGGAATGAGTGATCCGGAGGCATACTTGGCGTGGGAAGAAAAGTGGAGCTCATATTTGATTGCCATAATTACTTTGAGGAGAGAAATGTAACGTTAGCTGTAACTAAATTTGTAGATTATGCTATAATTTGGTGGGATCAATTAACAACATCTAGGCGGAGAAATTATGAGAGGCCTATTGAAATTTGGGATGAGTTAAGGGCTATCATGAGGAAACGATATGCAACTAATCACTATTATGGGTAGACGGGAGATAGGCATGGAAGAGGGTTTCGAGAGGATTCTATGAGGTGTGATGGAGTTGAGAATTCAATGTGGGGGTAAAACACTTATTGTGAAGCATGTTAGTAGTGTATCAACTAAGCTGACTGGTTTGGATTATAAACTAGAATTTTCAAAGATTAGCGACATGATTAATTCTCAAATTGATCATACAAAGGAACAAGGGGAGAAAAGAGAGAAAATAGTGAGGTGGCTAAGTGTGATGAAAAATCTTAGTCGAGCCATATGAGAGAACAGAAATAGAAAGTGAAAATGAGAGTGGAGAGGTGGCAAAAAAGGAAGTGGAGCCACAAGAGGGAAAATAAAGTGAGTCTTCAGATAGGGAAGAAAAATCAGAAGTGGGCTTACATGAAAATGAGAGTGAAGTTAAGAGGGTTTTAGTGAGAACTAACAATTCTCTCCCTAGTTTGGCTATTTCTGTTTTGTAGGATTTTGAAGACTTAGTCCATGAAGGTAGACCTATTGCCTACCCCAGTTTGAAAATTTCTTTATTACCGGAGATCAACTTTGTGATTCCTGAAGAGGTAAAGAAACTGCCATAGAAGGAATTCATATGCAGTGGATTGAACTACCAAGGTGAAATGATGGGAGACATAAGTCCATTTGCAGTGCCATTACTACAAGCACCTAGGCAGGATAGGACATGGAGGAAGCACAGTGACATGCCAACGGAGATTATTTTTGGTGCATCTCAAACTTGTAGAAGGAAGCCATTGGGACGAGCACACTTTGATCTATGTGATGGTTATTGGGTGTTCATACGAAAGAGGCAGGAAAAAATTCAAAAGAGGTCCAAACTGCATCCTAGATGAGATAGACCATTGCATGTTCTAGCCATGATTGGAAGTAAAGCTTATAATTTGGGTTCGGATTCAAGGTCGAATCCTTTCGAAAAGAGAGGGGATGATATGATCCGGGATGCGTCACAAATTATCAAGAACCCAAAGCATGTTGGAGAGAGGCTAGAGACAAGTTCGAGAGTTCAAAGAGCTAATAAAGCTGGTCATTTACATGTTCGAGTAATGAAGTCCATAATGTTTGAATTTAGCAAGCCTAGGGTCAAGTCTCAAGTGGCCATGGAAGGCAAGATGGAGTAGAGTCCCTTGGATTGAGCAAAAGGCAAAGGGGTCTAAAATTTATTACTATGCAATTGCATAGTAATATCATGCTTGCGGTCACACAAGTAGCAACCGAAAGTTGGCCGGGGGAATTAGACATAACCATGCGACCGCACTACTTATAGCCTTGCGAGAGTTTTATTTTGGCTAGGATTGTTCACTTTTGGTATTTTTGGACTCTTAAATTCTGTTTTTATTTTATTCCTAGGGTTTACTATAAATAGAAATTTTTATTTTCATTGTAAACAGACTATGATTATTATGAATTAAATTGAAAGGCTTTTTTGCTTTCTACCTTTGTTCATCATTGAACAAACTTACGGAACTTATCAGGAGGAATTTTGTAGCATTCAACCAATCAAGTGAGGTTCGTTGATTTTATGATCACGGGGTGAAGGTATTTTTGTAATTGTCTTGGTTTCTTGATTCATTAATTGTCGGGTCGAGCTTTCAAATTTCGGTTTGAATTTCTTAAATTGTGTAATCAAAAGGTCATCATATCCATTTTGTGATTGTGTCAGTTGTTTGGTTCATTATTTTCTAAGTCAAATCCATAAACCTTGGTTATTGGCTTTCTTGGGTCGGATCTTTAATCTCGTTGTGGGTTGCGTAGTATTCGTTGTTACGTCGTTCTCATCAGTCTTAGAAATACCCCGACCCCAAGTAGATAAACTTGAACTGCAGAGTGCCCAAATGAATCAATCTGCCATCTGGCATGAGGAATCTTATTAAACTGACTCTTTCTCCAGGGGCGGAATTAGTGTGGGGGCAGTGGGATTAGTTGCTCCCACACTAAGTTTCGAAATTCAAATTTTGGCCCATAATTTTTTTAAGTTTTTCAAAAAAAAGTCTTTAATTTTTAATTTTTGCTCCCACGATTTAATTTTTTTTCTAATTTGCCCCCACAAAACTTTTCTTCTGGCTTTATCAGTTTATGGCCAAGAGTTGTTTGGTCAATCATGTCTTTATAACGGGTAGTTGCTTCATCATGTATACACCAGCCACAATTTTTGCACCCATTGTCATTAAAACAGTTCAACGCCAAACTTCTCTAGAAAAAGGATAATGATAGCAGGTTAGAAAGAATCAAAATACACAAATGCCAACTGGCCAGCATCAACAAGTTTTCTTACTTCCTCTTGAATTTCTGGACCTTGCTCTTCCCACTGTCTACTGAAATTGCCTAATATAATAGCAACTCATTCTTAACAACAGGGAAACCATCACGTATAACTGGCATTACACACTGTATTTATGCACAGTTCTCATCTCTAAGAAGGGAAGCAATTAACTTATTCAAAAATCTTTCATTCACTCCTAGTAATAGTGAACTTCAATCATTATGCGTATGCACGACAGTGTATTTTCATGCTAGCTCCACATGCCAAGGATTTTCCTCTTCTTTTTTATATTGGTTGTGGTATGCTTATCAGTTGACTAGAAATGAGAGTTGATGTAGGACCAACTAACTATTTACTCGTGTATTCAGCGTACATGCACGGTGATGATTTTTCCAGCATCATTTGTTCCATTGGCAAGTAATTTTCAATATAAGATTGAAAAAAGACATGAATGCAAAATCATATACAGTAATATGACCGATTTCAAATCCAAGAAAACAAAGAAAAGGAAGATTTCGACATGACCATAAAATTTTGCTAATCCTCGATGCACATTGATGGATCCATCCAGACCCAACTGTGGATATTTAGTAGCCTACATTTCACACCGTACAGGCATGAACACACCTGAATTTCACTTGATAGTTGGCATACAGAGGAGGAAAAGAAGACCTGGCAGCGGCCAAATACATGATTTACGAAAAAAGACATTGTCATTCATGTTAGACAAAAATCGCTCCAAACAAATATGCAGAAACGATTTGGATCGAAAAGCCGAAAATTACACGGATCAAAATCATACCTCCGACCATTGATGTGTTCCAGAAGCTCTCCTTTATCCAGGTAATGGCACTTCCAAGTTCTCTACACTTTATATTGATGGTGTATGCTGTGTTTTCGTGTGGTGAGCTTGGGGACCAAAACCCATCTATATTTATAGCCAAACTCCCATCAAGTTATGGCTTAGGTTAGCAATCAATTGATGGTGAAACTGAATTCGATGAATGCTTAATTGAAATTCATTAAATGTTGAAACTGAAGAGTGAGTGAATGTTGGACCAAATGAAGAAGTTGGAACGGGTTCTGTTACATTCTCCCACTTGGTCCATACATTCAACCTAATGTCTCAACTTAACTCCATCGATTGTTCTTCTTAAGAAATAAACTCATGAATCATGACGATAAGTCCTCTAACAACGAGTATTATCTTCCATGTATTACAATGCACTTAGCTTCTGAAGAATTATTCTTTATAAGGTAACAATACTTAATGAAAAAGACCCCATATCTTATTCTTGGTCCTACATAAATGTATTTTCTCAAATAAATTAAGGCGCGCATGAATATGAGAAAATAGGACAACAAATAAGAGTTTCGTACAAAAATTGTATATACCATTACATAGTGGAATCAAGTCCCATTTTCTCTACATGATCCTTGAATTTCAATGGTGGCATGCCTTTAGTCAAAGGATCAACGATCATCAATTCAGTGTTTACGTGCTCAATGACCACTTTATTTTCTTTAATACGTTCCCTTATGGCTAAATACTTAATGTTGATATGTTTACTTCGACTACCGCTTTTGTTGTTCTTAGCCATAAAGATAGCAGCTGAATTATCGCAGTAAATTCTTAATGGCCTAGAAATGGAATCCATAACTCTAAGCCCAAATATGAAACTCTTGATCAATACACCATGCGAAGTAGACTCAAAACAAGAAACGAACTCGACTTCCATAGTGGAAGTATCAATTAAGGTTTACTTGGCACTCCTCCATGATACAGCTCCACCAGCCATCATAAAAATATATCATGATGTTGATTTTCACGAATCAACACAGTTGGCAAAGTCTAAATATGAGTATCCAATCATTTGCACATTATCCATCCATTTATATATAAGCATGTAATTTTTGGTTTCTTGAAGATACATCGTTACTTTCTTTGCCGCTCTCTAGTGGTCAATTACTTTAATATCGTCCTAACATTCCTATAACAAATACAATGCCAGACCTTGTGCACACTTAAGCATACATCAGGCTTTCGATAACAGAAGCATATGGAATGTTCTTCATTTGTTCCCTTTCTAGATCATTTTTTGGGCATTGGTTCAAATTGAACCTATCACCCTTCACTATGGGAGCTACACTTGGTGAAAAATCCTTCATTCGAAATCTCTCTAAAACTTTGTTGATACAAGTTTCTTGAGACAGACCCAAGATCCCTCGTAATCTGTCTCTATCAATCTTAATGTCAATGACATAAGATATCTCACCCATATCCTTCATATCGAAATATTTAGAGAGGAATTGTTTCACCTGATGTAACAAACACTTATCACTGGTCTCAAGTAAAATGTTATCTACGTATAAAACAAGAAAACAAATCTTACTCCCACTAACCTTTTGGTATATACATTGATCCATAGGATTTTTAACAAATCCAAATGAAGAAATTACTCCATGAAATTTTAAATATCATTGATGGGACGCTTGTTTTAAGTTATATTTAGACTTCTTGAGCTTATAGACCAAATGCTCACCATCATTAGAGGAGAATCCTTTAGGAAGTTTCATATAAACCTCCTCCTCTAAATCTCCATTGAGAAAGGTTGTTTTCACATCCATTTGTTGTAACTCAAGGTCAAAATGGGCTACTAATGCCAAAATAATATGTAGAGAATCTTTCTTAGGTACCGAAGATAATATCTCTGTATAATCAATTCCCTCATCTTGAGTGAATCCCATAGCAACAAGTATTGCCTTGTATGTCTCAATATTGCCTAGCGAGTCTTTCTTAGTCTTAAAGACCCATTTACAACCAATGGATTTAGCACCACTAGGCAACTCAACAAGATCCCAGACTTCATTGCTTTTCATGGAACTTATTTCTTCTTTTATGGCATTGTACCATAATTTTGACTCTTTACTACTCATGGCTTGTGAGAATGATTCAGGATCATTTTCGGCTCCTATATTATTGTCAGGTTCTTGTAGATACACGTCATAATCACTAGGAATTGTTGACCTTTTGGTTCTAGTAGATCGTCTTAATGTTGTACCATCAACTTCTTGAGAAAATTGTGGCTCAATTGTTTGTTCAGGAGGTTCTGGTAATTCCTAAACTACTAATCTACTTGAATGTTGTCGGTAGCTTGTGAAATTTCAGTAATTGGTTGTTCAACACCTGTTTGTACTTGAGGGGTGCTGTAAACTATGACTAATATGTCACCTGAGGGAGAATGTTGAAATTCTAAATGATCAAGCTTAGAAACTTCGTTTCTGGTTTGATCTCTCCCACTCATCAAGTCATTCTCAAGAAATTTAGCATTTCTTGATTCCACAATCCAAGTGTTGTGAGATGGATAGTAAAATCTATACCCTTTAGACCTTTCGGCATATCCAATGAAATACCCACTAATGGTCCTTGGGTCCTGCTTCTTCTCTTGTGGATTATAGATCCTCACTTTAGATGGACATCCCAAACTGCATATGTCGCAAACTCGATTTCCAGCCTTTCAATAATTTAAATGGTGTCTTTGGGATAGCCTTGGTTGGAACTCGATTTAATATATACATTGCCCTCTTAAGTGCTTTAGTCCACAAGGATTTAGGAAGATTAGAGCTACTAAGCATGTTTTGCATCATGTCCAATAAAGTTCTATTTTTTCTTTCTTCCACTCCATTCTAGTATGGTGAACCAGACATGGTATAATAGGCAACTATCCCATGCTCTTGAAGAAATTTAGCTAGCGGACCAAGTGCTTGTCCATCCTCTGTGTATTTACCGTAATATTCTCCACCTCTATCTAATCTTACGATCTTAATTTATTTATCATATTGTTTCTCTACTTCAACTTTAAAGGTTTTAAAAGCATCCAATACTTCGCTCTTATTATGAAGCAAGTAGAGATACATATACCGTGAATAATCATCAATAAAGGTGATGAAATATTTCTGACCATGTGAGTCCATATCTGGATTACATATATCAGTATGTATGATTTCTAATATGTCTGAACTTCTATTGGCACATTTCTTGGACTTGTTGGTCTGTTTTCTGTTAATGCGGTCCACACATGTGTCAAAATTAGTAAAATCTAGAATACTAAGTACCCCATCATTTACTAATCTTTTAATTCTATCTATAGAGATATGACCTAATCTCTGATGCCACAACATAGAGGAGTCTTCGTTAATATTACACCGTTTATTGTCAGTGTGAACATGCATTGAACTATAAGTGATATTATTTTGTAAATTAATATGATAAAGACCATCAGACAAAGTACCATTCCCAACACAATCAAAATTATATAATAAAATGAATGACGTGTTTGAAAAGTTAAAGGAATATCCCAAGGGTACAAGTCTGAAAATTGATATCAAGTTTAATGAGAAACTTGGAACATAAAAGGTCCTATCTAATTTCATATCAAAGCCACTACTTAAAATTAAAATGCACGTTCATATAGCCTCCACATGTGAGCCTATCTTGTTTCTGAATAAGATATTATGCTTACTTCCCATTGGCTTCCTTAAATTTTCCATACGCTGCAAGGAGTTTGCAACATGGATTGTAGATCCAAAGTCAATCCACCAGGTGTTAATATTTACATTTGATCGCCACCAAAGGGGCGTCAAAAATATAATTCCTTACTCGGCTAAAAATAAATGTCGTTCAAATAGTACAATAGCAAGCAAGGGTCATTACCCGAAGAGGATTGGTTCAATTATGTTAATTGCGCAAATGGAAATAAACGGTGAAAGCATGTAAATTGGGGGGGGGGTTTGGTTTTGAATCATAAAGCAAAGAGACAATAAAATGAAAATAGCGACGGTTCGATACATGCAATGAAATTAAATTAAACAACGGAGGCAATAGATCAACAAAAGAGATAGTGTGATCGAGAATGATTTTCCAATCCAATTTCACAAAAGATTTTCATTCAAATTATTAACACAATTCGAGAATAATCAAAAACTCGACTACCTCAAACTCTCCTTAGATTTTGGTTGAATAAGATAAGCTCGTTACCCAACCCTATTCCTTAAACAACCTATGATAAGCTCGCTAGATTTAATTCAATGAAAGCATTAACACGAGAGAGTCAAATTGAACTAAGCGCAAACTCGATTTACTAACTTAGGTATTAGTTCACGTATATTCAATTGAATAACCATTACGTACTACCGTCAATTAAAATATACTTGCCACTAGGTTATGGAATAAATAGCAATTACGGTCTATAAATCCCAAAATAGCGAATATCGCCTAATCATCTAGTAGTGCTCATAAACAATTGAGAAGAACAATATAACAACAAGCCCAATAGATTAAGCACATCAACCAAAGAACTATCAAACACAAATATATTGGAAAATATTGCTCGGGTTAAAATTACCCCCAATCACATCTAGGTTTAGTTATTCATAATATACTTACAAATAACCAACAAAATACAACAACAAAACATTGGAGAAAATAAGATTAAAGAGGAGAAAAAAGCTTATTGATAGGAAGATATATGGTTGAAACCTTCAATTCAAAGAACTTTATCCTTCTTCTTCTTCAAGACCCTCAAATGTTGAAGCTTTTTCCCAGATTTTTCTTCTTCTCTTTGATCGACTTCCTCCCCAAATTCATGCCCTAGAAGTGGTCTCCCAAGTGGTATTTAAATTGTAGAGAGGTTGGGAGACGGGTCAGGTCGCAACGGGCCGAGATAATTTAAAATCAGACTTCGCGATTTTTCCCGAGTTCTGCTCCATAAATTTACCATGCGTACGCATGACTTTGCTTGTGCGTACGCATGGTACACGCAGGTGAGGTTCAGTAGCTGACTTTGGCAAGTGTGCGTACGCACAGTCTGCAGGCCTGTGCGTATGCACAGTACACCCATATCCTACACTTCAGCTGGTCAGTTCAGTTTTCTGATTTTTCCATCCATTTCACCTTCCAAGCCATATTTCTTCATACAAGAGATGGCAGGATCGCCGAATCATGAAATCATTGCACATTAAATATTTTGACTCTTTTCTCGCGCAAATCCTTCACATCAATACTCGACTCGGGTTTTCGCCTATAAAATAAATATGACTAAATTAAGAGACGAAATATAATTGAAAACCAAACAAATATCAAAAGTTAAAAGATAAAATAAGTGCGAAACCTGCACTTATCATACCCCCAAACTTAAATATTTGTTAGTCCTCGAACAAAGCTAAACAAACAAACATGCAAAACACACAAATTAAAACCAAACGATGATATAATAACAAACACTCACAAGAAAGATAGCTTGCTAATTTACTTCGATTATCACATCACACATAATTTATGAAATGTTTACAAGAATGCTACCGCACAATATTTTGAAACTCGAACAATGGTAGACTCGTGTGTGTTTTGTCAACCAATTCATCGTCTTGCACAAGTTGGTGGAATCCCGACCCTCAAAATGTCAAATTTTTCTTTCTCACTCATGGGAAGCACACTCTCCCAATCTTGTTATTTTCTCTCTAACCCAAGGTGCCAAACTCAAGGTTAAACTCAAATCACTCAATCTTTTTCCGCTCAAGCTTTGTTGGATCGAACCAGTAAAATCAATCATCAAGTCATGCATTAATTCCCCAAGACTTAAAGTGCTCAAATCACACAAAATTTCATCAAACACCAATCTTTCAACAACAACCTCGGATGCTTATTCCATAACATTTTTCATCATTTTTCCAATGTAGGTAGTTCACGCACTAGTCCCTAAGGGTAACCTTCTTCTTTGGTAGATCGTCCCCTACACATTGTAATGCATAGAGCCGGATTACTCAATGTTGACTCACACTTCTTAAGGTAGACAACTTTTTCCTACAGATTTTTTTTAAACAATAAGAACAAGAACAACCAACATCCAATGAAGTTCGACATCACTCCACAAAACCATCATTTGAGTAGGGGATTAATATACTTCTAAATGATCTCCTTTACCGATTCAACCACTCCCAAACTTATACTTTCATAGGTGGTGATTGAAGAATTTTTCATTAATATGGTCATTTAAGTTCAAATCAACCTCAAGTGCCACCATCAAGTGCATACAATGAATGTCATGACACAAGTGCTCAATAATAAGTCCAACATGAAAAGAGTGGATGAAACTAAACAACAAGTAGCATTTATGTTCACACTTCATAAATCTGTGTAATACAATGACTCGAAAGTGAACTAGCAAAGCAATCCAACTCCACAAACAAACATAAAAATACAAATATAAAACTCGAAAATTGAGTATTGGCGAAAAAAAAAATTAGCACAATTTAGCACATAGCACAAGAAGCATGAGCACAAGCATAAACACAACACCACACCACCCCCAAACTTAAACTGTACATTGTCCTTAATGTAAAAGTAGGAAAAATAAAGAGCAAGAGGTTCAAGTACTCCCCTAAATTTGGTTTTGACGGCGATGGTTGTGCGAGTGCTTGTAGCTCATTGGTGTTCAAAGCTTTGATTCGGCGCCATGAAAAACTGTCACATGGGAAACAAAACAAAAAAAAAATTCAAAAGTAAAAAGATGTGATCACAAAAGAATGTCAAAAAGAATAACAATAGGTTGTCTACCATCCAGTGCTTCTTTATTGTCTTTAGCTAGATTTTTCCTTTTCACGCTTCTTCGATTAGATCTTCCAATCGCACTTCCTCCGTATTTTGCAATGTGAATGGTTCGAGCTATGGCTTTAGTAGGTGCCCATTCACTTTAAACTTGTTCTCCGTTTGGAGGCTTTTAATTTCTACGGCACCATAAGGAAAGACATTAGTCACAACAAAAGGGCCAAGCCATCTAGAACGAAGTTTACTTGGAAAAAGCTTAAGGCGTGAACGGATGAGAAGAATTTTTTGCCCCACAACAAAGTTCTTTCTTGAGATCATTTTATCGCGATAGGCCTTAGTCTTTTCCTTGTAAATTCTCGAACTCTCATAAGCATTGTTTCAGATTTTCTCGAGTTCATTGATTTGAAGCTTTCTTTGATCGCCCGCGCTTCCAAGGTCCATGTTAAATTGCTTGATTGCCCAAAATGACTTGTGCTCAAGTTCCACCGGTAAATGACAAGGCTTTCCATAAACCAACCGAAAAGGAGACATGCCGATCGGTGTTTTGTATGCCGTTCTATAAGCCCAAAGTGCATCGTTGAGGCGGAAACTCCAATCTTTTCTATTTGGATTCACGATTTTCTCGAGAATGGATTTGATCTCCCTATTTGACACTTCCACTTGCCCACTTGTTTGTGGATGGTAAGGCGTAGAGACTTTGTGCGTGATATTGTATTTCTTACGCAGGGCCCAAAAGGAGCGGTTGCAAAAATGAAGTCCCCCATCACTAATAATAGCTCGAGGTGTTCCAAACCATGCAAAAATGTTAGATTTAACAAAATCTACAACCACTATAGAATCATTAGTTCGAGTGACCCTTGCTTCCACCCATTTTGACACATAATCGATGACAAGAATAATGAAAAGATTACCATGTGATAAAGGAAAGGGTCCCATAAAATCAATGTCCCAAACATAAAAAATTACAACAAAAAGTATAGGGGTTTGTGGAATTTAATTTCGGACACCCAACGTACCAACTCTTTGACACCTATCGCATGTTTTACAAAAAAAGAAGGCATCCTTAAAAAGAGTGGGCCAATAGAACCCACTCTCAAGCACCTTGAGAGCCGTCCTCTTGGCACCAAAATGCCCACCACATGCATAGGAATGACAAAATGAAAGAATAGAGTGAAATTCATTTTCAGGTACGCACCTCCTAATCAATTGATCCGGGAAATATTTCCACAAATATGGCTCGTCCCACACAAAATGCTTGGCATTTGCTTTGAGCTTTTGCCTTTGAGTATCAGTCAAGTGACTTGGGATCTTCTTGGTGACCAAGTAATTGACCATGTCCGCAAACCAAGGTAGTGTATCTGTGACTTGGAACAATTGTTCATCGGGGAAGCTCTCTTGCAATGGAAGGCTTTCTTTATCATGAACAAGGCGACTGAGATGGTCAGCTATAGAGTTTTCACTCCCCTTCTTTTCCTTGATTTCAAGGCCAAATTCTTGCAAGAGGAGTATCTACCGGATTAGCCTCGATTTTTCCTCTTTCTTGGCAAGCAAGTACTTGAGAGCTGCATGATCAGAAAATACAGTTACTTTAGTGCCAATAAGATATGAGCGAAATTTTTCTAAGGCAAAAATAACTGCTAAAAGCTCTTTCTTCGTGGTGGAGTAATTGAATTGGGCGTCATTAAAAGTTCTTGACGCATAATAAATAACATGTGGTGCCTTCCCAACTCGTTGTCCTAAAACTGCTCCCAATGCAAAGTCACTTGCGTCGCACATTAACTCGAATGGCCTACTCCAATCTGGTGGTTGTATGATGGGTGCTGAAGTCAAGAGTTCCTTCAAACTTTCAAATGCCATCTTACAATCCTCATCGAAGTGAAATGTCACCTCTTTTTGTAATAGCCTGCACAGTGGTCTAGCACACTTTGAGAAATCCTTGATAAATCTTCGATAAAACCCTGCATGACCAAGAAATGATTGAATCTCCCTCACACTAGTTGGAGGGGCTAGAGAACGAATTAAATCAATTTTAGATTTATCAACTTCTATCCCCTTAGATGAAATGACATGACCTAGTACTGTTCCTTGATCGACCATAAAATGACATTTTTCCCAATTAAGTAGCATCCATACATCTCTTAAGCACAAGTGTGAGATTTTGCAAGCAAATATCAAAGGAATTACCATAAACACTAAAATCATCCATGAACACTTCAATGATGCTTTCAATGTAATTAGAAAATATACTTATCATGCATCGTTGAAATGTCGCCGGAGCATTGCAAAGACCGAAAGGCATGCGTTGATAGGCGAATGTACCAAATGGGCAAGTAAATGTTGTTTTCTCTTGGTCCTCTGGAGCAATCACAATTTGGTTATAACCTAAATAACCATCAAGAAAACAATAATGAGAATGGCCCGCCAACCTTTCCAACATTTGACCAATAAAAGGTAAGGGGAAGTGGTCTTTTCAGGTTACACAATTAAGTTTTCTATAGTCAATACAAACCCTCCAACCCGTTTGGACCCGGGTTGGTACAAGCTCATTCTCCTCATTAGCTACCACCGTGATTCCGGACTTCTTTGGAACTACTTGAACCGGGCTTACCCATTTGCTATTGGAGATAGGAAAAATTATACCAACATCTAGCAATTTCAAGATTTCCTTCTTTATCACTTCCATCATAGGGGGATTCAAGCGCCGTTGAGGTTCCCTTAATGTCTTTGCTCCATCCTCAAGCAATATTTGATGCATGCACATGGACGGGCTTATCCCCTTGATGTCAGCTATTGTCCAACCAATAGCCAATTTATGCTCTTTGAGTATCCGGATGAGTTTTTCTTCTTGGAGCATTGTGAGGTTCTTCACAATGATTACCAGCAAAGTTTCCCTTTCTCCCAAGTATACATACTTTTAATGTTCGGGGAGAGGCTTGAGTTCCAAAGCGGGGGCCTGCATCACCGAAGGTAGAATTTTTTCTTCAGAAATCGGAAGAGTAATATAAGAAAGATCATACCTCGGTGGGACACTTGGAAGTGTTTCAATTAATGCCACCATCTCAACAATGTTCTCACATACTTGTAGAGTTGTACTCAATTCGGGGAGATTGTTAGCATCAATACTTTTAATAAAAGTGGTATTCAATGCATCTTCATGTGATATATCGAAAAAAAATTGCACTAAAGGATCCACAATTTCAATTGAAAAACAAATATGAATATCACTAGGATACATTATCGCTTCAAAGATGTTGAAGCGAATAACCTCACCGTCGAACTCCATTGTTAAAGTACCATCATGTACATCAATCTTTGTCTGAGCCGTCCTCATAAATGGCCTCCCCAAGAGCAAAGGTGGCAATACGGATGTTGATTCATCTTGTATGTCAAGAACATAAAAATCCGCTGGAAAAATCAATTGATTAACCTATACCAAAACACCCTTTGGAAAAGCATTAGATCTATCCGCAAGTTGAATGATAACACCGATTTCCTTAAGTGTTCCTAGATTTAGTGAAGCACAAATAGAGTATGGCATGACATTAATAGATGCTTCTAAATCTAGCATGGCTTTTTCAACCCTAGTATTACCAATTATGCATGGAATGGTAAAACTTCCCGGATCTTTACATTTTGGTAGGAGTTTTCTTTGTAAGATGGCCGAGACATTTTCTCCTACACTTACCACTTTATTGCCTTTTAACTTGCGTTTGTTTGTGCACAATTCCATAAGAAATTTAGCATAGCGTGGTACTTGATAAATGGCATCTAGAAGTGGTATGTTTACTTGAAATTTTCGAAAAGTCTCTAAAATTTCTCTCCCATGTTCATCTTTTTTAGATTTAGCAAATCTACTAGGAAATGGAGGGGCAGTAGAGATGGGGTCTTTCAAGGTTACCTTGGATCCTGAAGTTGGAGAGACATTTTCCACTTTCTCTCTTGATGAGTCCTCATTTTGCTTCTCAACATGTACATTCACTTCCCTTGGCGCCTCCTCTTCTAAGTGTCACGGCGTTGGCATTTTCTCTCGGGTTAATAGCTTGAGAAAGAAGCTCTTAGAGATATTGGGCCTAACTCCACTCAACAAAACCGGCTTGTTAAGGGAGGGTTGCCCTCACAATATAAACAAGATCCAGGCACTTTGCCCAGTCGATGTGGGATCTGATACACCCCCCTCACGCACAGCGTGGACTATACCAAACGAATGTTGAAATCGATATTGGGGGCCCAACATCAAAACTGGGTCTGGCTCTGATACCAACTTAGAGATATTGGGTCTAACTCCACTCAACATAACCGACTTGTTAAGGGAGGGTTGCCCTCACAATATAAACAAGATCCAGGCACTTTGCCCAGTCGATGTGGGATCTGATAGAAGCTTTCCTGATCCTTGAGCCTTCATCTTGCTCATTGAACTAGCTAATTGGCTCATTTGCATCTCCAAATTTTTTATTGAGGTTTTAGTCTCTTGTTGGAATTGTATAGAGCTTGAGGCTAGAGACTTAACCATGTCTTCTAGAGACATACTAGAACTTGGAGGCGGGGCTTGTTAGCGATGTTGAAATTGTTGTGGTGGCCTTTGTTGATTAAATCCCGGGGGAGGATTGAATTGAGCTTGCGGAGCTATGAAGTGATTCCTCCATAACTAAGATTGGGATGATCTCTCAACCCGGGATTATATGTGTTGGAATAGGGATCATATCTTTGCCTTTGTTGCATTGGGAATCCCCTAATGGCATTTGCTTGATCCGAGGTCCCTTCTTGTAGAGTCGGGCATGTATCGGTATGGTGACCTGCAATAGAGCAAATCCCGCACACATTAGCTTGTTGCATTGACCCGCGAGCCATTTGTTGCACAAGGGATGTAAGATCAGAAAATTGTCTTTCAAGTTGAGAAGTTACACCCACTTCATTCACTTGTTTAACCGACACATCTACTCTACTCCCAAATTGTTGAGAGTTAGCGGCCATGTTGGCTATCAACTCTCTAGCAACCGTCGGCATTTTGTCCATTAAAGCCCCACCACTCGCTGCATCTATCATACTTCTTTCCATCGTGAGCAACCCTTCATAGAAATATTGCAAGAGAAGTTGCTCGCTTATTTGGTGGTTTGGAAAACTTGCACAAATTCTTTTAAACCTCTCCCAAAATTCATAGAGATTCTCCCTTTGTGATTGTCGGATGCTACATATCTCCTTTCTAATGTTTGTAGTCTTTGAAGCCGAAAAATACCTCTCTAAGAAAAGCTTTTACATCTCATTCCATGTGATGAGTCTGGAAGGTAGATAATAGAGTCATTCCTTAGTAGTATCTGCAAGAGAGAAATGGAATGCTCGCAATTTCACTTGCTCTTCCGATACCCTCGTTGGTTTCATGCTTGAGCAAACCACATGGAATTCTTTTAAGTGCTTATTGGAATCTTCGCCGGCAAATCCATGGAATGTGGGGAGAAGATGGATCATCCCGGATTTAAGCTCAAATCCCCCTTCTATTGGAGGATATTGGATGCACAAAGGTTGTTGAACTACCATTGGAGCGACAAGTTCCTTTAATGTTCGGTTTGCATCTGCCATCTCGGGTTCTATTTGTTCAGACTCACTTGAAGAATTAATACCCAAGTTCCTTAGAAGTTCGGTTGAAGAATCCTCTTCCTCACTTTCCGACATGTCAACATCTTTTCTTGATCTTAGATTGTAGTGTGATGTTTTTCTTTTTGCTCATTCACAACCTAAGAGATTAAGGAAAGCAAAAATAAGATAAAAACAACAAAAAAAAAAAAAAGAAATGCAACTAATTGTTAAACAATCCCCGGCGACATGGCGCCAAAATTTGATCGCCACCAAAGGGGCGTAAAAAATATAATTCCTTACTCGACTAAAAATAAATGTCGTTCAAATAGTACAATAGCAAGCAAGGGTCATTACCCGCAGAGGATTGGTTCAATTATGTTAATTGCGCAAATGGAAATAAACGGCGAAAGCATGTAAATTGGGGGGGGGGGTTTGAATCATAAAGCAAAGAGACAATAAAATGAAAGTAGCGACGGTTCGACACATGCAATAAAATTATATTAAACAACGGAGGCGATAGATCAACAAAAGAGATAGTGTGATCGGGGGATATTTCTTCACCGCGAGAATGATTTTCCAATCCAATTTCACAAAAGATTTTTTTTTCAAATGATTAACAACAATTCGAGAAGAATCAAAGGCTCGACTACCTCAAACTCTCCTTAGATTTTGGTTGAATAAGATAAGCTCGTTACCCAACCCTATTCATTAAACAACCTAGGATAAGCTCGCTAGATTTAATTCAACGAAAGCATTAACACGAGAGAGTCAAATTGAACTAAGCGCAAACTTGCAAACTCGGTTTACTAACTTAGGTATTAATCCACGTATATTCAATTGAATAGCCATTACGTACTACCGTCAATTAAAATATACTTGTCACTAGGTTATGGAATAAATAGCAATTACGGACTATAAATCCCAAAATAACGAATATCGAAACAACCCAATCATCTAGTAGCGCTCCTAAATAATTGAGAAGAACAATATAACAACAAGCCCAATTGATTAAGCACATCAACCAAACAACTATCAAACACAAATCTATTGGAAAATCGTTGCTCGGGTTAAAATCACCCCCAATCACATCTAAATTTAGTTACTCATAATATACTTACAAATAACCAACAAAATACAAAAACAAAACATTGGAGAAAATAAGATTAAATAAGAGAAAAAAGCTTATTGACAGGAAAATATACGGTTGAAGCCTTCAATTCAAAGAACTTTCTCCTTCTTCTTCAAGACCCCCAAATGTTGAAACTTTTTCCCAAATTTCTTCTTCTCTTTGGTCGACTTCCTCCCCAAATTCATGCCCTAGAAGTGGTATTTAAATTGTAGAGAGGCTAGGAGACGGGTTGGGTCGCAATGGGCCGAGATAATTTAAAATCCGACTTCACAATTTTTCCCGGTTTTGCTCCAGAAATGTACCATGCGTTTGCATGGCTTTGCTTGTGTGTACACATGGTACACGCAGGTGAGGTTCATTAGCTGACTTTGGCAAGTGTACGTACGCACAGTCTGTAGGCCTGTGCGTACGCACAGTACACCCATATCCTACACTTTAGCTGGTCAGTTCAGTTTTCTGATTTTTCTATCCATTTCACCTTCCAAGCCATATTTCTTCATACGAGAAGTGATGGAAAGATTGCCAAATCATGAAATCATTGCACATTAAATCTTTTGACTCTTTCCTCGCGCAAATCCTTCACATCAATACTCGACTCGGGTTTTCGCCTATAAAATAAAAATGACTAAATTAAGCGACGAAATATAATTGAAAACCAAACAAATATCAAAAGTTAAAAGATAAAATAAATGCGAAACCTGCACTTATCAACATTAACCATATTAGATTCATAACAAACAAATGAGGTTAAATTACCTTTATCCTCAAGCCACTTTTTGAATTTGACGCAATCTTTCTTCATGAGCCCCTTCTTTTTACAAAAGTAACACTTGGCCTCCTTCTTGATATCAGCTTGGGGTGGTATTTTACCTCTCCCCTTCTGATTGGCTTAAGTATTTCCCTTTCCACGGGTTGTAGTAAGCATTACACTTTCACCTCGTTCCATTATTAGCCTACCTTCTTCTCGAACACACATAGTCATCAATGCATTAATTGACCATTTATTCTTATGTCTGTTGTACGAGATTTTGAAGGGTTCGTACTCTTGTGGGAGACTATTCAAGATGTAGTGCACAATGAAGGATTCAGACATCTCAACTTCAAGTTTCTTAAGTTGAGCCGTAATGTCTCTCATTTGCATGATGTGCTCGTGCACACCTTTCACATTGGTGAGTTTTAAGGATGAGAACTTCGTTATAAGGGTACTTGGTAATGCCTTATCTGAAGTGATGAATTGATCATCAATGGCCTTTATCAAGTCTTGGACCTTGTCATGCTAATCGACAAAACCACGTATACCAGCAAAAATTTTAGTCTTTATGAATATCACGCTGAGGCGATTAGATCGCTCCCATTTTTCATAAAGCGCAATGTCTTCTACAGTGCTGGCATAGGTAATTTTAGGTGGTTCGTCTTTCCTAATTGCATAATCAATATCCATCCACCCTAAATGGAGAATAATTCTCTCTTTCCACACTTTATAGTTGTCACCCTTTAATTCGGGAATATCACAACGAATATAAGAGAAATTAGCAGGTTGTGAAACTGCATAATGTTAAAATTGCTTATGTTAAAATTGAGGCTTTATTGAGTAGATTGCATATTTATCAATGTAAATCGTGCTAAAATTGAATATATGACATAAATATTGCCTGCTGGCTAAATTTTCATTCGAGTATATTCAACTATCCCTTATGATAGAATTATCAAATTATGACCTTAATCCATATAGGTAAATTATGAAAATAATTTGATATTCTATCCTAAAACTAACTTTATAATAAAACTAACAAACCATGCACTTATTCATAATTCCTGTGGGCATATTATGAAATAATTTGATATTTTATTCTAATTAATTACATAAATATAACAAAAATTCTTGTGGGATAAAATTCGTCATATTAAGTATAATTAATTACAATATAATGTCGTTAATCCTTATGTGATCCCCATCTTAATATATAATTTTATTGAAGTAAGAATGTTGTGGCTAATCCTTAAATTAATAAAATTATACGGATCACTCCGACATTATCCTTTCATGCACAAACAATTAACTTAATATGAGAATAATCCTAATAGCATAATTTGAACTGACAAGTTATGATTATGCACAAAATATTCTCATAGACATTATAAATTGCACAAAATAATTTTAACATAATTAACTCATCCAAACAAAATATGAACATAATTCATAATTTTATACATCCTAAAATTGCATATATTATTCCAAATAGAAATAAATAACATACGCAAAAATTAAGCAAAGATATATAAATGAATGCCCAAAACTACATAAAATTGGTGACCCGATAATTAATTACTTATAATCTTCAAATGGGCCAATAACCAATTTTTCACAAATTTGATAATGGCCCAGTAACTATGCAAGGGAAATCTGCATGTCAATTATATTAGTTGGTCCAATGAATTAAATCCTAAAAACTAGCCCAATGCCAATTGTAGGCAGTGGCCCAATTATTAACTGCACAAAGAAAATGGGCTTTATGAATTTAATATATATTATGGTCCAATTAACATGACCTATCCATTTAAATTCACTAGCCCAGCAAAAAGTGGTGACTGATTACATATTTCACTTTTAGAGAACGACTTTCCAATCGTCTTCTTCCTCCAACGGGTTGAAATCAACCCTGTTCTAACCCACTTCAAAATTAACCCTTTCAATGTCAAAACTCAAGATTTAAAATATACAGAGGCTTGGAAAGTGATTTCATGGAGAAATCTGAAATATATTTTCTAAAGAAAAACGACCAGAGAAGAACTAGTTCTCCAAATTTATGGTGAAACACCAAGGCACAGGTAATTTGATGATCTGATACCAAATGTTAGACAAAAATCCAAACAATTATGTAGAAACTAATTGGATTGAAAAGCCGAAAAATTTCACAGATCAAAATCATACCTCGGGCTATTGATGTGTTCCAGAAGCTCCCCTTTATCCAGGTTATGACACTTCCAAACTCTCTACACTTTATATTGATGGTGTATGCTGTGTTTTCGAGTGGTGAGCTTGGGGATCAAAACCCGTCTATACTTATAGCCAAACTCCCATCAAGTTATGGCTTAAGTAACCAATCAATTGATGGTGAAGCTGAATTCCATGAATGATTAATTGAAATTCATTAAATGTTGAAGCTGAAATGAAACTGAAGAGTGAGTGAATGTTAGACCATATGAAGAAGTTGGAACGAGTCCTGTTACAATTCCAACATTCAAAAATGACAAACTTAGCATTAACATAATAAATGCCAAATCATCGGCACTCATCTAAACAAGAACAAACAAATATACAGGAATTTTACATCAAAATTCATAAATCATTAAAAAAATCAAAGACAACATAGAGAAATGCAAAAAAAAAAAAAAAAGATGGAACTCTTTACCTTAATTACCTCTAATCTTGAGGCAATAATTTTGAAGTTGACCCAAATTAGATCCAATCTAGTCACATCATTAAACTCAATTAACAAAACCACTTAAAAAACAAATATTAAAAAAAAAAGGTTAAAAAAGGGGGAAAAATTAAGTAAAGAACGAATTGTGGGAAGAAAGGAACGAGAACGAAGAGAAAGAGTTTCCCAGAAACAATACAACCTAACAAATCAGTTGTAGAGAAGAAGAAATGACTAAATCTACAATCATAAGTGCTGCAAATATAGATTAGACTTTCTCCCTGCAAGAATTCTTCCATATTACACATAAAAGCTGAAGACTATGAATATTTGTATACACTTCTTCCAACCAGACGCGAAAATACTCATTTGTTTTGTCTCATGGCCTTCATCACTCTTCGTTCAAATGCCTTCCACTCTATTGTGTTGTTTTTCACAAAAAATGTCAGCAAGTCTACATTTTTTTAGCCGTATTATTGGCATTCTTCCTCCACCATAATAGATTCGATAACCAGCTACCAAAGAAGAAAATTGACTGCATGAGTCAATCATGGCAAATACATCAGAAGTCATCCAGAATATGAAGTCATACACCACCAGCTGCAATAAGATTTCAGCTTTAAAATCATTCACCAAAACCCCTCATGCCACTATCTAGAATCAGCTTATCATTCACATTACGAATAATGATAGCAAAACTTATTTAAGGGAAAAATATGTTGTAATCATGGGAGAAATTTGAAATAAAAGATTTTGCAATAGATTTTTCAAGATTTTACACTCTCTTGGCTCCTCCACCGCTTGTAAATACAAACTTGTAAACATCATAACAAAAAGCCAATGAAGGGATACGTTTTTTAACCCAATACAATGTATGTTGGAAAAAATGAGTAAGTGGCTGACTTTGGCACGAATTTTGAGTGGGACCTGTTTAGCTATTTTGGAAGATTAAGGTTGATTTGTGTTATCCTCCGTGAGTACATCGAAATCATATATTTACTTATCAAAATGATGCTCGAGTGAATGAGACTTTGGAGCTCAAAGTGTGCCAATTGAAAGGAGTTTATGTTGGAGGAAAAACTAAAAGTGAGTTTGTCCCACATAGGAAGTTGAAGAAAAGCAAAATTACTTTGAATATGGTTGCACTTTGGAAGTGTGTAATCATGTGTAGTATAGAGGCTTTCTCCACGTGCACGCATAGGGGGTGCAAATCACGGATCAAAATGTGTTTCCGACCTTGAACTTGTGTGCCGGCGCAACCTGCATACACGAATATCGAACCGAAAGGAGCCAAATTGGCCCCTTAGGAGTGTCCACATTTTGCTACATTTTTTTGTTTTCTTCAACTGATTTTTCAATTTCTGAAACTGTTGAAACTCCTATGGTAATTGTCATTAAGTGAATGGCATGTTACACTCAAGAGTCTAGTGTAACACCCGGACCTGCATGGACCGAAACGTCACTAAATTAACCGTACATTAGCCGTCAACTTAATAATTAACCATACTTTTAGCGAAAAACTTACATATTTAGTTTAAGAATTTAATTGAAGAATTATATTTTTTTATACAAAATAATTCAATGCTAAAAGAAACATTTTCAAAAAAATCTTTAAAATATTTTCCATGCATGCATCCATCCACTATTGACGTGAAATTCTTGGCAAAACTTTAAAAATAAAAGTTTGTGTACAAATGTGTAAAAATTCTGTTGGGGTTAAAAGTATTAACTATTCATCACTTAATAAAATTATTCCAAGCCTTTGGTAACTTTAACTTACTAAATTGTTTTGTACAAATGTATGTGTGCATATATATTATTCTAGATCCCTATACAAATAACATGTGAGCAAATTTGGTCGTATAAATAGTTATTAACTATACAAAAATAAATTTTCATTGTCGGGTCCAATCTTTGGAAACCATTAAATCTCATCCAACTTCATCAAATAATTTTGAAAAACAAGTATGGTGGCCGGACCTGGGTCGCACACTGAACCGTAAGATTGTAAATAAATTTATTTAAGACATATTGGACTAGTATTGGACACTCATTTCTTATGTGGACCGAGCATAAGGATCGTCTATAGGTTAGGCTCGTGGTGCTAGATCATCACATAAAATAAAAATATGAGCCTAATTCCATTTTTTTTTGGGCTTCTACATCTAGTCTATAACTGACTCGTTTTTCCACCATTCTGAAGAAGAATTCATCTGCACACAAGAAACCATTCTGCATACAATTTATTTTCTGTTCGAGTGGTGATATTGTTCAGACGCTAAGTCAATTCGCCGGAGTAGGATCTGCAGTGCTCAAAAACTACTGATTTTATCGTTGTATCCTCGAAAATGGACGCTCGATCTAAACCTCAAGCACTTATGGAGGGGAGTGAATCTATTTTAAAGAAACTGTGTGTACACAGGACTCGGGTTAAAAGTTTTTCCTGTTTACTTAGTTTCTGCAATTAATTATTAAATTACTTGGTTTGCATATTTGTATTTTACAATTTTATTTACATTACTTGTTCCGCAGATATTTTACAGTTTTATTTACATTACTTGTTCTGCAGAGTTATATTTGTAGTTCTTTCTAAATTACTTGTTATATTTCACTGTAATTTAACAAAGATTTGAATCTGCTATGTATGATGATTAATATTCTTAGTTTACTGCATATACGATGTGTGCAAATCGATATGTGTAGATATGGTATCTAAGTTCACTGCAAATACTGTAAGTTATACATTATGCGTCAATCTGGTAAGTTGCATATACGGTGTGCGTCAATTCGATATTCAATCTGTAAGTTTTGTATGTATATTGTAAATCCGGTATTCAATCTGTAAATCCAGTATTCAATAAGCAAATCCGATATTCAGTCATGAAACACTTGTCCAACATACTTAAAACTGATTCTTTTCTTAAAGACAAGTTTTCATTTGGTTTACTGGAAACTAAAATTTGTTTCATTTTCAGAATTGGCAAACAAACCAACCAACATGGATGTAACCCAAGCTGTGACTACTAAAAATCAGGTTGTAGGCTCTGGTGTGGCTCAGGCTGTGGCTAGATTGCCAAGTCATGTTGTGAGTCAAACAACTGGTCATACCGTTACTATTATGCTAATTATGGAGAAAAGTCGAAGAAATTCAATGACTTAAATTTCAAGAGGTGGCGCAAAAAATGCTATTTTATCTGACCACCTTAAATCTTACGAGACTCTTGGCTAAAACTGCTCCAAAACTCAATGAGGATGAGGGACATGTTCAAGTGATCAATCACTTGATCCTTGGACCCATTCAAATTTTTTGTGCTAAAATTATATTATTAACAGCTTAGCGGATTAGCTGAAATTATATATTTGTACTATAAAAATTGCTAAGGAATTGTGGGAGTCTTTGGACCAAAAATATAAAACTGAGAATGTCGGGGCTAAAAAGTTTATTGTCGACAGATTCTTAGATTATAAGATGGTGGACTATAAAATAGTAATCAGTCAAGTGTAAGAATCCCAAGTGATTCTTCAGGAAATTCATGCCGAAGGGATGATGTTGAGTGAAACCTTCCAAGTGGCTACAATTATTGAATAATTTCTCCTCGCGTAGAAAGATTTCAAGAATTATCTAAAGCACAAACGAAAAGAAATGAACGTCAAAGAACAGATTGTTAGATTTTGAATTGAAGAAGACAACAAGAGTTTCGAGAAGAAGTGGTTCAATCTTGGTGTTGCTAAAGCCAATGTTGTGGAGCATGGTTACAGTAGTATGGCCTACAAAAATAAAGTTGGGTCATCTGTAGGCAAAAGGACCAAGCGAGGACCTAAAGGTGAAATTTCTAAAAAGAAGTTTCAAGGAAAATGTTTAAATTGTCACAAAGTGGTCACAAGTTTTCGGAGTGCAGATTGCCAAAGAAGAAGAAAGAAGTAAATATGGTTGATTACATGGCACATGATGTGTCGGAGATGAGTCTCGCAATCGTCATTTCTAAAGTGAATATAGTGGGTTCAAACCAAAGAGAGTGATGGATTGACATCGGAGCTACGAGGCATGTGTGCTTTGATAAAGAGCTGTTTAGTACTTTCGAAGCAACTGAGAATGGAGAGAAGTTGTTCCTGGGAAATTCAGTAACTTTTGAAATCAAGGGTTAAGGAAAAGTGGTTCTGTAGATGACTTCGGGCAGTATTTTATGTTATCGTCGACAAAAGTAATGAAATACTTATTATTACCTCTCATTTGTACAAATTTTAAATCACATATGTCACTGTGAATTAAATCGAGTGGTTCTGTATTCCGTTTAATTGACTTAAAGGATAACCTTGTCAATTTTACCTCATCACAAGTTTCGCACTTATGTATGAAATCAGTATGAAATGCTAGTATACAATTCAAGTTAACTAGTCTTTGTAAAGTATCATAGTTAACATGTCCTAGTCTACCATGCCACAAGCTGAATGACTCAAGCAAGTAAGCAGAAGAGTTTACTTTATTCATTCTTGGTTTAACAACCATTACATTTAGTTTAAACATACCATCGAAAACATAACATTTTCCGAAAAACATTCTACTTTTTGACAAAATGACTTTGTCTGACTCAAATACAATGCGATTTGTGTTCACATTAGCAGGTACAACTATATCCTAGAAATCCTCTAAACAAACAGTGATAGCCAGATCTACTATGGAATCTAAGTTTATAGCTCTAGAGAAAAGTCGTGAAGAGGCTGAGTGGTTACGCAACTTCTTAGAGGATACTCCAAGATGGTCAAAGTATGTACCAACGACTTGCATATGTTGTGATAGTCAATCAGCAATTGGAGAGGCACATAGCAACATGTACAATGGTCAGTCGAGACATATACATCGTAGACACAATACTATAAGATAACTACTCTGAACTGGAGTTATCACTATTGACTATGTAAGGTCAAAGGATAACATTGCGGATCTGCTAACCAAATGGTTAAATAAAGAGTTAGTTGAAAAATCATTGAAATAAATGAGACTTAAACCTTTGAATGGATAAGTTAATACAAAGGAAACACAATCTAATTGACTAGAGATCCCAATATCTAGGTTCAAAATGGCAACCTAATTGTAAAAACTTAATAGAATCAATGTGGGAATGTTACCTCTTGTCCATTCCTATGATGCAACAGTAATGCCCATAAAGATCAAGGATAAGTATTAGGCTTTTAATGATTCTTATGCATCGAAAATCTAGCCAAGTAATGCGGGTTACTTGTAATAAAAAATACCTATGTGAGAGAGAAGTGGGACTGCTTCTAGGGAAATTGTTTGGGGCGCAATTCTTGTGAACTCTCACAGAACTAGGCGTATGTTCATTGCCAAAACGAACATAATAATGAGAACTGAAGTATGTTAGGAAGAATCATGTGTGGAGTATATCATCATTTACATAAATGATAAAACAGTTCAAAAACATCGCGTCTACTAGTTAGCTAGTAAAGTAAATATGCTTTCACAATGGAAGGTTCAAAGGGTAATACCTACATATCCTATGCAGGTTTCAACCGTTGAACTATATCATCAAGTCATCATGTATCACATTCATGTGTCGCTCCCAATTTTTATTCATGTGGGAGATTGTTAGAAAAATGAGTATATGGCTGACTTTGGCACAAATTTTGAGTAGGACCCATATGGCTATTTTGGAAGATCAATGTTGATTTGTGTTCTCCTTCGTGAGTACATAGAAATCATATATTTACTTACAAAAATGATGGTTGGGTGAATGAGAAATTAGAGCTCAAAGTGTGCCAATTGAAAGGAGTTTATGTTGGAGAAAAAACTAAAAGAGAGTTTGTCCCACATAGGAAGTTAAAAAAAAACAAAATCACTTTAAATATGGTTGCACTTTTGAAGTATGTAATCATGTGTAGCATAGACACTCTCTCCACGTATGCGCGCAGAGGGTGGAAATCACGGATTGAAATGTTCTCCAGACCTTAAACTTGTGTGCGGATGCGACCTGCGTGATAACCCAAGAATAACTAACCAAGAGGGGGTGAATTGGTTTTTGAAACTTTTTTGACAATTACTCTCAAAACTATGTAATACACAATATATAAATGGAAGGTGTAATAATAGAAGTGAATATGCAAATACGATAACTTAAATTCAAGTATTGTCACTTAAGAAAATATAGCACAATATAAATAGCAACTCAAAGTAAGGTGCAATAATGTAAAGATGACAAGCGAATTTAATGAGGTTCGATACACAATGTGTTCTACTCCCCGTTACCAAGCACTCCATTACAAGTAAGGCCAAATGCACTATAGTGGTAACTTAGAAACAAAGAGTACCAATCCTTAAGTGGCTTACAACAATGATCACTTATCCTTAAGTGACTTACAACAATGAGCACTTATCTTTAGGTAACTTGCAACAAGGAACACCTATCCTTAAATGACTTACAACAAGGAGCACTTGTCCTTAACAACAATCGAGTTTTCACAAGGCTCTTGAAACCACCAAGATATGAAAGATAATTTTAAAATTGAAAGAACTCTCTTAACAAATGATATAATTAAGTCAAGTATTTAGAGAGTTCGGATAACACTTCAATAGATAGCAAATAGTAAAACTCAAGTGTTTATATTGTAAACTTTGATGAATAATGGATAATGAAATAGCTTGAATCTTTGTATCAAAGTTTTCAACCAATGATCTCTCTTAACAATTAAATGCAAGTTAAGTATGAAGAGAGATTTACACTTCAATATAAGTGTTAGCAAAGAAAACATTTATCAAAAATTGAAAATAGATGAGATTGAGAAGTTTTTCTTTCAAAATAGAATTCTTGATAAAATAGATGAGCTAGTTTTATCAATCAAGAGATTCTTTGTAATAAATGAAATAGAAGATAAAATCAAGTAAGCTCAATGATTTTCAATAAATATGCTCTCTTAATAGCTCTTGTAAGTTGTTGGAACTGAATGCAAAAGAGATGGTTATTTGTAGATCAAGATATTAAAAATCAATCACTTTTGGTTGAGCAATTTCGATCGATCAAAAGGTTAACATAGCCGTTGTAAAAATTCAAACCATTGAAATTTCGGCTGAGCAGTTCTGCCATTTCGGTCGAACAGAAGTTCGGTCAACCGGTGAATTTTGTTCGACTGGTGAGGAGCTTTTGAAATCCGGTAAGTATTAAGCAAAATCGGTAAGCATGTGCAAATCCGGTATGTAGCCAGATTTCGGTGAACCGGTAGATACTTCAGTCGACCGAAGTATGAGATTTTTGAAAATTAATTTTTATATCAAAATATTCATTTTTCCAAAATCTATTTCATATTATGAATCAAAAACATTTTTATGCAAGTGATGAATAATGAAAAATAGTTTGAGCTTTATGTACTTGCTAAAAATCAATGAGTTAATACCTTTACATATATATTGGAGTTTCGATATATAACTTCTAAACTCTAATCTTCAAAGTTCTTATTCTCTTCAAGTCTCTTTTGATTGTTTGTTCTTCAACGGATGATGATTTGAGCCTTTGATTGCTTAAGAAGATTTATGCATGAAAAACTCAAGAAACAAGACTTGTTAGAAACATAAGTGTACTGTTTGTTATAATCAAAATAAGTGGAACTATATTGAATCATAGGTCAACACTACGTACACGAATGTCGGACCGAAAGGAGTAAAATTGGCTCCTTAGGAGTGTCCACGTTTTGCTACATTTTTTTGTTTTCTTCAATTGATTTTTCAATTTCTGAAACTGTTGACACTCCTGTGGTAATTGTCATTAAGTGAATGGCAGGTTACACCCAAGATCCTAGTCTATAATTGACTCGATTTTCCACCATTGTGAAGAAGAATTCATCTGCATACACGGAACCATTCTGCATACAATTTATTTTCTGTTCGAGTGGTGATATTGTTCAGACACTAAGTCGGTTGGCCAAAGTAAGATCGGCAGTGCTCAGAAAGTACTGGTTTTACCGTTGTACCCGAGAAATGGACACTTAATCTAAATCTCAAGCACTTATGGTGAGGAGACGAATTTATTTGAAGGAAACTGTGTGTACACAGGCCTCGGGTTAAAAGTTTTTCATGTTTACTTAGTTTCTGCAATTAATTATTTTATTACTCGGTTTGCATATTTTTATTTTGCAGATTTATTTACATTAATTGTTCTGCAGATTTATATTTTTAGTTCTATTTAAATTTCTTGTTATATTTTACTGTAATTTAACAAAGATTTGAATCTGCTATGTATGTTGATTAATATTCTTAGCTTACTGCATATATGGTATGTGCAAACCAGTATGTGCAGATACGGTATCTAAGTTCACTACAAATACAGTAAGTTGCATATACGATATGCGCCAATCCGGTATTCAATCTGTAAATCCGATATTTATGTTGTAAATCCAGTATTCAATCTATAAATCCGGTATTCGATCAGCAAATCAGGTATTCAGTCACGAAACACTTGTCCAACAATGTATTCTACCAATTCATCCACTAAGTATTTTGAGCAAAAATGAGAATATAGAGAAAGAGAAACAAGGTCTTCGTTGCATATACTCCTCTGTACATAGGTAGAAAATATTCAATGCCTACAAATCCCTTTAGTTATTTAATCTAAGAATTAACTTTACTCGCAAAATAGTACAAACAAGGTCAAAGGCCTACATCGAGAACTTGCTGTTCAACGGTTCTATCATCAACATTAGCTAGACCATCAACATAAGTAAGATACTGCATTATCAATTTCGTTGTCTCACTTTTTTCGGCCCCACTTTCTCCACTAACTAAAATTATGTTGGTTACAATCCTCAGTCATCATTGTTCAGGATCGTAAAAAATAAACATAGAATCACGATATTGTTAATAAGCATACTTGATACGTTTCAATAACAACATAAACATTCAAACTTATGAACATGTAAGATGCATCAGCCACATCAAATACATGGGGGCTCAATCCATCAAAGAGATCTTGCTTGTACTGTTTTATCATATGCAAATTATATAGATGGAGAAGCTGTTAAGACTTGAGGTCCATCTTAAAAGGTCAACCTTACTAAGAGGAGTAGCTTAAGAAATTATAAATTGGTCTATGTTTTCATCTTTATTCGATGTGAGATTATATCACTTAACATGCCTCCGCAAGTTGGTCACTCATTTGAGCAGACCAATCTATGTTTTCATCTTTATTCGTATGCTTATTTTTAAGTCTTAATCGGATTGAATCGCTCATTGAAATTTAATGGACTCTGATACCATTTTAAGACTTGGCGATCCATTTTAAAAGTTGGGCTACTCCTCTTAACAAGGTTGAGATTTTAAGATGGACCTCCAAATCTTAACAGAAGCTTGGTAGACGAATTAACAACATTCAGAATACTTCCTCAGTGCACCACCAAATATAAGACTATACTAAACAATAAATATCTCAGATATGTTTGAAAGAAATGAATGAAAATAGGAGTAATGCTTCCTAGAATGTGACAAAGAATACAGTCACTTAGATTAAAAAAAAAAAAATAGCACCGTTCTAGCATAGAGTAGCTTGTAACTTTAAAAAAAAGATATGATGCAAAATGGAAAGCATATTCTAGGTGTAATCGTAGTCAAATCAATTAAAGATCGAATTTTTATTATTGCATTTTATTTTTTTGGAAGATTAGTGAATGTCTCCATTTAAGAGGAAACCCTAGTTTTCCTTTTAGTCGTAATTTTCCTTTTTAATGTTATTCAGAACCTATAAAATGAGGCTCTTTGATTATAAGAAGACACGTTGAATATTGAATAAATCTACAATATTTCTCTCATTTCTCCCTTCTTAATTTCTTCTCCTTTCTTATTATTCTTGTTCATTACAATCAGCATCAATTTGGTATCAAAGCAAGTTATTTCCTCTTACCAAAGAATTTCGCCTTTCGGATACAGAAAATTGATTACAGTAGCAACTTTATAAGCCACACACCTAGCTACCAAACCCACGTCGTTTGTTGAAGAACGCAAGAAAACCCAATTAAACCTTGGTTTGTAGATTTGATTCAAAATATGAATCGAAAATAACCAACGATCCGAAAGAAACGCTGACCCTTTTGAATCCAATATTAAGAATTTCACCCAATGGATTGAACGCCACAAGATCGATTCTTGATAAGTTCAGAGTTTGCCCAATTAAGAACAAAGGATTTGAAGCCAATTAATTCTCTCAATTATAATGTGTTAATGTATCATGTCAATAATGATAAGTATTTATACTTATTCCAAAAACCTAGCCAAAAACGTGCAAACCCTAAAAACTTGCCAAAATATGGAAATAAAATAAAATCTATTTAAACTATGGAAAAATCTCGAAATTGTTTCCAAAACAACCATGCGGTCGCATAGTTGTATTATATGCGGCCGCATGGTTCATGCGGCCAAATCTTCAGAGGTTCTGACCATTGGATGCGGCCGCACCATGGTTTCTTCTATGCGGCCGCATGGAAGAAATTTCCTCCTTCGCTTTCGGCTGCTTCCAACACGTTGATCCACGTTGATTCGGACTTCGACCCCAACATGGAACTTGCCTCTTTTTTGCGTGTAGCTCATGGTATCGTCCACCGTTGCTTGTGCAAGTAATCCCATAGCTTGTTTTATTCGATTTGCCCTCAAACGTGTCAATGGTCCATCGTCAACAATCAACGGATCCTTCCACTGACTTGTTCTTGTTGTATTGGCATCTTGGATCACATCATCCCCTCCCTCTTCAAAAGGATTCGTCCTCGAATCTGAACCTGCATCAAATGGAGATAGATCAGAAACATTAAATGTGGCTGAAACTTTAAACTCACCAGGTAGATCGAGCTTATATGCATTGTCATGGATCTTTTCAACCACTTGAAACGGCCCATCGCCCCCGTGGTTGTAACTTTGATTTCCTCAACTCTGGGAATCGCTCCTTTCGCAAATGTACCCAAACCCAATCGCCGGGTTCAAAACGTAACACTCTTCCGGCCTTTGTTTGCCTGTGCTGCATAATGTCTGTTTTTGCTTTCTATTTGCAATTTTACCTTCTCGTGGAGTGCCTTTACCAAGTCAGCCTTCTTTTTCCCATCTAAACTACCTCGTTCATTCACAGGTAAAGGAATTAAATCCAGTGGGGTTAGTGGATTAAAACCATAAACAATCTCAAATGGTGAATGTGAAGTAGTGGAGTGGACAGCAGCTCTATTATATGCAAATTCGATGAAAGGTAAACACTCTTTCCAACTTTTTAAGTTCTTATTAATAACAGTGCGCAACAACTGTATCATGGTCCTATTAACTACTTCGGTCTGCCCATCGGTCTGTGGATGACAAGTAGTAGAAAACAACAGTTTCGTGCCCAACTTTCCCCACAAAACACGCCAAAAATGACTAAGAAACTTAACGTCCCTATCCGACACTATACTCTTAGGTACCCCGTGTAAACGCACTACCTCTTTGAAAAACAGATCAGCAATGTTAGTGGCATCATCGATTTTGTGACATGGAATGAAGTGTGCCATTTTAGAAAACCTATCTACCACTACAAAGATAGAATCGCGCCCTTTTTTAGTCCTAGGCAAACCTAACACAAAATCCATAGATATGTCGACCCAAGGTTCACTAGGAACGGGTAAAGGTGTATACAACCCATGAGGTAAGACCTTAGACTTAGCCTGTTTACAAGTTAAGCATCTTTCACAAGTTTTTCCAACATCAACTTTCATTTTAGGCCAATAAAAATGTTCACTTAGCATCCCTAAAGTCTTAGCAACCCCAAAGTGTCCCATTAATCCCCCACTATGTGCTTCCTTAACTAGCAAATCACGCATAGAACAATTAGGCACACATAATTTATTTTCCCTAAACAAATACCCGTCATGTTTAAAGAATTTATCCACCGCTCCCTTATCACATGATGCATATATGCTGGAAAAATCTAAATCATTCTCATACATGCCCTTAATAAACTCAAAACCAAGCAACTTCGCGCTTAAGGAAGTTAGAAGCACATACCTTCGAGACAACGCATCCGCAACCACATTTTCTTTACCTTGTTTGTACTGGATGACGTAGGGAAATGTCTCTATGAATTCCACCCATCGAGCATGCCTCTTGTTCAACTTACCTTGACCTCTCAAATGCTTCAATGATTCATGATCGGTGTGAATCACGAACTCCCTTGGCCACAGATAGTGCTGCCATGTTTTCCAACGCTCGAACCAATGAATAGAGCTCTTTGTCATATGTAGGGTAGTTAAGCGCCGCTCCACTAAGCTTTTCACTGAAATAAGCAATCGGCCTTTTATCCTGCATCAAGACTGCTCCAATGCTTATACCTGAAGCATCACACTCAATCTCGAAAGCTTTGTCAAAGTTAGGTAATGCTAAAACTGGTGCTTCACATAACCTATCTTTAATAGTATTGAATGCATGCTCTTGTTCATGTCCCCATTTAAACCCAACACTTTTCTTAACAATTTCTGTGAGTGGTGTGGTAATAGTGCTAAAATCCCTAACAAACCGCCTATAAAAACTAGCCAATCCATGAAAACTCCTCACTTCAGTTATAGTCGTAGGGGTTGGCCATTCTTTAATAGCTTTTACCTTTTCTTCATCTACTTCCACCCCGTTAGCACTAACAACAAATCCCAAGAACACAACTCTATCCATGCAAAATGAACATTTCTTTAAGTTAGCATAAAGTTGTTCTTTTCTTAACACCACAAGCACACATCTCAAATGTTCCATATGTTCATTGAGGCCTTTACTATAGATTAAGATATCATCAAAGTATACCACAACAAACTTACCAATAAAAGCACGTAAAACATGATTCATTAAGCGCATAAACGTGCTTGGTGCATTCGTGAGCCCAAACGGCATAACTAACCACTCATACAAGCCATACTTAGTTTTAAATGCGGTTTTCCACTCATCTCCTTCTCTCATGCGAATTTGATGATAACCACTCCTAAGATCTATCTTACTAAATATGCATGCACCAAATAGTTCATCTAACATATCATCTAACCTAGGAATAGGATGACGATACTTTACCGTTATATTATTGATGGCCCTACAATCCACGCACATCCGCCAAGATCCATCTTTCTTAGGTACAAGTAGTACTGGCACGGCACATGGACTCATGCTTTCCCTCACGTGTCCCTTGCTCAACAACTCCTCAACTTGCCTCTGAAGCTCCTTCGTTTCCTCGGGGTTACTCCGATAAGCCGGTCGATTTGGAATGACTGCACCGGGTACAAAGTCAATCTGATGCTCAATGCCTCGAATAATTGGCAACCCACTAGGTGCGTCCTCGGGAAAGACATCGTCGAATTCCTGCAATAAAGAAATAGCCAAACTAGGGAGGGATGTGTTAATTTCCTCAAAGTTGAGGAATGACTCTTTGTAAACCAAGAGGATTACTTGTTTCTTTTCCACAATTGCCTTTTTCAATTCACTCCCTCTCGCAAAGAAATTCACCTTCGGCTTTTCTCTCCTCTCAGACCCCTCTTCTTTTCTCTCATGTGGCCCCTCTCCTTTTCTCTCACTTTTAGCCACCTCACTATTTTCTCTCATGCTCTCGTGTCTCACCTTTTCTCTCTTCTCTCCTAGCACTCTCTTTCTTTTCTCCTCCTCGGTTTTCAATTTAAGTTGATCCTCATACACCTGTGCAGGTGTCAATGGTGCTAATGTAATAGGTTTTCCCCCCTTGATCAAGCTGTACCTATTTTTATACCCGTCATGTATTACCTTCCTATCATATTGCCATGGCCTTCCCAATAAAATATGACCCGCATACATGGGTACTACATCACACATCACTTCATCATTATAACTCCCAATTGAAAAATTTAACATCACCCTCTTATTCACCTTAATTTCCCCACATTCATTTAACCATTGCAATTTATAGGGTTTAGGGTGTCTAAGCATTATTAATCCTAATTTTTCAACCAAACCGGTGCTAGCAACATTAGTACAACTTCCCCCGTCAATGATTAAGCTACATACCGTATTATTGACGTGACACCGCGTATGGAAAATATTTTCTCTTTGCAATTCCAAGGCATCAGCCTTGATTTGAGTGTTGAGAGCTCGTCTCGTGACTAACAACTCGCCCACAGCATATTCCACTTGGTCTTCATCGCTAATGTCTTTCCAATTCTGGCATGCCTTCATAATCACTTTTCGCTTGCACTCTCCACTTCTCCGCTATCCCGCAAAATCATGGTTCTTTTGTTTGGACACTGAGAAGCAATGTGTCCAGTTCCCAAACACCTAAAACATTTGATGTCTCGGTTCCTAGATGGTTGTAACTCCACCTTCTTGCTAGCACTTTCTTCTTTCCCCCGTGGCAACTCCGTTTTAACCTTAGGAGTAGCCCCATCCACTTTGTTGTCGTCCCACCTCGGTTTCAAAGTAGTGTTAGAACCCGAAGTACCCGATGAATACCTTGCTGTTCCCTTCCTCTTCAATTGTCTCTCTACCTTCATAGCCATGTGTAACATGTCCTCCAATTCCACATAATGTTGTAGCTCAACCACATTAGTTATCTCCCTATTTAAACCATTCAAAAATCGGGCCATAGTGGCCTCCCTATCCTCATGTACGTCCGCTCTAATCATCAACAACTCCATCTCCTTATGATAATCCTCCACACTCTTCGACCCTTGGTAGAGGCTTTGTAATTTTTGATAAAGCTCTCGGTAATAGTGACTAGGCACAAACCGTTTCCTCATGATGGCCTTCAAATCTTCCCATGTCCCAATTGGTCTCTCCCTATTTCTCCTTCTAGATGTCACCACTTGATCCCACCAATTGATAGCATAGTCAGTAAATTCCAGGACGGTTATCTTCACCTTCTTCGCCTCAGAATAATTTTGACAATCAAATATCATCTCAACCTTTTTCTCCCACTCCAAATAAGCTTCCGGATCACTCCTTCCCTTAAATGGTGGAATGGACATTTTGATGTTGCCCATGTCACCATCTAACCCGTCTCCAACCAAGTTTCTACCCCTTCTGTCAGGCCTAGCTCCTCTATTCCTCAACCTACCAATTTCAGCATCCATAATCGCCTCCTCATCCACCTCACTCTCATATTCCATTTCTCCCCTAATCTCCTGCCTATGTTCTCGTCGACCCTGCCTCCTCGCATTTGGAACTCCCCTACGTAAATCAGCAAGTTCTGTATCCTGCCTATCCAACCTATCCCGTACATCCTCAAACAAACGTTCAAACCTACGAATCATCTCCTCAGACATGTTGATTTGATTGTTGTTGTTTCGTGCTGGAGTTGCTGCTTCCTTGTCAGACATCCTAAAAAAAATTCTAATTTTGTGCCTCACAAATTTATCTCTCGTGTATCACTCAATTTAGGCTTTTTCCCTCTATTAATCTCACCACTCTGCCTTTTTCCACTCAAAGCTTCCACCCAAGTGCTTCAAAGGGCAAAATAGAACTCAATCAAGGAATTAGTCTAGTAGAATTCAAACGAAAATTGAGTGAATCCCTTTTTGAAGTTTTAAGGACTCAAGACACAAGAATTGACTTGGATATGTGAGAAGAGATTTAAATTCAAGAAAGTGGTTCTTGAATTTTGATACAATAATAAACAAGGAATTTGCCGGGAATTGTTTTGAGTTAACAGAATTTTTTTTTTTTTTTTTTTTTTTTTTAAATAATCGACGTGAACAGTACGGATTTTTTTTTTTTTTTTTTTTTTTTTTTTTTTTTTTTTTTTGTTTTAACTCGAGAATTCAACTACGAGTCCGGCAAAACAAACGAAAACTGTTTTGGATGAAAATTCAACCCAAAAAACAACTTTTGAAATTTTGGCAGAAGTAAAACGGATCAAAGACTCCTTAATTTTACTGGACGCAAGAACACGAAGAACGCTGAAATTAATGAAAACAAGACTCAAACAGAAATTAGAAAGGATATAACCTTGATTCGTTGGAGCCTGTGCTCTGATACCAAATGATGAGAATCCGGATAGATTAGAACTACCAAACCCACGTCGTTTGTTGAAGAACGCAAGAAAACCCAATTAAACCTTGGTTTGTAGATTTGATTCAAAATATGAATCGAAAATAACCAACGATCCGAAAGAAACGCTGACCCTTTTGAATCCAATATTAAGAATTTCACCCAATGGATTGAACGCCACAAGATCGATTCTTGATAAGTTCAGAGTTTGCCCAATTAAGAACAAAGGATTTGAAGCCAATTAATTCTCTCAATTATAATGTGTTAATGTATCATGTCAATAATGATAAGTATTTATACTTATCCCAAAAACCTAGCCAAAAACGTGCAAACCCTAAAAACTTGCCAAAATATGGAAATAAAATAAAATCTATTTAAACTATGGAAAAATCTCGAAATTGTTTCCAAAACAACCATGCGGTCGCATAGTTGTATTCTATGCGGCCGCATGGAAGAAATTTCCTCCTTCGCTTTCGGCTGCTTCCAACACGTTGATCCACGTTGATTCGGACTTCGACCCCAACATGGAACTTGCCTCTTTTTGCGTGTAGCTCATGGTATCGTCCACCGTTGCTTGTGCAAGTAATCCCATAGCTTGTTTTATTCGATTTGCCCTCAAACGTGTCAATGGTCCATCGTCAACAATCAACGGATCCTTCCACTGACTTGTTCTTGTTGTATTGGCATCTTGGATCACATCACCTAGCCAGCCATGTCTTCCACCCACGACAAACCCGCTAGCCTTATTCTACCAATATCCAGTACCCCCTTCAAAGTAACCAAGTTGCCCTTGTCTTGTTGCTATTTTGTCAAAAAAAAAAAAAAAAAAAAAAAAAAAAAAAAGGAAGAAGAAGATGAAGAAGAAAGCGAAACTATTCCACCACCGTTGTCTTTTTTATTCTGTGATGCAAAAAAAAATAAAAATAAAAAAGCAGTGAAAGAAGAATCAGTTTGTTCAGCCAAATCAAAGGGGTCCTTTTACTGTTGCTATTACAAAAGAGGGCGACGAGACAAGCCCAATTCATACATCTAGCCCACTGTCCATATATAGGCCCAAGCATAAACAAACACCCCACTCGTTTAACTCAGCCCACTGATTACCCAAATTCTTCAAACCCATAAACTTTGGGCCCACTCACCATCCCAAATTCCAACATACAGCCTAACAAGCTTTTACCCGATAGCTAAACAGAACCGCCGTACTCCTCCCTCGTCGGCTCAACCACCATTTCGCATCGGTAAAATCACACCATCACCAACTGCCGTCAACAACCCACCCCACCAACTTGCTGTTGCTGTACTCTCTCTTCTGAAATCACACCACCACCCGGTAGATTCAACAAACGACATCAACTTAAGTAATAGATTGATAAAACGATGCAAAGTTCGGTGATCAAAAATAGTAACAAGAAATGGTCAATTAACTGAACAATCCAGTAATTGAAGTGAATGACGTGGTAGTTTCCGATGAAGGGAATATGCTAGTCAGTGATTTAATGATTATGTAAATCAAAGTCAATCTAGCATCGTATATCCTCCATTTGGACAGCAAAACTTTCAGTAGAAGACTAATGTTATTCATTTATTTCATAATGGAAATCAGCAAAAGTTTTATGTTTCTTCGATTTATAGATCTTTGATTTTTGTTTCCTCTTTTTTCTCTTCATTTTCTTTAGCTTCCTCTTTCAAAACTGTCGATTTGAGAGATTTAATAATTGAATTTAAAAATGTATCTCAATGACTATTACTTAATAACTAAACTTAAAAATATATCTCAATGGCAGTTGAATTATGTCAAGTGCTACTCATCAGTAACTCAAATCGACGACATTTGTTGAATTTAACGAATTTTCTTATTTAAGTGATGAATGAGTAACACGGTGTATAGTTCAATAATCATTTAGACAAATGTTTAAGTTTAGTTATGAAGTAAAAACACTTGACAATGTTAAGTGATCATTGAAATACATTTTTAAATTCAATTATTAAGTAGTAACATTGAACAAAGTTCAATGACTATTCAAATAATTAGCCCTAAAAAGAAACCAATATAGACATGCATCCGTTTGGCCCCCATTTTTTGAAATGAAAATGAGTAGAATATTATTTTTTTTGAAAAATGAGTGGTTGAAAAAAGAAGGAAAAATTTTCGATTTATGTGTAATATTATTTAATAAAATATTGTGTGATTGAAAATATGATAGAGAAAAATGAAATATAATTTAAACGGGGCCAAACGGGTGCATAGAAAACAAAAGGGTGAAAAATGTACAGTAAATTGATGGCATCACGATTATGTCATGGACGATGCTTATGAATATTAACAGGCAAATTCGGAATGAACAGTAGAAATGAACTTTCCTCTTTTCAATATTGTAGGGATTATTTTTTATTTTTTGGCCTTTGCTTTAGAGATGAACAATAGAAATGAACTTTACTTCCTTACTGTTTACATTAAAGGCTCTCGTACGAAAATCTTCTCTCACATGCCCTTCTCCGTATGCAATTTGTTACGTGAGATCTGTAATGTCTCAAACACTTTAAAATATTGATTCTTCAATCTCTGTGTGTGTGTGTGTTTTTTTTTTTTTTTTTAATTCGTTGAATTTTGTTATAATTAATCTCTTTTAATTTCAAAGAATCGGTCACTTCTTTGTAATTTGATTGAGTTTAGAGCTCTAAGTAGTTTGAGAATTTCTTGTATTTAATTACTATCTCATTTTTTTTTAAAAATTTAATTGTAGTAGTAGCGACCCAAAATAAAATTTTGTTTACTTCATTTTAGCACATTTTGTTAATTTTGAGATATTGAGGGACTAATTTTAAAATAATAATAAATCTTGACGTCAATAATCTATTTATTTGGTCAATTAATCAAGTATTAATTGAGCACGAATTTCCCTACTCGAGATAAAATTACGTGAAAATTTTATATCAAGAGATTAAGTATGACTCATTTCAAAACTAAAAAAAGAAATGTTTAAAACTTCAGAAATTAGATATTAATTAAATATTATTTATGAAATAACTAATTAAATATATTAATGTTACAACTCTATACTATCTGATTACAAATTATCAAATTAATTGCTCACAAATTATTTCTCGAACACGAATAAAAAAATTTATAGGTCACAATTTATTTCACAACCACAAATTATCGATAACATATTATTTTTTTGGTTACAAACGCTCTTAATCCCCCACCTAACCCACTCAACCCCAATCCTCCATGGCACCAACCAAAAGCAACGCCACCTCACCACCACAACTAGTGCCACCACAACCTCTAACAAACTACCACTTTCAAATTCAAAATCACCACCATCACCTCACCACCACAACCACCAACAACCCCCAATTTTCAACTACAAAATCGTCATTGCCACCTCCATCTGCAACCACAACCACAATCACAACCACGACCACAACCTCAACAAAACCACAAACATTTGCACCACCACCGTACCACAACAATCATTTGTGACATGACCCCCATGACATCCCCAAAGCCGCCACCTCACCACTACAACCAATCAGGGGCGGATATATATCACTTAACAAATGAGTGTGTAGATTGTGTGGTCGCGCCTTCGCTTTTGTGTCCAAAATACACAGGTTCGATTCCCTTCAACGGTACTCCTTCTAATTTTCAAACACAATAAATAATAATTAATTATTAACACTCATATCGTAGATGGGTTAAATTGTATGTAAGAGATATGGAGTTCAACTCCATTCCAATCCACCTTTTTGTTTAATTTTTTCATACAATAAATAGTAACTAAACAATTATATATTATTAGTTTTCATTTTCAAAATAATTTCTTTAAAAAAAAATTAACTCAAATTATTACTTCATAATATAGATACTTTTATTATTTAGTTTAATCAATTTATTTTATAAAATTTAAATTTGGACAATCTAAGAACTGCTCTTTATTCTTTTAAGAATTCGAAACACACTTTTCTTTTACGGTCAAAAATAGTTTTAGTTTTAAAAATCATTATTTTCAAATTTTTGCATAACTTTCGCCTAAACTTGGAGCTTGTATTTACCGTTCAATCATGTTTTACGTATAAACTTTATTTTGTCTCGTTTAAGTTCATAAAAAACTTGAAACTTGATCATACATATATGATTGAAAAAATATATTTTTTTTCTTATTATTTTGGGTTGTATTGAATTACATTTTTGGGTTGTTACGATCCAATAGCGGAAGATCATATTTCACCGTTGCCATGCGGAATATTCAAACATTCACTCTGATACCACTTGTTATGAAATCGATCGGAAGATTATGACAACAATGAAATAAACAATCAATCAAAAGAACATTGAGATTTTAGTGGAAAATCAAGACGGGAAAAAATCACTGGCAGATGAAGATAATTCACTATTATCAATAGTAATCGTGTTTACAAGATCTCAATGCACTCAATTAAGATATGAATCTCTCAAATATGTTGTATCAATGTTTATGTGTGGTGATCAGTGTTATGAAGATAATACACGCCGTTCTATATATATATATATATATATATATATATATATATATATATATATATATATATATATATTAAACCCCAAAAATTAGTTGTAGATGAATAGGAGTCCAAGATACGTCAAAACGCGAAAACCTCGGTAATACTGTCGCTCGAGCATCAGGTGGGCGACAAATCTTGGGTCCAAAATTGTTGATTCCGCTCGAGCGAGAACTAGCAACCAGCTAGCGAAAATTCGTCAACTTTTCCTCCCGATTCATAATTCTTCTATCTCCTAATCCACTTTAAGTACAACTCCGAAATCACTTGGAATTTGGGTCAAATACAACAGTCAGGAAGCCTTAGAAATGTAGTTTTTTGTTTCCTCAAGCTTATATAATTTGCTTATGTGGAACGTATAAGAGACGGGAGCTCTTGCATTTTGCTAGTGCACCAAAGTATCATTTGTTTGAATTTTGTGGCCATGTAGTATAATTTTCCTCATGTAAAATAACATTTTTGATAATAAATCACGATTTTCATTTATTTTGTATAGTTGTATTTTATTAATATTGAATATGCAAATTAAAGTGTCTATAATCACTTGTAATAATATAAGTTATGTGCTGGCGTTGAGAAGCACAATGTGATACAACTTGTGTCTGACCATAAATAATTTGTTCACAATCAATGTATAAGAATTGATACCTTGTATTGAAAGGTTTTAGTATTGAGTGATTTATTATTTGAATGTTCTATGTGTCTTTATCGTAGAATAGTTAAAAGTGATACTAATACACTTGGAATGTATTGAACTGACCACGTGTTGAATTTAATTATATAGCATGACCATGCGTAGAAGTATTTCATCTAAATCTATTGCATGGCTATGAAATCTTCTTGTGAAAATAATGGCAATCAAATTCACCAATTTGTGAGATTAATTTAATTGGACAAATATCTCGATGAGTTGTGAACTTAAGAATGAGCGGAATAGAAAAAAATAAATTCGTGTTAAGAACCATCCTTGGAAAATGGGTAAAGTCACTATTTAAGTTTTTCGGTTGAACAGATATAAATATGAGATTAGTGTTTAATGACGGTTAAAATTCGACATCTGAAATTATTTCACAGAATCATTGAAGAAAATGATATTGAAGTTAATAAGAATAATTAGTAGGATAAAACCGTCATTTGTTCATGTACATAATTATCGAATATCAAACGATTATAAAGTACATATACAACATGTCAGAGGAAAATATTACAAATATATATTAGTTTATGTGATTTTATATATTCCGAAATATTGTTTTTTTCTTTTAGTGAAAAAAATAAAGACTAATAATTAGATTGGATGGTATAAGATCAGTTAGGCAAGATGACTAGGGATGTCAAATGGGCCGAGCGGCTCGTGGGTGGCTCGACTCTTTTGGCAAGCCGAATCGGCTCGACTTGCCCACGGGTGAGCTGCTCGTGAGCCCAAAGTTCACGAGCCCACGAGCCGAGTTTGTGGGCCCGTAAAAATGTGAGGAAAAAGGTAAAAAAAAAATTAAAAATATATATTGAGCTTGTGGGCTCGGCTAGTCAAAGTGACTAGCCGAGCCGCGCTCTTGGTAGATGGGTCATCCCCATCAAGATCTAATTATTGGAGTTTAAATAACATATTTTCGATCGGTCCCTATGGGAGCTCAAAATTTTTTCGACTCAATCGCAATTACTTGAATAGTTTTGGAGATAATTATAATTGTAATTAAAGTTCAGATAGTACATGTGCAATCAAACCAATTAAGGCTTAGCCCTTGTTTGATAGTTATTTTTGGAGAAAAAAAGGAATTCTTTTTATATGATAGATGGTGAATTTGTGGTTGAAAAAGAAGGAAAAGTTATTGATGGGATAAAAAATATTATTTTATTGAAAAATGTGTTGTTGAAAATGAATAGAAGAATAAGAATGCAAAAAAAAAAAATGATTACCAAACAGGGGTTTAATTAAACTTGGATGTTTTTTCCCCATATTTACGGTCCTTAGGGGTTTATTTCCATACAGAAAAATGTGGGGTTGCGGTGGCCTCCATGACTGAAAACTTGGTTCGAGAGGTACAAGGGGAATGAAGAGTGCAGGACATCAGTTATCAGAGGCCGATAACTTGGTTCGAGTTGTACATACAGTAGCCACCTGTAGAAAAAAAAGATATTTCCTCAACATCAGTAACTTCAGAGAATAGAAAAATAATTTCATGACATATGATTTGCGGTCGATAGGAAGAAACTTGGTAAAAAAAAATGCTTGAAATTCATCGTGTTTCTGATGCTGGGGATCAACTATGTTCGGAAGCTTTGACCTGTCGGTTAGCTGCGACATTGCCTACTTGTCGAAGATAGTAGACATTAGCACCATGTTTGGCTACACTGAAGAAAAAGTAAAATTACTATTGTTAGACTGTTGGAACATGTTTGGCTATGCTTAGAAAAAGGTAAAAGTCGTGCTCAAGTAACTTTTTATTTCCAAATTTCGTTTGGATTGTGCAATTTACTTGGGCAAATCAGTTAGAACATGCTTCAATTTCAAAATTTTCTTATAAGTGATCTTTTTAATCTTAGGCCCTGTTTGATTGGAGTTCTTTTCCAACATTTGAAATTTATTTCTGCCATTTGAAATTTTGCATGATGGACTACTCTCTGGACGACATCATGAGACAAATTCCCGACAAAGTTACGTCGAATTGTAACTTTGCCAGCTTTACAGCGGTACTAGATTTATTGGATGAGGAGCACGTGAGTATACTGCGTCGTTCCTGCTTATGACCACTGCATGAGTTGAGTAGGATACAGTTTTTCAGGTAGATACTGGATGGATTACTTTGTCGGCTGCTTAAGCCACCAGAGATTCCTTCCGTTTTGATCTTGGGGGCAAGGTAGCTATGTTCTCCATATCAAAGTTTGCCCTCATCATCGGATTGAGGTGTACGGGCAAAGAAGAGCAGCATGGGCCCGTATTCCGAGAAATAATAGACTGCTTCATGCATATTTTAAGGGGTGAACGACAGTGAGTCTGACATAGTTGAAAAAGAATTCAGGGAATGCGACCAGATGTCTGACAAGTTGAAGCTAGACTTAGTGCTTATCCTCTAGAGCATGCTCAGATGTTATCACAGAAAGATGTCGATCGACGTTTTTCATTTGGAGGTTGTTGATGAGATTGATATATTCAACAACTATCCTTGGGGACAAAGATATTTTGTCGATACCCTATGCATCTTTAGGAGGAGGTATTTTCCGCCGAAAGGGGATGGGCCCGAGCGGAAGTACGATGCGTATGGCCTGCCGTTGGCTTTGTAGGTAAATGTTTAACGTAATTGAAAAAATGGAGATTCAACCAAACTACACCTAGATGTGGGGTGATTAGGTGTAAATGCGGAATTAAAGCAAATTAATAAGCAACAAGTCACGAGTTAATTATGTCTAGGTGATTACTCAAACAATTCAATTTAATCCTATGTTTGAATACCGCAGTTATATAAAACTGTAAAGAACACAAGAATTGTTCACGGAGAAACCCAACGTGGGAAAAACTCCGAGCGCTTTACCAGTCAAAGATTCACTATAAACTGTATTATAAACTTACAGACCACCAGCAAAGTTGACGAAACAAGCTTTCTGATATCCTATCTGAAGTTTAAAACAGCTTTCCTGGAAAGTGCACACGAACACCAATCCTAGCTCTTCTCACAGTTTATCTCCTGTAGATCCACCAAGAACTCATTGTTCTTAAATTTCTTCATTGATCTTCACAGTCAGCCAAATTGATGACACAATCTTCCTGAAAAATCCAAGTGAAGAATAGCACCAGTGTATTAATTGAAGATTTTGATGTTTTCAATCTGAAGGGCGCATATAGATGAAGTGATTGAACTGTAGAATGTTTGGCTCTTTAGAGAATAATTGTATCTCTTTGAATGTATAATGTTCAATCTATCTACCAGAATACGCAGAGCCCCTTTTTATATGTTGGACGGATATGGTAACTTTTAGCCAATAAAAATCTCACAAAATCGTGAATTTAGTCGGACTGTAAAAAGGTCGCTCGAGCGACAGGTGGGCGAAGGTCGAGCCTGGATGTTCTGCTTTCATCCGCTCAAGCATGACTCCCACGAGCATCTAGCGAAAATGCGACGCGTTTTCTTCGTGTTCCAAACTTAGATCCCGAACCCTACACTATACAACCAACTATAAAACTTTACAAACAAGTCTCTAAACTTCTAAAATGTTCAAGTTGGTCATTTTATTTACATAAAGCCAATTACAATAATCTAATACTAACAAACTTCCCCTTTGATATTCTATGACAAAACCAATTATAAGGCAAAAATTAAGCCTAAACAACTTAACTAAGTCTAACAATATCTGAGTATAGCTTCCATTTAGTTCAACATGTATCCTGAAATCAAAAACTCACATACCCAGTGTAAAAGCACGTGATACACACATAATATCAATCAAACAGGCATGCTAGTTTGAGATGCAATATTAATGCTAATCAAAACACCATATTCGCATTAATATCACGAAACATCAAAACTCAAACAGTTATGCATAAAGTGCAACACGAATGTAAGGATAACATGCTCCATATCAGTGCAAGTTATATAATACATTTGTAAAGCACAAGCTCCTCCTTACTGCAAACTCACTTGAAGTTAAACAGTAGGTAACAATATCTACGTCTCTCTCCCAACGACACCACAAGACAAGTAAAATATATATCAGATAAAACTCAGTGTCTTATAAAACAGTATCTATATCACTCTCCAACGACCCCAAACGACATAAGACATAAGTATCGATGTCAATGCAATGTAAATCAAGTCAAATGTCAAAATGTTTCTATGTCTCACCCAATGATCCCAAACGACATATATCAAACCATGCATATGACAATCCCAACATCGAATTTGATAACAAACATCACCAAAATCGATCACGAATTGCACCAAACTCAAGCCCCAAAGTAACCACTCGAAAATACAAGAATCATGCCAAAATGGAATGAAAAAGTGTTATAATTGATGCAAACACGTTCAAGGCACATTAACAAACTCATAATGCACAAATTCATGTGATGAATTTAGCCAAAAATCAATTAAAACTCGAAAACCCAAAAAATTCAAAAACTAGGGTTGAAAGCGAGTTACTGTCGAATTTGTTGCAATTGAGTGATGGATTGAATGTTAATGCAGTCCAAATTAGATGCCCAACCTTCCAAATGGATGAAGATGCAATAATTTAATGATGGCAAGATCGAAGTTGAGAGAAAATTGTAGGAAAATGCAAGAAATGGACAGTCCAGTGGCGCCTTATACATAGATGTCGCTCGAGTGAAAACAATTTGTAAATGGATGCTCGAGTGACATTCAAGAGATAATCGAGCGAACACTCAAATGTCAAAAATAACACCAGATTTTAAAAAAAAAATCATTTTAAGCACAGTTTTCAAATATTGATAAATATAGCACATTTTCCAAAACTTTCAAAACTAGCACCACTCGATTTTTATTTTTTATTTTTTTAAATTTTTTTAACATATGACACGCACTTCAACATGTTGATCAACAAGAAAATGCAGTTGATCACAAATATGGCAAATTTAAGAACATAAGTGTTGCCCCCAACACATAAAACTAATTTAAATGGAGTAAATTGTATATGTGAGTCATGTGTGTAATGTGTCACTATTTTCAAGTGAAACAGACTCCAAACCTTAAATTTGTGAGAAAAGACAAACAAAATCACTGTCAATAGGCCTATTCCCTTAATCATGAAAGTCAAACTTTTAAGCACGTTAAGACCTATACATGAAGTTCGTTTGCTAATATTTTAATTTTTACACACCCTATCTTTGAGCATATATAATTTATCAAATTTTTCAATATTGAACCAGCTCAATTTTTTTTTTCAACAACTCATAATTTTTTTTTATCTTAAGTGCAGGTTCTAATTCATTGAGCAACTAAGATGACCCCTGTAGCGAGCTTTAGGTCGGTTATCCCAAGTCAGATGACCATAGGCATCAGGTATAGAAATATCCTTCAGACTTAATTACTCGAGTCAAATAGCCCCGAAGAAGAACATTAAGATATGAGTGTAACAATTTTACAAATAGGGGGTATGAATATCAACCAAGGTCTAACCAAATAGTCAATTCATGTTCAGAGTCACCCTATCAACAAGTGACACCCAGCTCAAATCTCACACATGTGGTCTAGACCTATTTACATGGTCATAGTGTATGCAGTGCAAGATGTACATGACGAGACATATACCAAATATTCCACAAAAACTCAAGTCATATAATCAATGCATATTCGATCTCAGCACGCACTATCACGTATAACACACATGATGCAGTAGTCCACACAAACAAATATTATTTTTTTTATTATTTTTCAATGTTTTTGATTTTTTCATTTATCAAAAGCACGAAGAACACAAAAAAAATCAGCTACACAAAAAAATAAAAACCAAAATAAAACACACAAAAGCAAGTAAACACAAGCATAACGTAAAATGAATGCAACAATGCATATATGATATGCCGAATCCCAAGAACAGGATAAGTGGGGGTGCATAAGCACCAGTGGCGTTTCCATGATCGAGAACAGATTTCTTGACCCACGCCTTCCTAGTATTCTAGGTAGAATTAGTCAATTTAGAGATCATCTTAGTCAACTGAACCACCTGACTGGAAATATGATTGACTTGACTAGGAATATCCCGATTTCTCTTCCTACGCACAACCTGACGACACCTCGGTCTAATCCAAAGCTCCATAGTGATGGCACGTGGGTACAAACCTAGGCCCAAACATATGAGGTGGCTGATAATGATTTTGAGGACCAGAATTCCTACGAGTTTTACGAGTCCTCTGGCCTACGATGCTCTTACCTTTAGGATAAGGATTTTTAGTAAAGTGTGGCTGAGTGGAGACAGGAATGAAAGAAGTCCTAGAGGTACTAGCTACCTGAGATTTGTTTTTATTATAACCTAGATCACGTCTCTCACCTACAGGTTTGTTCATACCTAAGATGTTATCTACATTCTTAGTTCTACTAGAGAAAGCCTCAAGTTGTGAGTTGAATTTTTCTAGATCCCTCGTGAGGGTCTTAACTGTCTCTCCTAACCTCTCATTCTTACACTTCAACTCACTCAAGTTTTTAGCAGAGTCTTGAAGTTCACGGTTAACTTCTCTTTCTCTTGCTCTAACAAATCAAGCTTCTTAAAAAAGACAATATTTGACTTTTTAATTTTAAGACTCTCCTCATATAACTCCTGGTACACTGCTCGAATGTCTCTCTTCACATCTGAGTCATCAGTACAACCCTCACTAGAGTTATCAGACACACTCTGCTTATTAGCCTTATCAGATCCAGTCTCTACCTAAGACACGAAGGCTATGTACTTTTCTATTTTCTCATCATCTGACTGCACACTAGGATCACTATCACTAGAATCATCATCAGATAGTGCAGCAACTGAGGCTTTACCTTTATCTCTCGTCAAGCTCCTCTTAAGATTAGGGCATTCATTCCTGTAGTGCCCAATCCCCTGGCACTCATGGCATCTAACTGACTGGAGCTCACTACTAGACACTTTACCACCACTTCTATCATGTTTATCTCTCTGAAACTTCCTAGGTGGACTTCTCTTCCTAGGCTGTGGTTTCTATCTATTTCTAAAGGCCTGATTAAATTTTTTCACAAAGTAGGCTATCTCCCCACCTTTAAGGGGCTTACCATCACTCGACTCTGGGTCTACTCCCTACGGGTGTTCAAGGCTATAGATTTTTGTTTCTTAGGCTATGTTAAGGTCAATTCATAGGTTTGGAGGGATCCTACGAGTTTTTCTATTTTAATATTGTCAAGATCCTTACTTTCTTCAATAGCAGTTACCTTAGGCCTAAACCTCTCGGGTAGAGATCTAAGAACCTTTCGAACGATTTTAACCTCAGGGATCCGTTCGCCTAAATTAAAGCTAGAGTTCACAATATCGTTCAACTTAGCATAGAACTCATCAAAACTCTCATCATCATTCATCTTAAGTTCCTCAAACCTAGATGAACATTTGTAATTTGGAGCTTTTCATAGTTTTAGCATCCTCATGGGTTGTCTCCAAAATATCCCAAACTTCCTTAGCAGTCTTACACAAAGACACTATCCTAAACTCCTCATGAGATACAGCCATAAACAAAGCATGCAAACCCTTACTATTCCAATTACACTCAGACAGTTCCTCTTTGGTCCAAATGGAAATATCAGTAAGAGTAACAACTCCTGACACGGTAGTAGAGGGTGCAGACCAGCCATTTTGTGCACAAAGCCAAACTCACTCATCTAAAGACTTAAGAAAGGCTCTTATCCTAACTTTTCAATAAGCATAGTTAGAACCATCAAAGTAAGGCGGTATAGAAAGTGATTTACTCATCTAGACTAACAAATATGGGTCTGGAATCGAATTTAAGCTCTGATACCACTTGAAAAAATGGAGATTCGACCCAACTATACCTAGAGGGTGGTGATTAGATGTAAATGCGGAAGTAAAGCAAATTAACAAGTCACAAGTTAATTATGTCTAGGTGATTAGTCAAATAATTCAATTTAATCCTATATTTGAATACCGCAGTTATATAAAACTGTAAAGAACACAATAATTGTTCATAGAGAAACCCAACGTGGGAAAAAATCCGAGCGCTTTGCCAGTCAAAGATCCACTATAAACTGTATTATAAACTTACAGACCACTAGCAAAGTTGACAACACAAGCTTTCTGATCTCCTATCTGAAGTTTGAAGCAGCTTTCCTGGAATGTGTACACGAACACCAATTCTAGCTCTTCTTGCAGTTTATCTCCTCCAGATCCACTAAGAACTCCTCGTTCTTAAATTTCTTCTTTGATCTTCGCAGTCAGCCAAGTTAACGACACAATCTTCCTGGCAGATCCAAGTGAAGAATAGCACCAGTGTATTGATTGAAAATTTTGATGTTTTCAATTCGAAGGGCGCATATAGATGAAGTGATTGAACTGTAGAATGTTTAGCTCTTGAGAGAATAATTGTATCTCTTTGAATGTATAATGTTCAATTTATCTACCAGAATACGCAGCTCTCCCTTTTATATGTTGGACGGATATGGTAACTTTTGGCCAATAAAAATCTCGCAAAATCACAAATTAGGTCAGACTGTAAAAAGGTCGCTAGAGCGAGGGTTTGTCGTTCGAGCGACAGGTGGGCGAAGGTCGAGCTTGAATGTTCTGCTTTACAATTAAGTCTCTAAACTTCTAAAATGTTCAAGTTGGTCCTTTTGTTCACAAAATAGCCAATTACAATAATCTAACACTAACAGTAATGAATTTTTTTTGATAAAATTCTATATATAATAATTGTAATTGTTTCATATATGGGTGTACGAAACTGTCCTTATCTTGGCCGACTGGTATACGAGGAGAGTGGAGACACGCTGCCCTTGGATACATTATTGGCATCCGAGGTACGTATTATACTTTAGTTATTTATGTTGTATGTTTTCTTAAATTCTCGAAACATGGTAATTACGCGGTGAAATGTCAATATTTCAACTTGAAGTCCTCGCTGAGTTAACATACTCGATCGAGGATGCGGGTCAGAGTTACACGCGTGGCCTTTTTATTCGAGCAACGCTAGACGATCAGAGTCATGGGCCCGACATAGATGCAGACATGGTATGTTAATTTATTAATTATTGTTTTATTTTAAAATTAGCCAATGTTAAATAAGTTAATAATTTGGAAATCATCTATGTAGGAACACAGTCCAGTTGATCGACGATCACCTCCTTTGTCGATTATATCACCACCACCACTCAGGGAATTACATCCGCCGTCGATGCCCATTGGACCACCTCCGTCGTCGATGCCGATGAGATCTAATTCTCTTCCATCCAGGCACCCATCCCGTGCATCTCCTATGCACGACGATCTGTATGTCCTTCTATCTGCATTTAAGACGGAGATACGAGGGGAAGTAGGTGCTTTGAAAGAGGATATAGAGGCACTAAGACGAGAGATGAGGGATGAGTTGGCCGCTCTACGTGAGGAGATAGTTGTGCTAGGACGAAGCGTGAATAGCGAGGTGGCTAGTTTACGTAATGAAGTTACAGTGCTACGTGACCATGTATCAGACCTTGAGGGTGAGGTCGTAGCACTTCGAGGTGATATAACGGGAATATGAGGGTATGATAGATGTAGTCACGGAGATGGTGATCGAAATCGAGGGCGAGTTCACTCACCGTCGTGGGTAGATGATACATTAGAGTCATTATGGGTGGAGGAGATAGGGGTGCTCGAGGTATGGTCGGCGGGGAAGACAGTGGAGGTGGATAGGGCCGTCGAGGGAGAGGCAGTGGGGATGCGGAGGCATCGAGGGCGGTCGAGAGAGTGCGGGAGCCGATGGTCGAGTCGACAGTCCTAGCGAAGGGGAAGAGGTGTGATGTTGACGTGTCGGAGTAGGTGGTCGGGAAGAGACCAAGGACGCCGTCGCAGTACATCAATCTCCATTCACGGCTGATGTGAAGATGTGGACGTTCGTAGATGGGAGTACCCCAATTTCTTCCGAGATGTGGACAATGCCAAGTGAAAAGCGTTCGAGTCCGAGTGGAAAAGAATGATATCGGGGTAAGTTATCTATTGTTCACAATATTTCATGTTTGTTTTTAACATATTCAATGTTTGTTGTTAACATAATATTTCGTGTCTCTTTTTCAGAGCTAGCCATACAGTAGGCGAACGGATCATCTTGGACCTGTACAAATAGTTCAAGGACATCGTCAGTAGGAAGTTTGGATCACCGATGATGTAAGTGACATATTCAATTTGTTATGTACTTAAGGTTTTTTAGCAAATGCATTATAGTCCTAATTACTTTTTGGTATTTTCTGATGTAGCACATCGATGCGGCCATGGATTTGTTGCGTAGTCGAGCTGAATGATATCTGAGATCGTTTCATGTTCTCGGTCGAGTAATCCTGAACACGGAATTCGTATAGGCCGTTGACATAGTGTATCAGTCGCTACAACATATAGGTAACTATATACTGTGCCAGCATATATGCTCGAGTGGGTAATTGAGATATTGCCTAGTGTCGAGGGTAAGCCATGGGAGGGGTGTACGCATATGTACATTCCGGTGATCACGAATCATCACTGCATTATCGTAGAGATCGTATCCGCGGACTCCACTATGTATGTGTTCGACCCCGATCATTTATGTATGACACAGAGTCAGCTTGAGCAAAATCTGTGGCCGTTGGCTATTTTCGTTATACTTCTCGCTAGCCAAGCCAGAATTGCTATGCATTATAAACTGGCTACCGTGCAGGACACGATGCGGCATGGCAAATTATATTGTATGTCTTTGTAATTTTTTAAGTTCATAACTTTGTTTTAATAAAATGCGATATCGAACTAACCCATTTATTGTTCAATTACAGTAGTGATTGCGGAATTTTCGTCATAAAGTATATTGAATTTTTGAGTATAGGACATAATGTTAATCAAATCAACAAATATTGGATGCAGAGTTGGAGCAATAAATTAGCGACCGATTTATTTGAGTTTAGTTGTGATCCGTAATTATTTATTTTATTTATTGAATTGTCAATATTGTAACATTTTTAGTATACGAAATTGTAAATATTGTGTATTTTATAAATAAAATTTGTTTATATGATTTTGAAAATTTGTTTATTTTAATTTTGCTCGTATTGTGTAATATGTATAAAAAAAGTAAATACAAAATAACAGACAGATTATTGTATTACTTATTTGAATACTGCTCGCACATTCGTCGTTAAATTAAGAAAATAATGAAAATTGCAATTTCATTATGAAAATCGACAACATGCAATAAATGCACAATACATATAAATTAAAAGGATATTACACATCCGTCGTGTTATTATGTAATGAGATTTGACTCGTACAAGCAGTGCTCGTATATCTTGTTGTGCCGCACCTTCCGTACTTACGCGGCCGGGAAAACTCTCCGATGGATGGTATCCTAGAAGTACATCTACGTCCACGAGTATGCGATTGAACCTCGGGTGCAAACAAATTATTAAGTGGTACAATGTTATCGGGAACTTTCTACTCAACTTCATTTGGTAAAGGAGATATAGTTTTGACATATGCTGCTCTCCAAAAACCAGCCATATAATAATAAGCGCATAAGCTGTGTGGTGGAATTCCTCTATGCTTAGCCACTGCGACTGCATGAGCATATGAAAAACTCTCCAACTGAAACTGTCTACATGTGCATGTGTTATCATTCAAACTCATGATGTGTCCAATATTACGTCTACATCTCACGGAGAAGTGAAATTGATCTAGTGGTTCCACACTTAGCTTTCTCGCTACCTCTAGAGTTTTCAAGAGTTTATCTTCCTACGTCAGGGTCAATGCACTTGTGCAATTCTGTGATTCCTCACGTCGGTCATGGAACCACTGCTCAGCTTCATTAGAATATTCTCAAGTACTGCGAGAATTGGTAACTCTCGATCTTTCTTGAATAATGCATTAAGCGACTCTGCATTGTTCGACGTCATCATGTTGTATCGACGTCTTGAAAAATGTGACCGTGCCCAATGTTCAACCTCCATCTCTGTTAGATATTCCCATGCACCATGTGATTTATGTTATATTTCAACCACGAATTTATCAAACTCTTCAAAACTATAAACTTCTGCAGCTTTCCTGAACAATGCAACGATGCCATTGCCTCGATACTTAATCTTAAAAATTACCCTGTATATGGTACATGCAATAACTATGATGTGCGTCTGAAAAAGCTTCAGTTATACCATTTATTATTGATTGCCCCCAGTCAGTCACAAATGCAAAGTTCTCGATGTCCCCAATAACTTCTCTCAATTTCGTGAAGAACCAACGTATCTCTAGATCATTTTCTCCATCGACTATGCCAAATGCAATAAGGTAAATTTGGATGTTGACATATTGGCATGTAGAAATAATCAACTTCCATTCATATATAGCTTTCAGGGTTGTACCATCAATTATAATTAGGGGTCGCATCGCATTTCGAAATCCTCTAATGCATTGTCCAAGAGCCATAAACAAGTACTTAAAACGATTATGGCCATTGCTGTCAATAAAAAACGTCGAGTCAAGATTAGTTTTCCACATATTATGACAATACCTAACCAATTTGGCATAACTCTCCTCGGTCGATCTCATTAAATCTTCCAATGCATATTCTTTAGCCTTCCAGACCTTTTGACAGCTCATCACCACCCCATACTCCCGACGCATGTCGTTGATGATAGCCGCGGGTCTATAAATAGTCCATGGGTCCTGAAACTTATGCATCATCTGTCGTCCAATAAACCATGATCGAGCTTTCTTGTGATCATTTTGACAAATACCCACTTCGCAGTGTGTTCTCGCGCATACTTGTAAATTACAAAGTACTCATTTGTTTCCATCTTAGTCGCTCTCAAACGCCAACTGCAATTATCGTCCACACAAATAATTGTGTACGTAGACTTGTTTGATTTTTTTTACTTTGAACTAAAAGTTATGTTTCATTGCAATCCGGTGGATAGCTTCCTGCAAATCTCTTTTCGATTCGAACAATTGATCCACATGCAAATCTTTATCTTCAAGAACCACACGCGAAAAATTAGAAGACTGTGTACTCGGCCCAGCATGTAAACTTCCACCAGACTCATGTCTTTGTTTGGATAAAGCAAGCAAATCCTCATTCGTAAATTGCCTTTCGAACTCGTTGTCTCGAACTTTATCGTGAATTTCTGTGTGTAACAGTGAGACTGTGGTAAGTAACAGCTGCCTCGAGAATAGCCATATCGTCCTCACAAGCAATCTCAACTGTATCTCAAAAATCATTTACATTACGATCCTCTCAATCGAAAACTTTGTGTTCACCATCGGGGACATTTTTTCTCGATAAAGTTACGCAAATAGGAGTCGACTTTCGATTTTGGTTCAATTTAATTAGATGTTTCATTTGCACTTCAGAACTAACTTTCATAGGTGGAATCAAAATGGTTGAATGTTTCTAAAATAAAAATCTCAATTCCATATCGTACTAAGATAGATCGATATTAAGCATGTTTGTATTTCCTGGTACATTTCCTTAAACGATGTATTCTTTGTTATTAATATTACATTAACCTCACTTTCTTCACTCGTCCATTTCTATTCCCAGTGGTCACTTTCATTCGTTCGAAATTCATCGAAGTAACAAATTGGGACATATGTTGATGCTATATCTACATTACGAATTAAAATATCAGAATTACATTAAATATAAGAAATTATATAAGGGCCTAGCAAAAAAAAAGTCTGGATCATCTAGATTCGGACCGTTTGGATCCAAACCGTCTGGATATAGACCGTGTCGTAGTTTGGGTATTTTTTAATGATTATAGATCTGTTTGCTGCCAAAAAATTATAGATACAAATTGTAAAAAAGATATATACAGATTGTAAATAATTATCTGTCATAAAAATAACGATTCAATTTACTAATTTAACTAAAACGAAATTAAAAATACGTAAATATACTTACCGATTCTGAGTGATAACTATAAAAAAAAATATTTTCATGTTCAACCTTTGATAATTTTCTGCCGTTTCACGCTCAAAGCAGATGAAAAATGAAAAAATTTTTATCTGTGTTAGAGTAAACAGATACAAAAAGTGTTTCAATTTTGAAATTTTAAGTGGGAAATGTTTGAATTTATTTGTAACTTAAAATGAGTATTTTTTTTCTTTTAAACATTAACCTATTTTTGTAATTACATAAGAGCAATATCATCATTTCAACATCAAAGGGCCATTGTGGTGAATGACAAAATATTTTTGATTAAAGTGGTGAATGACATGTCTGACCCAGCAGTTTTTAAAAGTACATCCCTATTTAGTGGTTTTATGTTTTCCATATTTTTTTTTCAATGAAAACAAATTCTATCCCCAATGGTAAAAAAATTTAATTTTTATGAAAAAAAATAAAGTCAAACGAACACAACAAAATTTTCTAATTATTTTTATTTTTATTTTTTGGCAATCCAAACAAATTATATCCTCAATTGTAAGAAGTTTTATCATTTTAATTGACAATTTTCATGAAAAACAAAGCCAAACGAATCAGGTGAAAAATTATATCAATCAAGCACAATTAATTACAATTCCTAGTAAAACAAATTCTAGGCAATTCAATTCTCTACAATTCATTTTCTTTACACCCAAATTCCACATTGACAATTAAACGGACCCTTAGCCAAACATGCTTTTGAATTTTGCGCTAAAAATCTAAAAAGGGGAAAAAATGAAGAAGAAAGAAACAGTTTTAAACAACGTCAAACATACTCGGCAAAAGAAGTGGCTTAATAGTGACTGCAAGCATAGCCAAATATGATCAACTAAAAATGGATGATAAATTAATGATCAACTCAACAAACTTTCATTGAGATTTCCCCAGCTAACTATCGGTTGGCATTGTCCTTCAGCCACTTTCTCCACGGACCTTCTTTCGAGTAAAAGCTCTAGAAGAACAACACCAAATGCATAGACATCACTTCTGTCACTAAGCTTACCTGAAAGATTGTTGAAAAGTTAGGTAAGAATCACTCAATTTCACGTCTAACCTCTCTTTGACACAATGATCTATGAGATTATCCTCATAACATGTCGTGTTTTGTCTTTCTTTTCATTTTCTTCTTCGGGTCTTCAGACGTGCGGTATTGGATTGAAAACTTAATCTCATAGAAATCCATGAGGTTTTCCTCAAAGTGTGCTTGATCTTCAAATGTATTCAGATGCACGAAATCTAGGTGTTTTCGAACTAATATTTCTCATAATCCAAAGATTAACAGCATTTTGACAATGTAATTGACACGACCCGTCCCGAGTCATCCTAACGGACCCGACACGTGTCATACGCCGATGGTAGAATCCAGCTAAACACCGGACCCACCACCAAGGCAACCTGACCTTCTTTGACTGTGACATTTTTAAAAATAATTTTGACAGAATTTTCTTTGAAATAGGGACTAAAACCACCTAAATAAAAATCAATTTTCCCCAAACAAGTTCGTATAAATTAAAATAGTATACACTAGTCCTTCAAAATAAAAACTATTCAAAATAAAATGCTAGCAATTCTATATTCACTATATTATATAAACAAAAATCTCCAAAAGCACTAAGGACACCAAATATACAATGAGCCAATATAATAATACACAAACTTACTAATTAACTTTTCCGACAAAACATACAAGTGACACAAAATAATTATGAACTATATAGACTGACAAAATGAGTTATACAACTAATGATAGTGTGTGGCTCAATGCGGCGAATCAACAAGCTCCAATGCAGCTCAACTCAATTACAATCTGACAAGAAAAAAGGTAACAAAATATGAGCTTGAAGTTCAGTGAGTGGATAGTTTGCACATGAGTATATTTTGCCGTTTATGCATATCTACTAGAAATTCTTACTTTATTAAACTTTGAAAAATTCTGAAATCTAGTAACACTATTCAAACTGCAACATAATTGTTTCATAAAATTCTTTTTCCTTTATTCTTTATAAGTAGCTATAAAGCATAACGAATATAAATGATCGGATATCTATGAAAAATCTTTGAAATATTATTGTTATTCAATACTATAATCTGAAAGCTTTATTCTAAAAACTGGATAAACTGAATTCTATAATATGAAATTTGATAAGCTGTAGAAATACTGAAAAATCAACCAAAAAGGTATCTGAAATAACCTTACTCATGTATCGATTAGTATCGATATACATGGTAAAGCTATACAATTATGTAATTTTGTAATTCTAGTCATTCGCGCGTAGAGCTATAATCTAGTCATACACTATGGAAACACATTCACAATGGTGCAGAGCGAGTAAATCACCATAACTGGTCATACACTATGGAAACACATTCACACAAGTGCAAAGCGGGTAAAATAATCATATGTGGTCATACACTGTGGAAACACATTCACACTAGTGCAGACAAGGGTAATCATCTGGGTACTTTCTGGTGGTTTTAAAAATAACTTTAGCTATGCTTGAACATGTAATATAAATATAAGATGCTAAAGAAGTGATTTAATTGAAGAGAATTTAACTTTAAAAGCACTTACTATAAAATTCACTTTATACTAAAATTCATGCTGTCAAATCAACTATAAATAATAATTAACTTTTAAATCTAGGCCCTGTTTGATTCCCATTTTAATTTTAATTTTCATTCTTTTACTCATTTTCAACCACACATTTTTCAATAAAATAATATTTTTTACCACATCAATAACTTTTCCTTCTTTTTCAACCACACATTCATCATCCATCACATCAAAATAATGCATTTTCTTCAAAATAATGTGCATCAAACAGGCTCCTAATATAAATTTAATAAATACTTATTTCTGAAAAGTAAGTTTTTTCACTTACTGAGTTATGGACTGATCATGGTTTCCACATTCTTGTCACCCCTCACCTTCAAGTGCCAAGTATGATATCATAAACTAGCTCCAATAAATCACATCTCTTCACAAAGGTGTCTTGAAGATTTTCCTACCAATAAAAATAATAATAATTTACTAATAAGAACTTGGAGTCATTTATTTCCATACTTTCAATTAGAGTCACTAATACATATCCACTATTTAACTCCTCAATTTCTATATTTACCCATGCATCCCTTTTCTAATCTCTCCTATCTTTGATTAATTACCAACTTACCCTTCCTTACAATCACTACCTTATACATGTACAACCCCTATACATAATTAATCCAATACATAGACTTTAATATTTGTCATATAACTGCATTCCAACTTCTAAAATATGAAAATCAAAGGTTTGAGAAAAACAGCACCAAAATTCCAGAATTTTAAAATCTGGAATCAAATTCTGTATATGGATAGAAATAGCACCATTCTGGCCCAATTTCGAAAACAGCACTAGACCATACTTTTGTCCAAAAATTGCTCACAATAATCACTTAAAAATGGAAAAATCAACCTTAATTCCTTAATTTAGGTGTTTGACATCCTGTAATCCCAAGAAAATCAAAGAAGAAGTATTTATTTCATAAACCCATTTCCAAAGTTCATTTCCTTCAACAACCATCTTTCCATATATACATTTATTTGACATGTTCATGTTTAATACCTCAAATACATGTCAATAACCTCTAATTCATGCTATAATTCGAATTTAAGCAAGTTGTCTATAAACCCTAAAAATAATAATTCAACATACTTAAGCACTTACCTCTCTAGATCGAATGGAGATTGAAGAAATGGAGAACCCAAGGTTGAAAAACCACTTCTTCTTCTTCTTTCATTTCTTCTTCCCTTCCCTTCTCATTTTCTTCTCTCGGTCTCTCTTTGCTCTATCGATCTTTCTCTTTCTTTTCAACGAGAAAATGTATATAATGTATAATTTAATGGATAGCTACTGAGAATGTACAAGTAAGTCCTCCAATCTTCATACAATGTTATAATTAGTCATTTTATTTCCCATAATAGACACTAAATCCTTGTATTCATTTATCATATCATTTCTAGTCCTTCAAGTATTAACAATTACCAATTAGAGCACATGAAAATCATTTATTCTGTAGAGACCCGAATCTTTTCTATAAAGCTAGACCCATAATTGTGTGATTAACTTCACATTAGGCCCAATAAAGGAAATATAAGCCCAAAAGATAGTCAAATACATGTTTAAAGGTAAAATGATGTTTATAAAGTATTTTCTTAAAAACGATTTGATGAAGATTGGACGGAATGCAAAGTATTTCATTTTATGGCTAAAAGTATGCTTCAAATATTTTTAGTCTCATTTGAGACCCATTTTCGACATATAAAAAATTCGAATTTGGAAATGATATCTGAATAAAAGTTGTATCTCTTTGAGTTAGCTTTCCAACACACTTTGAATCACCTCAATCGGATATCGAGAGAAAACGTTATGATAAAAATATCGTAAATTGTGCAGGGTCAGCCGGACTACCGGACGACCGGATAAATTAACCGGTCGACCGGAAAAGCTGAAACCCACGATTTTTTGAGGATTAATGGCCACTACTTGCACAACTTAATTGCCCTATTTAATATAACCTTTCACCCACCCCAAACATCATCTATAAATACCATCTTCACTCATTTGATTTCACACACCAAAAGCACTTTCAATTTGCTTTCAAATTTGAGAGAAAAATAGAGAGTTTGGGAGAGAAAAGGAAGGTGATTTTCAAAGTGTTTTCCAGAAGTTTTAAGTGTGGGCAAAAATATTTTGCAAGAAGGTTTTTATGATTTCAAAAGGTGTTTTCAAACAACAAAGAAAGGTCCAAACTTCGTCAAAATTTTTGAAGTTTTTCAAAGTTCTTTTCAAAGTTCATCAAGCATCAAATCGAGGTAGGTAGAGGTGCATAAAGTTGTTATACGTGTTTAAGTTATAATTTCTAGCAAGTAATGTTCTATGTTAAAGGCTAATGTTATGTGTCAAATGGTATCGTCGGTTCGGCATGTGCCATTCATGTCAAATGGTTCCGTCGGTGCGGCATACATTTAAAGGTTAATGTTGTGTGTCAAATGGTATCTTCGGTTCGGCATGCACCTTTCATGTTAAATGGTTCTGTCGGTACGACATACATTTTAATGTCAAATGGTACATCCGGGTACGACATGTTTTATGGAAGTTCTAATGTTAATTGTTATGAAATGCTTAGCTTAATCACAATTGCACCCATGACGCCTATTGAGTTTTCAACTCACGGGTTTCTACCCTATATCTACAGATTAAATGTTGATGCACCGGGTTGGATGATGGAAGAGATGGAAGGAGATGCAATAAGCCTATGGGAACCCAGTGAACAAGTGATTTAGATTTAAAGTCTTTGACGTTTCAAATGTTATTTCCAACATTATTTCTTTTAAGTATCTTGAACAAGTCATGATTTCATCAAATAAATTATATTTCATGATTTTGGAAAGTTATATAGTGTTTTAATTCAATATCCTTTAAAAAGAATGTTTGTTAATATTTAAGCTTCCGCTAAGATATGTACACTTGTTACTAAACCACCGGTTAAGTTAAATAAAGTAAGTAGCGTTCTGGTCCACTAGGGGTCGGGGGCGTTACAGCGTGGTATCAGAGCAATGACTTTTAAACCGGTTCTGTAGACCAAGTATGTTTTCAAAGCAAAAAGAAAATTTGAAAGTTTAAGGTATTCCATGGCATATTGCATTCATCCATCGAATCTCATCCTACAGCCCAGGTATGTACAAAGTTTAAAGTTATGGAAGTTATGTTTATGGAAGTTATGATTTGATGCTTTGATAAGTTATGGCACATTTTCAAGTATATATTTATGTTAAAGTTAAATGTGCTGTTTCAAAGATATGTATTGGACTTGGGCTAACACTTAAAGTTATGGGCATAAAGGAAATGTATGTTATGATGTTATGTGATAAAAGGCATAATTGGGCATTTATGTGACAGAATGGTTAGAAATTTACAAACGGCAAGGAAGACTACTGCTAGGGCTTATAGGGCAGATTTAAACCGTAGAATTGCTATCCATGGTTATGAGAACTATGTAACGGATCCTAACGGACCGCCTAGCAATCATGTGCATGACATCTATGAGAGATGCATGAGGGCGGTTAATGCTGGTATGGAGATCACGCATATTGAAGCCATAAATAACCTCATACATTCCCTCCCACCTCAATGGGGAGATTTGGGAGTCACAGTTAAAGATGAAATGTTAGAAGGCAACCCAAACTTGTTCGAGTTTGAGACATATTGCCATGCTTTGATTGATTTATGGGATGATGTAATCCATGAGGAACCTGAAGAAGAAGAGGGCTAATGGCGGAGCCAATGCTAATAAGAGCATAGTGTCGGTCATTACGCCATGTGCTAAGTGTGGAAGGACGCATCGTGGCGAATGTCTGCAAGGGAAGAATGTTTGTTACCGATGCGGGAAGCCAGGACATATCATCAGGGATTGTCCCATGTCTGCACCGAAAAAGGATGACAGCAAGGATCAAGATCAGAAGGGGAAAGCACGAGTAATTGCACTGACTCAGAAGGAGGCAGAGGAGAACTCGAACGCCATAGCAGGTACTCTATTGATAGCCAATATGCCTGCTTATGTACTGTTTGTTTCAGGAGCTACGCACTCCTTTGCATCGATGATTTTTATGGTTAAGTCTAGTATTACCTGTGATAAATCAGAAGGTATATTAGAAGTTAGTATCCCTACAGGTAACCCTTTGAGTACTGATAAGATAGTCAAATCTGTTAGTATTGAAGTTGAGGGAAAACCTATGGAAGCAGACTTATACATGATAGAGATGAATGACTTCGATGTAATACTAGGCATGGATTGGTTGGGTAGTAATTATGCCACCATCCGATGTACGGAAAGGGAAGTATTATTTCAAAAACCAGGAGAGGAACCATTTTCCTTCTTTGGAATCAAGATAAAACCTTTTATTCGACTAGTATCGGCTTTACAAGTTGAGAAGATGTTGAGAAAATGAGCTTGTCAAGGATATATCCTAGGAGGGAAACAAGAGACAGTAAAGATTGAGGACGTACCAGTAGTACGGGAGTTTGGAGATGTGTTTCCAGAAGAGCTATCTGGTATTCCACCAGATAGGCAAGTGGAATTCACCATAGAGCTAATTCCTGGAGCGGCACCAATGTCGAAAGCCCCATATAGAATGGCTTTGAAGGAACTACAAGAGTTAAGGAAGCAAATACAGGAACTCCTTGATATGGGATTCGTACGACCAAGCGTATCTCCATGGGGTGCGCCAGTGTTGTTCGTAAAGAATTAAGATGGAAACATGAGGATGTGTATCGATTACAGGGAGTTGAATCGATTAACCATCAAGAATAAGTACCCATTCCCAAGAATTGAGGATCTGTTAGATCAACTGAAAGCAGCCAAGGTATTTTCCAAGATCGATTTACGATCTGGGTACCATCAATTAAAAGTGAAGACGGAGGATATACCTAAGACAGCTTTCAGGACTCGTTATGGACACTACGAGTTTACGGTGATGCCATTTGAATTAACCAATGCACCAGCAGTATTCATGGATCTAATGAATCGAGTATTTCATCAGTATTTAGATCAATTTGTCATAGTATTTATTGACGACATTCTGATATACTCCAATAGTAAAGAGCAAAATGAAGAGCATCTAAGAGTAGCCCTAGAGGTGCTACGCAAGGAGAAACTTTATGCCAAATTCAAGAAGTGTGAATTCTGGCTTGAACGAGTTGGATTTCTTGGACATGTAGTCACTGTCCAAGGGATTGAAGTAGATCCAGCAAAAGTGGAAGCATTAACTAACTGGAAGGCGCCGACTAATGCTGGTGAAGTACGGAGCATTCTAGGATTGGCCGGATATTATCGAAGGTTTATTGAAGGATTTTCCAAGATAGCTGGCCCAATGACGCAGCTTACAAGAAAGGGAGTCAAATTTCAATGGACGGATATCTATGAGAAGAGTTTTCAAGAACTTAAGCAGAGGCTGATATCTACGCCTGTGTTAACAATACCTGAGGGAACAGAAGGGTTTGTTATATACAGTGATGCGTCCAAGCAAGAGCTAGGATGTGTACTGATGCAGAATGGAAAGGTAGTAACTTACGCTTCAAGGCAATTGAAGAAGCATGAGCAAAACTATTTGACGCATGATTTAGAGCTTGCGGCGGTAGTACACGCATTGAAAATATGGCAACACTACTTGTACGGAAGTAAGTTGAAATTTATACGGATCATAAGAGCTTAAAATATTTCTTCACACAGAAGGAACTAAACATGAGACAGAGACGATGGTTAGAGTTAGTGAATGATTATGACTGTACCATTCACTACCATCTAGGTAAGGCAAATGTAGTGGCCGACGCCTTGAGTAGGAAATCGACGGGACAATTGACGTCACTACTCACTTGTCAAATGGAGTTAGACAAGGACTTGGAAAGATTGAAGATTGAGGTGGTTACCACACCAAGACAAGTCACAGGGAGAATAGTAGTTTTGACAATTCGACCTACTCTTCGAGAGCGAATTATAGAAGCACAAGGTAAGGACCTGTTCTTGATGAAGATCAAGGAAGAAGTTGGAACAGATAAGAGGAAAGATTTTAGAATAGCCGCAGACCAAGCACTGATGTTTAAAGGAAGAATCTACGTGCCTAAGAATGAGGATTTGAGGAACAAGATATTAAAAGAAGCTCATTCCACCCCGTACACCGCACATCCCGGTGGTACAAAAATGTATCGAGACCTTCGAGATACATTCTGGTGGAGAAACATGAAAATGAGTATCGGACTGTACGTGCAGAAATGCATAGTATGCCAGTAGGTTAAGGCGGAACACCAAAGACGAGCAGGATTGCTGAATCCTTTAGAGATACCTGAATGGAAATAGGAAAACATCACAATTGATTTTGTGGTTGGATTTCCAAAGTCAGCAAAAGGACACAATGCTATATGGGTCATAGTAGACCGATTGACGAAGGCAGCTCATTTTCTTCCAATGAAAATGACTTTCAGTATGGACCAGTTGGCACAATTGTACATAAAAGAAATAGTAAGGATACACGGTGTACCTGTGTCTATTGTGTCTGATAGAGACCTAAGGTTTACATCTAAATTCTGGAAAAGCCTACAAGCAGCTATGGGAACGAAACTGAATTTTAGTACAGCATATCACTCGCAGTCTGACGGACAGTTTGAAAGGACCATCCAGACTTTAGAGGACATGTTGAGAGCATGTGTTTTGGATCTAGGTGGTAGTTAGGAGTCATACTTACCTCTAGTAGAATTTGCGTATAACAATAGTTTTCAAGCAACTATTGGAATGGCACCGTATGAAGCTCTCGATGGAAGAAGATGTAGATCCCCTGTTCATTGGGACGAAGCGGGGAGAAGAGAATTTTGGGACCAGAAATAGTTGAAAGGACAGTTGAAGCGATCGATCAGATCCGAGCAAGGATAAAGGCAGCACAGGATCGGCAGAAGAGCTATGCTGACACGAGAAGAAAGGATTTAGAGTTTCAAATAGGAGACAAAGTCTTTCTAAAGGTAGCACCAATGAAAGGTGTACTTAGATTTGGAAAGAAGAGCAAGCTACGACCCCGGTATATTGGACCTTTCGAGATACTTGATAAGGTTGGGAACGTGGCTTACCGATTAGCTTTGCCACTGAATTGTCAGCAGTGCACAATGTGTTCCACGTATCAATGATAAAGAAATACGTGCATGATCCTAATCATGTGATAAGTTATCCGACCCTAGAAGTACAAAATGATTTATCTTATGAGGAATCACCAATTAAGATACTGGATCGAAAAGTGCATAAGCTAAGGAATGAAGAGATTCAACTGGTTAAGATACAGTGGAATAATCACGGAATGGAAGAAGCTACGTGGGAAAAGGAAGAAGAAGTTAAAGTCAAGTATCCCGCACTCCTTTCCCAATTGTAAGGTAAATTTCGAGGACGAAATTTATATAAGCGAGGAGAGATGTAGAGGCCCGAATCTTTTCTATAAAGCTAGACCCATAATTGTGTGATTAACTTCACATTAGGCCCAATATAGGAAATATAAGCCCAAAAAATAGTCCAATACATGTTTAAAGGTAAAATGATGTTTATGAAGTATTTTCTTAAAAACGATTTGATGAAGATTGGACGGAATGCAAAGTATTTCATTTTATGGCTAAAAGTATGCTTCAAATATTTTTAGTCTCCTTTGAGACCCATGTTCGACATAGAAAACATTCGAATTTGGAAATGATATCTGAATAAAAGTTGTAGCTCTTTGCGTTAGCTTTCCAACTCACTTTGAATCACCTAAATCGGATATATGGAGAAAAAGTTATGATAGAAATACCGTAAACTGTGCAGGGTCAACTGGACTACCGGACGACCGGATAAATTAACCGGTTGACCGGAAAAGCCGAAACCCACGATTTTTTGAGGATTAATGGCCACTACTTGCACAACTTAATTACCCTATTTAATATAACCTTTCACCCACCCCAAACCTCACCTATAAATACCCTCTTCACTCATTTGATTTCACACACCAAAAGCACTTTCAATTTGTTTACAAAGTTTAGAGAAAAATAGAGAGTTTGGGAGAGAAAATAAAAGGTGGTTTTCAAAGTGTTTTCCAAAAGTTTTAAGTGTGGGCAAAAATATTCTGCAAGAAGATTTTTGTAATTTCAAAAGGTGTTTTCAAACAACAAAGGAAGGTCCAAACGTCCAAGTTTCGTCAAAGTTTTTAAAGTTCATCAAAGTTCTTTTCAAAGTTCATCAAGCATCAAATCGAGGTAGGTAGAGGTGCATAAAGTTGTTATACGTGTTTAAGTTATAATTTCTAACAAGTAATGTTCTATGTTAAAGGCTAATGTTGTGTGCCAAATGGTATCGTCGGTTCGGCATGTGCCTTTCATATCAAATGGTTTCGTCGGTGTGGCATACATTTAAAGGTTAATGTTGTGTGTCAAATGGTATCTTCGGTTCGGCATGCACCTTTCATGTCAAATGGTTCCGTCGGTACGGCATATATTTTCATGTCAAATGGTACCTCCGGGTACGTCATGTTTTATGGAAGTTCTAATGTTAATTGTTATTAAATGCTTAGCTTAATCACAATTGCATCTATGACGCCTATTGAGTTTTCAACTCACAGGTTTCTACCCTATATTTACAGATTAAATGTTGATGCACCGGGTTGGATGATGGAAGAGATGGAAGGAGATGCAATAAGCCTATGGGGACCCGATGAACAAGTGATTTAGATTTAAAGTCTTTGTCGTTTCAAATGTTATTTCCAACTTTATTTCTTTTAAGTATCTTGAACAAGTCATGATTTCATCAAATAAATTATATTTCGTGATTTTGGAAAGTTATAAAGTGTTTTAATATAATATCCTTCAAAAAGAATGTTTGTTAAAATTTAAGCTTTCGCTAAGATATGTATACTTGTTACTAAACCACCGATTAAGTTAAGTAAAGTAAGTAGCGTTCCGGTCCACTAGGGGTTGGGGCGTTACATATTCAAGTTAGACCATATTTGTCTTTGACTTTGACTAGTCAATTTTGTACTTTTGACTAGAAAATTGAGTTGTAACCAGTGGCGGATCCAGTACCTGGCGAGCTCTCGCAGCCGCGCGTGCTGTAGCGACCTGAATTTTTAAAGTAAAAATTTTATAACTTAAAGTGTGTCACTACGACAGTCCCGTCAAATTTTAGAATTTATTTTACGTCCGTCGAATTGTCTAGCAAAACATTTAATGTAAGATTTCGAAACGATTTTAATCTTAAAAATTCAATATTTATTTGTCGAGTCCAATCTCGAACATTTTAAAAGTATCAAATCCTTATCGATTTAAATCCAATTTTAATGTCCAATATTCTATTTAATGTCCAATTTTTATTAGTCCAAATTTCCTCTTTTAGTCCAATTTTATTAAATCCAATTAGCCCAAAAAATGATTCCAGCCCAAATTCTTGGCCCAAATACTTCCTAGATTTTCGTGCCCTAAATCATTGTTCACTATCACTCTTCTCTCGACTCCACGGCCTCCCAACACTACAGCAACTGGTAAGAATCCACATTCCATCTTCTTTCAATTTTGATCAATAATTAACTGAAAATGTCACATAATCACCACCACCACACCCATGTCGAAATCCTCCAACCTCAATCTATTCTTGCACCCACAGAAACCGATTCCAGCCTTCCCACTGTCGAACCACCACCCTCACTGAACCTGCAAGCACCCACCCCAACGTCCCCACAATCGAGCCACCATCCCACAATCTAACCAGTTTTCGAGCACCAACCATTTTCGAACCCCTGTTGCAAACCACACAAACCGCAGCCGCCACCAAGAAATCGAACCACCAACACCCTCTATTTTCCCCAAAAAACAACCACAAAACCCGGAAATCACAATACCCAGTCACTTACCTCGACTCCACCCATGTTTTACCGGACTTCCCGCCGGAAAATCCAAGGAAATCAGAACTTTTGGCTCGATTTTTAGCCTCGGTCGACGCCCAAAAAAGACCCCCAATCGACCCCCACCCGCCGGCGCTACCTCGCGACGGCGACACCTATGATTTTGGCCGAAAAACACCCTTCTCCAGCACCATCTCCCGTCGTCGGCTTCCTCTTCTCTCGAGCCCCTCCAAAGTCGCGTGAGAGAGAGAGAGATACGTTTTTGTATATGTTTCAAGTTTAAGAAATTACCCCCTTGAGCCCAACTTTTAAAAGTTAGCCAATTTAGCCCCAAAGTTTTAAAAGGTTATTATTTCAATTCCAAAGTTTTATAAATTGTTTAATTGAGTCCCTAAGTTTTAGTAACTTTTAAATTAGTCCATAAATTCCAAAAAGGTTTATTTCAGCCCTTTAAACATTTAAATTTCAGTTTTAATACTTTTTCAATTAAGTCCTTAAAGGTTTTAAAATTTTAATTAAGACTTAATATCTTAAATAATATTAATTTTGTGTTTGCTAGACGAGATCGCGGGCAAAAGTGTAAAGCACGATAACATCACATCTGTTCAATTTTCAAGAAAGTTTTCAAGACTTTGAGGTGGGGTTTACATTTAAGCAATTGTGGTTATTTGTCCATGTTAATTTTTGATGTGTGATTTTGATTGTGATATAATGTTTATACATATGAAAAGGTTGACAGGGACCGTAAATAGGTACGGGATCGAAATTGGATCCTTGGGAATGCCCACAGTGCAAAAATTTGCTAAGCGTTTATAACATGTTGTCAAGGACCGTAAATAGGTCCGGAATCGAAATTGGGTCCTTGGGAATGCCCACAATACATATTTCTATAGTATGTTGTATGGATATTATGTTCACCACTTGATTTCATATTTAAACTTGACTTGGACTGATTGCTGTATCTCCACTGAGTATAATGCGTTATGTTCATCCCACTATTTTTTCATCCTTTCAGGTTAAGGAGTTTGGCAGGGCAAGGCAACGAGCGGGGGCAATTTTGATTTAATAATAGAACTTTTAAATTATAAGTTTGAAGCAAGTATTTTAAATAGTTGATTTCCATTTTGACACTTAAATATTGAATTTTGGTATCTTTGCAAATGTTGATTTTTGCTAATCATATTTGGTATTGACTCTTGGATGTGAGAAAATTGTTACAATGATGTTTCCTTTTTTTGTGCTAAGCTGCTTTAGTTTTCAAATACATATATATGTATGTCTACGCATTTTGGCAACTATTGAAAATATTTATTTACAAGTTAGTTTTCAAAATATATGCATGCCTTCGCATTGTTGCGACTTTTGAAAATTTTTATATTTATAGGGTATTTTGACTTAAGTAGCGCCTTGAGTTATTAGAGAATTTGGGGCGTTACACATGCTGGATTCGTCGGAGTCTTCAGAAAAAAGTCGTCACTGGAAAGAAGAGAAAGAGTTACAGACTCTGTTCTGTTGGTTGTTGTAGTAGGAGGAAGAAGATGAAGACGTTTCTTCTTGGGCCAAATTTTTTTTTTTTTAGTTTAACACTTAAAAGGTTGTGGACTTGTTGTGGGCTTATCAATTTTAACTAAAAGAAAAGCCCAAGTAAGTTTGCAAATACATGGTCCAACTCTAAGTCCAGCACTTCAAGTCTCCAAATCCACACAACTCACTCACGATAGAGAACGATTTGGGGGAGAAATGCGAATTAGGGTGGCTTGGAATGAAATTGCGAACGATTTGGAGTCGGGGGCGAAAGCGTGCGTCCAATCCGTGTCTCTATGACAGTGTGAATGTGTGACTTCGTCACTCCGAGCCTGTGGGTGTGGGGCTTCGAGTTCGAGTTCGAGTCTTGTGTTGTGCTGCCTGTCAAGCGATTGGATTCATTGGGCTGAGGACTACCTCTGCCTCTACCGGTAAATTGGTAATGTGTTGTTAACCCAAGTTACCTAACTGCCTACCTACCTTGTTGTGCGGCTGTGCCTGTGTAACTGTGTTCTGTGCGTGTGCTTGTGGCTGTGTTGGAAAGTGGAAACTTGGAGTGTTGAATACTTAAATCTGTTGTCTGTTGATGTTGTGTACTTGTGTAGTTGTGTTAATACTTACTTGTGTTGAATTATGGGATTTATGAATTAGGGATTTATGAACTAGGGTTTATAAATTAGGGGTTTATTTATGAATAATGGTTTATGAATTACAATTTATGTTTTATAATTCATGATTTTTTATTTTTGATTTGGGTTTTAGTGCATTTACGTATATATTGAATAATTTTTAATATTATTTAATCAATTTTTAATAAACAACCGGGCTATTGCCTATTACGATCGTTGATTGTCGAAGGTCAACGATCAACGGTCTCCGCCCTAGTTGAACTATAAGGCTAGATTCGCCCCTACTTGTAACAGTAATCATCAGAGAATAATGTTTGAAAACTATAAGTTTCCACCCTTAAAAATGGATATAATTGGAATTCACAGAAAAAAATCTTAATGGAATAGTAAGCAAAGAATGAAAAGAACGAGGATGAGTAAAATCATAAAAAGTTAGGAAACAAAAATTCAGTATACCATCTAAGAGGTACTCTGGAGCAACATAACCCAAAGTTCCTGAAAGCTTGATGTTTGTCTTGTCCGACTTTCCACCATGTATTGCAAGACCAAAATCAGAAAGCTGAACCAAAAGCTAAAGCCATTAGCCAAAATAAAAAAAATTCTGTAAACTTGGAGATCAAAATATTCTGATATTTCACCTTGGCGTTGAGGATCGAATCCAGAAGAATATTGGACGATTTAAGATCTCTACGGATCACAGGAGGGTTGCAATGCTTATGAAGGTATTCTAATCCTCTAAAAAAATGTCAACTCTCAATCACTAAACAAATTAGAAAGATGATCAAGTTACTGCAAAAATCATTGAATAGGTACCTAGAGACATCCAACGCAATTTTCATCCTGAGATGCCAAGTTAATGATTTTCCATGAGAAGGTCCTGAAGTAATTATTCAAAAAAACATTCAGTAATCTGAATTCATATTCATGAAGTTAGTAATTACATTATATCAATCACTCCCTGTGCTAACTATGAGTAAGTTTGGCTAAGCTTCAGAGCAAGTAAAAGTTGTTTCCAAACATTTTTTATTGAGAAACTTAATAACTTATTCCTTACATTTAATTAAAAAAATTAATTAATTAATTATTTTAAAGTACCTCTAACCTCTAACCTTTCTGTCGATACAAATAACTCACTTATTCTCATTTTCTATCTACAAAAATTTAACCTTCTAAAACTTACTTATTACGTATAAGTAAACTTTATAAGCTTTGCCAAACAAGATCAAATGAATCTGGAGCACACATTTTACCATGTAACTTGAATTCCAGAGAGCCATTGAGCATCAGTTCATAGGCAAGATAGTGCCCCTCACCGTGAATACAGTACCCCAAAAGCAAAACAATATTCTGATGCTGAATCTTATTCAACCACTTGATCTCATTCTGCAATATTAATTGAAATATAGCCATATTGAAAAACAGCAAAAGGTTAACCAAATTCCAAAAGATAGAATCAAACATGCGCAAATTTACCTCGAATTCTCTTTCGGCTACCTGTCCACCAGCAGATAGTTTTTTAACGGCTGCATGAAAGTCATTGTCAAAGTGGGCTTTATAAAAGTGCCTTGATCCACCTTCACCAAGAATGTTGTCTTCATGGAAATTATTTGTAGCAGCCACTAATAATTGGTACTCGATATCACCTATTGAACCCTTTTTTATTCCATTTCTCAAAGAATTGAATTTATCCAAAATTGGACCTAATGAGATCCCTTTTGCAGCTTCTAATTATGCATATTCAAATAAATTATTGTCAACAGAACATTACAAAAAGTACAACCAAGATCAATAGAATGTTATACAAAAAAAAATTCCATTTTAAGCTTATTGGTAATCCTATATCAACTTACTTTCCCCTACCCCCACGACCTACTCAAAAGGAAAAACAAGTATAGAAGGGAAGGGAAATGGAGTTCACTTGAAAAATGGTACCTGGACTCTGATTGTTTTTTTCGCAGGATTTCTTCAACTTTTCAGTCTGTTTATCGAAAAGCATGCCAAGAGCAGAAAAAATACCCCAAGAAGAGTCGAAGCTACAACGAGTGCAATCCGAATTTATTGTTCAAGTCCTGGTGATGCACTACGTATACCCCTGAAAATTCTGCACCATAGGAAGAAACACACAAAATTTGCACAAGTTCATCAATTATATATCCTGTTCCTTAGGCCACATCTGGCCGTGCATTCTTGAATTAATGTACCTTTAGCCATAGAAAAGCCACTCAACTTCCTCATAAAAAGAAATAGAATGCAAAATGTACATAAAGAAAATTAAAGTACAGAGAATCCTATTCCGTAATAATTATACACAAGATTTGCTAATAATTTATCCCAATTTAGGACTCAATTTTTCAGGGCTCTTTCAAGAAAATAACACCAGTGCACAATACTTGACAGATCAATTTTTTTTTTTTTTAAAACCACTTGAACAATCATAGAATAAAAAATGGAAGCTAAATTTAGTGTGCTCGAGTTATGTATCGAAAATTCACAGCCCATCTGATAGATTCAGCTTATATGGTTTCTGTGACTTGCTGGTAATTTAAGAAAAACACAAGGAAGGAATTATAGGAAAAGGATCTTTTGTATTGATTGAATATTAAGAGCAGGAAAGGAAAATTACAAACAGCCGTAAGAGATGGCTGTAACTCTCTCCAATGAAAACCTCACACAATTTCTGGATGCCTATTCTCTCTCATTCCTATTTTATTTATATAGCCATGTAACCGTTTCTTTTGGCTGTCCCACCTCCCTACACTCTAACAGAATTTGTTACTGGCCCCCACCTCCCTTCCTGTTGATTCTTCTAGAATACGTGTATTTAATTGGGGGCTTATCACCATCATTTCAAATTAAAAGCAAAATGAACTTAATGCTATAAAATTAGCAAATTACCTAGAGAATGAGCATTCCGATTTGAAGAAATCATAAAAGATGATCTTTTCAGTAGAAAGAAGAGGATCAGAAACAGGAGGTCAGGCCTCACATCAAGTGTAGCTAAAAACAAAGTAGAACTGGCAACCCAAATAGAAACACCCACTATAAAGAGAACCTTCATTTCCCAAAATCTTGAACAGAAAAAAAATGGGAATTTTTCCAGTTAATTGTCTCAATGGTCACTGAACTTATGTCTATATTTTCGATTGTTAACTGAAGATTAAGATGTCGAGTTGTAATCACTAAACTTATTAAAACGTTGGATGTTACTCACTACTTTAACATCAGTTTCAATTTTTTAATGGAATTAGTGAGGTGGCTAACGAAATATACATGTGACGACCTTTACGTCGTTAACAAATTGTTACGTCTTCAATTGCTCACCAAACTTTGAAAAGTCTTTGATTACTCATTAAACTTTTAAAAACGTCTTCGATTGCTTACTGAACTTTTAGGTGATCAAAATTTGGCCACTAAACTTATGAAGATGATGTCGACCTATTGTTCGTCAAAAAAATGTAGCGATTATAAGGGTCGCGTAAAAATAATAGAGTGGACAAACGAATTCCAATTGTTTATTCCACAAGAAATGATTACTCAATTACACAATAGTAGGATTGGCAATTTGGCTCAATGACCGAGCCAGCCCGGCTAAAAAAAAAACTGCATTTAAAAAGGCAGCGTGCACAGATGCCTTTAAAATTTTAAAGGCAGCATGCACAGTTGCCTATGTGTTAATTAAAAAAATCGAAAGCTCGGCTCGATAAGGCTCAAATCGAAAGCTTGAGTCAAGCCTCGATTTTTTGGCTAAGCTTTTGCTCGGTCGGGCTCAGCCCAAAAAAATCCGACTTAATTTTACTCGAGTTAAGCCCGAGCCTCTAGTTTTGACTCACGATCCGGCTCAACTCGACTCGTTGGCATCCCTACATAATAGTTAAATTTAATTTTAATATATTTTGTAGAATTTTAAGCTATTTTAAAAATTCAAATTTATTGTGTGTTGTGTTGTTAAAATTAAATTAATATTTGAATTTTGTAACGAAACACAATAAATTTAAATAAATGAATTTCATTCACTTTTGGTCCCTCCGTGAAATGGATTGTGTTTCGTTACGAGAATTCAAATTTTAATTGAATTTATTGTATGCTTGGTTGCAAAATCTAAATATTAATATAATTTCAACAATGAAACATACAATAATAAATTTAAAATTTTCAAATGATGAAAATAGCTTAAAATTCTACAAAAAATGTTAAGATTAAATTTAAATGTTGCGTAATTGAGTAATCATTTTTCGTGGAATTGACAATTTGGCTTGTTTGTCCACTTTATTATTTTTACGCGACATGTGCAATTGCGCTACATATTTTTTAAAGAACAATAAGTCAACGTCATTTTTATAAGTTTAGTGGTCAAAATTCGATTACCTCAAAGTTCAGTGAGCAATCGAATACGTTTTTTAAAGTTTAGTGAGCAATTGAAAACACTTTTCAAAATTTTGTAAGCAATCGAAGACGTAACAATTTGTTAACTGCGTGATGGAGCGCTACATGTATATTCCGTTAGCAACGTCACTGATTTCAATAAAGAATTGAAATGCATGTTAAGATAGTAAGTAACGTTCAACGTTTTGATAAGTTTTGTGGTCAAAACTGGATATCTTAAATTTTAGTGAGCAATCGAAGACATAGATATAAGTTTAGTGATCATTTGGACAATTAACTTGTATTTTTTTTTTATGATATTTCTATGTTTGAAATTTGAAATGGTTTTGTGGGTTTATTGTATGAATTATCCTTGTTGTAGCTGTTGGGTGACCGCTACTGTATAGAATGAGCTGGCAAGGAAATAATAAAAAAAATGAATTTCCCATTTCATTTGAAAACAGGTCCACTAATAACAATAAAAAATGAATTTCCCATTTCATTTGAAAATGGGTCCACTAATCCTTTTGAATTAGGGTCCAATACAGTGAAATTGCCCATTTCATTTTTCTCTCAGACAGAGAAGCAGGATTGTCGCCTCTCTTTCCCTGATTTTTCCCCAAAATATTTCCCACCACAATCAACCACCCTTTACTTCGGTGCTGCCATTTTTTTCTGAGTTAATCGATGAGATGTCAGACAAAGGTAATGAGTAGTTTGTAAATATGTCCAAAATGCAATGTGTCAAACCTTTTTGTGCATTTTTGTGTTTCCTAAAATAATAGATAAACATATGATCTTTGAGTAACTGAATAGAAAATGAAATATTAACAACTTTCAATATGACAAATTTCTCACATGAATGCATAAGAAAATGCATCACATGAAAATGGTGCCTATTTTTCTTTGTACACTGGGGATGCATAAGTAAATTTCTCATAATAAATGTTGATTTTGATTCACCACTTCATGATGGTCATCTTGTGTTGCTGATGCTTACAAATAGATTCATACCCATCACTTGTTACTTTATGGCATTAGCATACTAAAAAACTGATTTTACGTAGCAGAGAAAGATGTTTTGGATGACGTGGATGAACTTATTTTGGTAGAATATGAGTCTGAGAATGTTGTAGAGAATTGAACTTATTAGGTGATGAAATTGTAGGAAAAGATGGTACGCAAGTGTCGGAGGCTGGTATGAAGTTCAATGACAAAAATTAATTTTTTGATTACTACAAAAAATATGCATACGCTGAAGGTTTTTCAGTTAAAAAAGAAATTCGAAAAAAGATGACGACGGTGTTGTGAGATATGTCACATTAACATCTAGTCGCAAAGGAAAAAGAAGCAGTACTGCAAGTGGTTCTTTGAAACCACAATCAATCATTTAGACAGGTTTTAAAGGGAGGCTGACTGCATCTATGGATAGTTGTGGAATATAGAGAGTTAACACAATAAATCTCGAGCATAATCATAAAACAAGTCCATCGAAGTTGAGGCTATATCGATGCAATCGAGAGTTAAGTGCACAGGTTAAGCAACAGCTAGAAGTTAATGATAAGGCAGGAATTCCCTTACACAAAGTTTCAATTCTGCAGTAGTCGAAATAGGTGGATACGAAAATATGAGGTGCGTGAAAAAGGATTGTCGAAACTATGTTGAACAAGTTTGTCACCTGAGACTTGGAGAAGGAGATGCAGCAGCAATACAATCCTACTTTTTCAAAAATCCAAGCTAGCTGCTCCAGGTTTTATTTTAGTATGGATTTGGATGAAGATTCGAGGCTAAAGAATGTGTTTTGGGCAGATAATAGAAGTAGACAATCTTATAAGGAGTTCGGTGATGTTGTCACATTCGATACCACGTATCTCACCAATAAGTATGACATGTCGTATGCTCTTTTTGTTGGTGTTAATCATCGTGGACAATTGACCTTGCTAGGATGTGGGCTTCTGTCGAATGAGGACATAGATACATTTGTTTGGTTGTTTACAACATGGCTACAGTGTATGCATGGATAAGCTCTCCAGGGTATAGTTGCCGATCAAGACAGGGCTATGTTCAATGCAATTGCAATCGTGTTTCCCTATATGAAGCATTTGAACTGCAACAAAGATATCATGTTCAAGAATTTAATACTGCACAGAAACTGTAAATATCTATAATGGCAAGAACAATGATACATAAATCATACAAGTGCAAAGGTCGATTACATCAATAACTTGATAAAATCATGTGAAAACCACAAATAAAGAGAGGAAAGTAGAAGAAAGAACATAGATAAACTAGGACACTAAATGAAATCATGGTTATACAGTAAAAACTTAAGAGAAACTTAATTGCACTCTCAATGCACAGCACCTGCACTGAAGTTGGTTTAAACTGAGCTCTCATATCTCGAATTGTAGACTGTATCAAATTCAGGGTAGAGGGAGTAAGAATGTAGATAAAGACAACAAAGACAAATGGAAATGGAAAGGGTTTATAGAAGAAAAATGATTGGAATGGAAACTCTGCACATTTAGTACTTTTTTAAAAGTATAACTTGAAGGCATCGTTTCCCCAACTCAATTGTTCCTTCTCTATTTTCTTTGCTGATCTTACAATTGAATCACCAAAGTAATACAACTTGATGGATTGAAGAGTCTAAATTTCTCCACAATCACTAGAGATCTCATCCAGCTCTTCGCAAACCGAAATGACTAGGTACTCGAGTCTCGGGAAGTGGATACTGTCAGCTCTCCAGTGCTTCAGATTAATATAGTGTAATAGCAGAAATTTCAAGTAAAGAAATTCTCCTTCATTTTGTTTCCACTCTCCACAAGGGAAGGTACTGCTTTTCAATTTCATCACTTCAAGATTGGGCACTAGTCCAAGAATCGGCAATTTACTGGGATAAAATTGGATGCTGTCTAAAGTCAACTATTTGAGTGATGTCGGAAAAGTGAAATACCTTAGGAAACATGGCAAGATAGATGTAACACGACATTTTAATGATTCAAGTTTAGTTAGACAGACAAGATTATTGATATAGTATCTTTCCCAATCCACCACAATATAATTATAATGGATAGCCAACTTCTATAGATTTGGAATTCTTTCTAGGACCTCCTCCGTCCAGCTAAAATTATGTATCGTCGAGAATGTTTGTAGGTTTTCTAGAACAACAATAGTATTCTCTTCCCCCTTAATTTCTGAACTAAGAGGATCAGGAAGATGTACATCACCATCAAAGCCGGCCCTGAGATTTTTGGTGCCCTGTGCGAGATTTTGAAATGGTGCCCCCTTTCAAGTAATTAAAACATATATTAAAAAAAATTCAATAATATTATTTCATTGCAAAAATATGATATTTAAATATCTGTTTTTTTATTTATTTATTTTTTATACATATCATGAATAAGAAAAATATAATTAAAGTTCAAAAGCATCTCTCGAATTTCATCAAAATTCATATGTCATCATCCTAGAACCATCCAAGCCACTAGTCTCTTCGGGCAATTCCATATAAGTAGACCTTGAAATAACCAAAAAAATAAAAATATTACGTGTAAAGTTTGAAATGCAACAAATCATGTAAAAATATTTTTTCTCGCATTTTTAGAAGCAAACTCAGTAATTAAACTTTCGTAATCAATATTTTCTAGAAAATCTTGCTCAATAGATATCAAAGCTAATCCATTCAATCGTTCTTGTAACATGGTTGATCGCAAATAAGATTTCTCCAAAAAGACGGTTTGTTTCCTTCTTCACGCCTTTGCTTTGTCTCTTCTTTTTCTGCCTGAGTGTCCACTTTCCCCTTTCCAACAAAAAATAAAGAAACAATAATTTAATGTCACGACAATGATATTGGTTACACTGCCAAGTCCAAGTTAAGAATATTATATTAAAGAATATAATTTAAGAATATTATATTTAAGGTAGGAATACTATTTAAAAATATTATATTCAATTAAAATTAGAAAATTATAATTAGTTAGTCACAATATTCTTAATTTTAATATCTTATGCATAATAATAATAATTTTATATTTTTAAATTAATATATATTTTAAATATTTAATTATAAATAAAAATATACAACTATAACAAATTTATTTTTGGTACCCCTACAATTTTTGAGGCCCTGTGCAATCGCTCAACTCGCACACCCTCAGAGCCGCCTCTGATCACCATTCAACTTGACATGTCTTAATTATGGCATCTTCCATATTTCCGGTGGTAGTTAAATGTACCCACAATATTCAAAAGAAACTATTGTTTGTAGATTCCGAAGTCTGTATCTTCATGCATTAGACAGTTCAGGGTATTTATTGTAGCAATCGATATACCGTATGTTAATCAATTCTTCCTTTCTATACAGCCCAAAATGAGTTCCTTTCATATGCAGTAACTTTAAGTGGCACCACTGAAAATATATCTTTCTGCCGTGACCCTGGAGAGTCCCTTTAGACGCATTGCAAAATTTCACTTCATCTAAAGATGAATACCTACATGGCGCATACCATAAAGGTCCCGTAAGAGACTCTCTTAAATGACATGGAAATAATTCAACTTTTGATGCAATTTGCGAATTTCAAACTGAATAAAAAGGTGGCAATCCTGGTAATAGAAGAAAAGGACAATACAAATTTACAATAAAATAGTTATTGTTTATCAATCATAGTGTCATCCACTCATTTTTGGCCACAACATAATCTATCATCCAAGATGCTAAAAACATCTGACAAAACAGCATTGTTCTTTTTTTATTATTATTGAATTGATGCAGTCATGCAGACCTTCACCAAGTAAGTTGAAATTACAACGGCCTAATCAACATATGGAGTACACTAGTGGTGATCGTTAGGTGAACAATGAATGTTAGAAGTGATTTTGTTAGTAATGTCCTTAGGTGTTGAGATATTTTTTAGTGGTTTGAAGTGACCACAAATTAATCGAAATGTGATATTACATCTCTATTGAGATTTGTCCAAATTGTATGATAGATATTTGACACATAAAATTAGGTCGCATAATATATATAGCATTTCAAGGTCCATTTTTAGTAAAATCCAACTAATAGTATATGAAATTAAAATGAATGTTTAATTTTACTTCAATTATAAAGAACTCTTTATTGTAAACTAGAGAGAAAAAAGAATAGAGAAGAGAAGTCTATAGATTTGTGTATGTTTCATTGAGAACCACAACTCCATATTTATAGGAAAGAATTAGGACTGCAAGGGATATAATGGTCATAATAATTAGGGCTGCAAGGGTATAATGATCATTTGTAAATATGACTTTATTTAGAGCACTACCTCTTGAATGACTATTTACACAAAGGTGGTTATATTATCACCACAATTTTTATTTGATATAATACATTTTAATTGCAATTAAGCTCCTTAATCTTTACTCATTGTAGCAACTATTTCCTAAAACTTTTTTCCGTCGAATTCATATTCCAATAAATAGTAAGTCTCGTCCTTAAAGATGATTTATATCAAAATACTAAAATGAGAGAGAAAAATTCGCAACTTTTATTTATTTAGTTTTTAAAAGTATGATAGAAAAATAAATTGTTTTACCCCATTTCAACGGAACTTTAGACATAAAACTATTATCAAATATAAAATATGTTTAGTAATAGAATGTTTGAGGATAAGAATGATATGCTATAAGTGCAATAATGAGTGAAGATTAAGAACCTTAAGTACAATTAAAATGTTGTGCAAGAAATAAAAACTGTGGTGTGAATATAACTACCATTTACACACGGCAAAAAATCGATGGTACAAAAATACCAACAAGTGGAAAAGGAGTAAAAATAATTTGGAGGAATAAAATATTGTTTTGTTAAAACATTGTCAAAAAAATTTACTGGAACAAAACTAGATCAAATGAAAAGAATTCAACTACTATCCTAATTTCAATTAATGAAAATTCTTGTATCAAGTCATCCATATCTTGTATGCCATTGCCTTCAATATCACAATTCTGTTATAAAGTATGTCGTCTTTATAGATGATATTTATCTATCTTTAATTAGCATGATGATCTATTGAAAATTATATTGTGTTGTTGCTCTCTTCACGAGTCATACACAATTTGTAACAGATAAGAATATTATTTTGAGGATAAATATCTTGTAGGTTATGGACATCATTATATAAGGAATATGTCTCGTTAAAATTTTACTAGAAAAACTCTAATGAAGGAAAAGGAGTACATTACTCTTTTGAGTATGCTACAAAAATTGTCTCGTTAAAAATTTTACCAAGAAAATCCAATGACACAAAACCTTAATCAAGGAAGAATTATATGTTTTAGGCATACTAAATCTTTAAAGGACAGTCAGTTTACTATAACAACAAAGCATATCAAATTTAATGTATTGAAAGGATAACAAGATATAGACTTGTGATTGCATACACCACAAGATAATTTATTTATTTATACAAGTCTTTGCACAATTTATCTTAAGAATCGTGTATTACATATTATGACTTTATTTTATTTGGACTGTAGTCTAGAAATTTCAGGCTTCCCTCGTATGTTCAATTTTACTAGAATTGCATCCTTTTATTTGACGAATTATTATACGTCGGTATTCTTCAAAGAATTTTCGTCAATATCCTCCCTATCATTCATAATGTACATTATAAATGTTGTGAACAACTTTTTTTTTTTTTTTTTCAATTTCTTTCATCAAAATGAAATAACTTATTGAAATATCTCAAGTTTCATTATTTAAGGTACTGCACTTATTCTGGAATTTTACAATTTGTTATGTCTAAATAGTCACCAAGAGTATGAAAGCTCAAGAGTGACTAACAAAGAGGGGGTGTGAATTTGTTATTAAAACTTTTTCAAAAAATTAACCCAAGTTTTAATATAATAGTCAATTAAACAATTAAACAAATACGCACAAGTACAAAACCAAATAAGATCAAGTAACGAGCACAATGGAAAAAGGTCAATTAACCTAAATTCAAGCGAGTAAAAACTAAATGGATAAATTCAAATAATAAGCTCAAATATAAAAGCAATAAGTAAAAGGGAGAGAGGATGCAAATGATATATTTGTGGAGGTTCGATCCAAAGCAAAGATTTACGTCCTCCGTTACCAAGCTCTCCGACATGAGCAAGACTTTTTTCACTATATTGATTAACTTATGGTGTAATCCAACCCTTTACAACGCTTTCGGTGACTTACAAATAATGAGCAACGATCCTTATACAATGTTGAGTTTTACGGAACCTCAACACGACCCACACTATTGAGTTTTACGGGACTTCAAGATGACCCACACTATTGAGATTTACGGGACCTCAATTTGACCCACACTTTATTAAAATGATTTTACAATCGAATTCCCCTCTCGATAAATAATACAATCAAGTTAAGTACTAGGAGAGGCTAACATTTCAATGAATAATAATAAATGACAGTTCAAGTGTTAAATGAAATTTTTTGATGAATATGATAATTAAAAATTAGATTCAATTAATCAAAATGTTTCAATGAGAAGATGATGAAGAGATAAAATCAAATGTAAGTTCAAAGAATTTTCTCAATATATATGGATAATTGTAATAAATTAAGCACTAAGAGAGAAATGAGAAACTTCGATAAATATGATGATTTTACAAGTTTGATTCAATCAATCAAAGTTTTCAATATGAAGAAGTAGAAAGATTTATACAATATAAGTGCAAATATCTTCTTCAAGAATATATCTCTCTTTGAAGATTGATATAAAAAAATTAAGCACAAAGAGATATAGAAAATTTTTTATGAAAGAAATGAATCAATAAATTTGATTTAATAATCAAAGTGTTTGTTATAAAGAAATAATTGAAATAAAAACAACAAAGAAGATTTCTTAGAAATATATTTCACAAGGAAGCTCTCTTCATTGTTGTTGTAATGAATGGAAGTGAAATGGTATTTATAGAAATCAAAAAGGAAAAGTTATGTCCAACCGGACGTCCGCTAGTCTACCGGATGACCAAACTAGTTGTTGAGTATCAGAGGTCAGAACGGTCCAAAAATTTGACCGTTGGTGTACCGGACTTTCGGTTGACCGTTGATTGTTGACTTTGACTTTTTCTTTTTTTGTGAGTTTCATTTTTGATTGGTTTGAAAAATGTAGGCTTATGAAGGATGTTTTCATTTTGAAAATCGATCTTACTTTTGATTAAAACATTTTATGTAAACGATAATAAAAATAACTTTTCGTGCATAAAATGATTTTTGAGCTATTGTCATTCATTACTAAAGATCAAAGTGTTATACCTTTACATATGATCTAGAATGCATAGTCTTTGATCTTGCTTCGAAATTTCTTTCATGTTTGGCTCTTGGATCTTCAAACTTCTCATCTTGATCTTTATTTGATATCGTCTATCATGTTGTTGATCTTGATTTTTCTTGGCGTTAATCTTTCAAGCTCTTGTCTCGAATGATCTGACTTGAATGCTTAACTTTCATTTTGATCTTCATTTTGAGTCCGATTTATAATGCTTGATTGATTGATTTTAACATTAAACCATCATCACTCAAAATCAATTGTTAGAAATAATATTAGTCTTGTTTGTTATGATCAAAACATTAAGGATGAAGTCAACCATAAGTCAATAGAGTATATGCCTCATTGATGAGATCATCTTTGTTAATTGTTTCATTTTCATTTAGAGATTTTTTCTTTAGAATTAAATGTCATCACTCTTGAGGCGTACCATAGATTTATCAAATGGATCATTCTTATTTGGAAACAAAAAAAAATACAGAATAATTACAGGAAGCTTTCCAAATCGGTTCCCCATTCTCAAATGTCTTATTTTTTGTGAAGTGCTTCCAACATCACAAGTTAGCTCACGAACTTTTTTATTCTTTAATCTCCTGCTAGAGTCTACTTCTTCCAAATATTAACCAAGCACATTGCTGATTGATTATGTTATCCCCATTTTATGTAGTTAAAGTGTACATGATTGAGAAAATAAATATGCAGGAGTATGGAAATACCGATAAATTAAATTTGATCATCATCGGAGTTCATGTTTTGATGTAATCCATAAGGAATTTTCTATAAAATTTAAAATTAACACAATTCATAGAAACTTTGGATTTGAATAATTAATAGAAAATAAATGATCAACAATATAATATTGAAGGGATGTTGGCACAAGGAAAGTATGAATTGAAATGTTAAGAAACAAAGGAAGAAAGGTGTAAAATTTGTGAGCTAAGTTCTAAATGTCTCGATTTAATAATAATATTATGCTATTACTTCTAAAGAGCAAATGTTATATGATTAATAATAATTTGTTGGTGTTCTAAAGGAAACAAAAATTAAACAACTCAATCTTGAATTGTAATTTTATAAGAAAAATAATTTTCTATATTATTAATATTCGAAAGAATATTAATTATTGTTTTTGAAGAGCATAACATTCTGTGTTCCATTATTTCTAAAGAATATTGTACTATTTCTCTGGAATAAGTATAAATATTGATATATTGAAATGATTTAAGATATATCGTCAAGATATCTATTTAGCAAATAGAGAAAAATTTGTAAGTGCAAAAAATTCATAAAATTTGAAACGCCTACAGCAACTATAATCAAACGATAATATCTTAGCATTTCATGGTCCGATCATCAGGCAATTTGGACAGGGCATTAACAACTCATTGTTTTTCAAATCCAATGGCTAAGATCAAAATTCAACGATTTATTTGTGAGAATTGGCTACATTAACAGTAACAAAATTTTAAAGTACTACAATTTTTTTTTCAAATTTGCGTCTTAGAAGAATATGAGATTTGTCAACTATTCAAGATTCTCTAAAACTTTGAAATCCAAGTAAATGTATTCTTTAAAAGTCTTTGTATTTTAATAAATATTATATTTATGGAGTTTTTTATCAGTTATATCTTTTTATTTAACTAATGCTCATGAAGAAGCACATGTTTTTATTATGATACTATTACTGCTCCTAAAGAGTATGACATTACAATTTCAATATTTCAAACGAATATTGACATATTATTCCAGAAGAAGCACACTTTTATATTGAATTAATATACTAGAAAAATAATCATAGCTTGTTCTAGAACGAAATACGATTCAGATATTTAATCGTTTGAACTTATAGAAATCTATACTTTAAAAGAATATTGTGTTGATATTGAGAAAGCATAACTAAATATGAGATTTCAAATCTTATTCAAGGCTTCAGAGAAGTCAATATTGTATTAGTCTCAATTATTAATTTTATACAAGTAAGATAAATAAGGTAATGCTCCTAGAGAAACATAACATATATACAAATATTAATCCATTATTCTAGACGAATATTTGATTTTTTCAAATAACAGCTTATACATATTAATATTTTAGAAGAATAATATGATTAATTTAAATGTATCAAAATTCATGAAGAACAATGTTCTATTGTTTGTGAACAATCATAATCAAGTATACATAGAAAAATATTATTTTAATACTCCAAAAGAGCCAATACTGCGTTATGTGGGAATATATATTTTTACTGTCAATAATAATTTATTTTCTACTAAATTAAAGATAAACATAATAAGTTTCTAAATATGTGTCATAATTGATACTATATAGACATTGGTACAATTGAAGCAAGTAATGAATTGAACTAGAGTTCAATAACTATAATATTTTATTGTTTGACATGTTCAATTATATCATTACCTCATCAATGATGATACGAAATTGAATTCATGATACGAAATTGAGAATTCAAATGGATATTTAATGAAGAGCCAGAAGATTCTTCAATACAATGAAATCTTATATAATGTTCGTCTTCTTTATTGAAAATTGGTCAACGATTAAATTCTTCCACTCTTAAAACAAACTCATATAAATATACTAATTAGATACAAAACTACAGAATATCAAGAAATTGCAGTACACATAGTAAACTCATTTTGTTTAAGGAAAAAAGGAACGAACTCATGATAACGAAAAATGTACACCACAGTCCAAACTATGAATATATCAAGTTCAATTGCCTCATGAAAAAAAAGGCTTAAATTTGTAAACAATGAAAGAAAGTAAACAAGCTTGATTTGTAAAGAATGGACTCTTTAATTCATCAACTCACACCACAACCTAGCTTGAACTTTTTGATCCATTGAAAAGCCAAATTGCAAAGACTAACATGTACTAACCTCTAAAATGCAATAATTTGATATAAGGCGAGAGGGAAAAAGTTGGAGACATTCTTTATTTTTTAAGGTTAGAGTATAGAATTTTAGACAAATTATTATCCAAATTAGGATTTTTCAGGTTTCCACTTTTTTACCCCAGTCTATAAATTGTGAATAAAAAAATATATTGAAAAACTATTCTATTTGGGATACCCACGATTCTGATTTAGGAACTAAGATTCGACTCTAACCTAATAAATTCTCAATTCTTTTTTTCTGATTCCTAATTTCTGTTTTTGGGAATCGAACCAAAACCTCCGATTCCTATTTGATTTTGGTTTAGCAGGTTTGATTTTAGTTAAAATGCCGAGGACTATCTATTACTTTAATGTTAGTGCTTTTAATAAAAATAAATAAACAATAAATTTGCACATGAAATACTAATCTGTGTACAATTTTAACTTTACATATGTATTGTAGTTTATCCCAAACTCAAATAAAGAAGGAGTGTATTTACAAATTTATAATTTCTAACGAATTTACGTTTTTATTATACTTCTAGTACTAACAGTGCTTTTTTTCTTTAAAAAACAAAAATAACAAGCCACGAGTGGCTTGGCTTGCCCCACTAATAGGAGAGTTCATAGGATGAGCCAAATCCAATATCCCCAAGGCATGCTCGCTAATGCGAGCCAGCTCATGGGCAAGGCCTAGTCCAACGATAGCTTGGCTCGACTCTCCCCGTCCTATTTAAAACTCCTAGACATTGTCTACTTAATTTTAATAATTTATTTTCATTAGAGTATGTATATATTTAACTTTTATAGAATATCTCTAGTCTTTCTCCATAGCCTCTCTTATTCATGTGACCACAATTAATGCAATACACATCCCTATAGAAGATGGTCGTCTCTCCATCGCTATTTTGTTTATCACATTGTACAACAATTCACATTGTTGTGTACAAGGTGTTTTTAGTGGGAATCTGATATGTGTATTTTATACACTTATTTGGACCAAAAAAATATAGACATTTAATAGTTCTTTTGAACAATTGTAGCCTAATTTATTTTATATTTCATTTATTAGGTGAAACTCGGTTAATGGAAGTGCAATCGAAATAATGAAACGAAAATTGGCAAAAAAATGGTGTAGGATCCAAGGTTTGGATGCTAAAGTGTAAATGCTCAAAAGTTGTATCGAACCTCACGATGAAGATTGAAGAATGCTAGAGGTCAATTAGATGTATTTAGAAGTCAACGAGTGAAATATGATAATATATATATATATATATATATATATGTTGACAAAAATCTATTTTCAACCGCACAAGTATGTTCTAGATTTTCAGATCAACATGAAAACCCATTTTCTACATAGTAAACATTCGAATTGGGAAAAAGTCTATTTCAAAGTAATTGTAGATCTTTGAGTTATCTTTACAACCAAGTTTAAATCGCTTCAATTGGATATCGGGAAAGAAAATTATGATAAAAATAATAAAGGAAGTGCCTGCAAATTTTCACCCTAAGGGTGGTGCCACCAAATTCAACAAAATAGAGATGCAGAGAAGCCGCACCATTCCTATGGTGTCGAGGCACCTCATAATATGGATTAGGGTGCAATTTTGGTCATTTTAAAGACCATAAAAACCCAATAACAACCAAAAAATGTGGGGGCAACTATAAATACAAGTTTTTGACACTTTTGACAAGTTCCACAAAATTTCAGGGAGAGAAAAACACATAATCATCAAGATCAATGAGAAAAAGCTTGGATTTGATGACTTTTGAGGTTGAAGAACATTCTTGGTCCATGATCTAATTCTTTCCATGATCAAGATTTCAAAACCCAGTTATGAACTCTATACTCTTTTATTTTCTTTCATTATTATGAGTAACTAAATATATAGTTAGGGCAAACAATGTAATCTATGCATGACCGTTTATTTCTTTTATTCAAGAATCAAGTTCTTTAAATGCATGTGTTGATTTTAATTATGTACTTGATGCTTTGAATCCTTTGGCCAATTATTCAATGATTTTGTGAATCAATTACAAATTGAGATTTGAGTTATAGATTTAAACCACATATTAAAATTTGATAATTTATTATAAAGTGTAGAGATATCTATACTAATTATTGCGTCGTTAGATGAATTCTTAGAACTAATATTTCACTTAACTAAAATTGATTTTCATATAGATATGTGATTGAATTAGTTAAATAGACTTAATGAGAACTCGAGAGGTGTAAATTTAATATTTAAAAAAAATCGACCGAACACTACCGTTGTAATGAATCTTGATTAGTGAATTAAAGGGAATCCATAGGTAAAATTAAGTCTTGGCATCTATATTCATACTTCTAAAACCCAAATTTGATAAGTTGTGTACGTTAGATAACTTAGTTTAGTTAGAATAATTTAAACACCAACAACAAAGCTTATTACTTGTTTTCAATCAAATTAAAGTTATGAATAATTGAACCAAGTGTTAAATAGTAGTCCTCGTGAGAACTATATCCGGACAATTAGGTACTTTATTACTTGTTATGATCCGTACATTTGGGGGATATAAAAATCGACAACAAGTTTTTAGCACAGTTGTCGGAGACTATTTTTATTTAATATTGATTTTAATTATTTCTTGATTTTGTTTAAATTTTTTATCTTTTTATTTGTTTAACTGATCTGCTTGTTTTTCTTTGTTCTATTGACAGGAATTAAAAGAAGCAAGAGGTCAAAAATTTACAATGACTGATCCCTACTTAAATGAAGATGACATGCTCTTTGGAGAATTCCTATAACTTAAAAAGCGAGGATATGATCACTTTACTAGATTTGATAAGGATTGCTTTCCGAAATGACTAAATATCAAATCTATTGTTTATGGGGAAATTAGACTGACCTATGAATTTGTGGTGCATTATATTATACTAAAATTGTTTGTTAATGACAACTCCAGAGGAAGTAAGGAAAGATATCTTCGATAATCCATATGAAGAACAAGATGATGATGGTGAAATAGTTAGGGAGACATCATCACGCAAAAATATAAAAGGATTGAAGATCAAGTAATTTCAAATGAGCTAAATAACATGCCAATGGAAGATCTCATCATTATTCAACCTGAGGAACTAACTAAAGAAGAAGAACACGTTGAAATGAATAAACTAATCAGGAATGAGTCAAATGAATTAGAGGCATTCAAAGAAGATGGGTTTGGCATGCAAACCTCCAACTTCATTGATTTTGTGATGAAAGTTGATGAGAAAATTGAAGTATTCTTAGTTGAGTTTAAATTAGGCAATTAAAGCAAGTCCTACCATATTCAAAAGGGCAAAGTACGATTTTGGAGGATGTATGAATTATGGAACAAAGTCAAATTAAGCAAGCTAAGTAGGACATCCAAAGCTATATTCAAAGTGCCATGAAACACTTGTGCAAAAATCTAGCTAAAGACTTGAAATTAAATGCTTATTGGGAGGCAATCCAATTTCTTGTCATTTTATTTATTATATTTTCTGTATTTACATTGCATATATTTTATTAAGGTGCATTAGCTTAAGGCATGTTTATGTTTCAATAAGAGGGTCATCATATCTATATTAAGCTTATTAGAAGAAAATTGTATATTTGAGTGAAAAATATAGAAAATACACGTGGCACATTTTTCAAAGATCCAAAGACGTAAAAAAAAATGGTTATCGTACATGCTACATTATTACCTTTAAATTGCTCTTGACTCTCATATTTGTCCTTTTTATCTTCTAAAGGTACAAGGATATCAAGCAGGAGGCAACTTAGGAAAGAATGGAAAAAATTGATACAACCACCACCTCAAATATCAAACAGAAATTATGAAAAGTACCTTCTTCCTTCTTTCCTGCCCCCTTTATGTGCTAGGTTATATTTTGAGACATTGAGGACAATTACTATTTTAAGTTTGGGGGAGAAAAAAATATTGATTTTTTAGTTTTATTATTCTTGTGTGACTATGTGTGTATGCTTCTTTATTGTAAAAATTTAAAAAAAAAATTAAAAATTGAAAAATATTTTCTTGTTTATTGTGTGTTTGTATGGGTTAGGTAGCATTGCCGAAAAATATATTTGGAATTGCTTGTTAATTTATGAACTGTGAATATGTTACATGCTTAAAATAATTTATTCTTATCCATGTAAAACTTAATATTGTCTGCACACATGAATTAAGTTTAGTATTATAATTTAATGGGTTGGTTCATATACTTTATCGGTTGAAATAGTAGATTTTAGATGTTAAATCCAAAAGCTACTGCGATATAAATTCTTCGACCAAATTTAGAATGAGATGGAGATGATTTTACTGCTTTAGGGAGATATGGATATGAATGCAGATTCCATATGTGTAAATTTTTGGGTAAATTGTCTAAGACCAATATGATGAAAATGAGGTAAAAATCATAAGTTAGGGGTCGATTTTTTAGAATGAGTGTTTAATCAGGAACATGACACTAATCATGGCAAAAAAAAATTAAAAATTAAAAAAGGAGAAGAAATAAAAAAATTTATTTCATTATGAAACGTTTCTTCATAGCCTTTATAACTCAAGTGTTTAAGTCTGCAAGGGTATCTAAAAATCTGGTTCCCTATGACCATCTGATTTGAGAGTCATCGACCTAAAACTCGTTACAATGATTATTTAATTAGAAAGCTTAATGAAAAGAAATTTGCACACAAGATAAGCAAAATAAATAAATAAATAAATAATAATAATAATAATAAAGATGATTAACTCCCAAACACTTATTTGAGAAAATTAGATTTTTTTTTTTTTTTTTACAACGGATTATTAGCTAAATCGAGTCTTGGAGGTTGAAGCAATCAAAATTTGTAGAATCCTTGTTTGTTGAAATATTACTTGCAATTAGTGAGATCCATCTATATTAGAGAGGGTGAGGAGTTAGTATAAAGATTCAACTTTAGATAACACACTGGAAAAAGAGTAAAAAAATAATAAGTTTGGGGCTGTGTGAATTTTACGAGTTATGAAAGTAAAAAATATGACCATCAAGGGTTGGGGATTGAAAAAAAAACTCATGAATTTATAGTGTTTTACTTAATTCTTCACACACACAAATCAGGTTTACATTGAAAAAGTAGATATTGATGTTGGCAATGCAACTCGAAGCTGTTTATAGATTTACTACAATGATTCTGATCATGAGACAAAATGGCATGTTATCTAATCAAAATCTTTTGCATATTTTTATGTTTGGTAAGTTAGGTTATGGTTTTGTTAAGTTAGATTCCGATCAATACAACAATTCACATTGTTGTATACAAGGTATTTTTAGTTGGCATCCCAATTCCCATATTCATTAATTTTTCAAAACTTTATTGCATAAATTAATAGTAGTAAATATATGGATCAAAAGATCAAAAAAATTAAAGTTATAAACTGAGAATATCAATGGATCCGTTTGGGTTTGTTAATTATGCTTCCATACATTATTAGTAATGCTCGATAAATTGAAAGTGTAGTTAGACTGTAAGGCCAAATTTCAAGGTTTTATGAGTCTAAGCCGACCTAAGCAAACTCTAAACGTTAAAAAACATAAATCATGATTAGACTGTAAGATTAAGCTTCTTGTATAGATGAAGTCTAGGAAATACTTAGACGCGCTTTCTGATCATGTAAGAAAGATAATGGTCTGTTTGATTTGGTTAATTATATTAACATCTATTATCAGTTTGTGTATTGAAATTTTTAAATAAATTTAAGTACGACTATAATAACTAAAATTTGAAAAACAGTAACCTAAATAGCTATTACAAGACCTTTTCTCCGAGAATAAAAATAATTCTCTCCATTTATAGACTTGGTTCATTTCTTCTTTATTTCATATTTTCATCTACAGTTGGGAAAGTTTTGGAATAGCGTATATGTAAAAAATAATTTTTGTAATTGGATGACTCTAAATATTGCCATATTACCTGAGTTTTTGTAAGTAGATAAAGAGACAAAAGGAAGACCAGGAAAAGAAGGAGAACAAACATATAACATGGACAAAGTTCTTGTAGGAAGTGGTTATTTATATATATGTTTTTGTAGTAAAAAGAAGATTATTTAGGAAAAAAATAAATAAATATAAGAAGCCAATTTTTATACTTGCCTTAAATTAATAGGGCTTAGAAATGCTTGTATTTTTTCTTTAATGTCAAATAAGTAATTTGCTTTTCCAACTTCAATAAATAAAAACGTCTATTTTTCAAAAATTTACATATAAATAAATCGGTTTAAGCTTAGCCAATTATACTTTTGATTTGTCTTAATAAAATTAGGGTTGTAAGCAAAAATCGCCAAACTGGAAAATCAAATCGAAACTGCATTTTCGAAACCGTCGGTTTGGTGCCACATGGACCCGTCAACGAAATGATTTTGAACCAAACCAAACCGGTCAAAAACTGTTTGGTTTAGGTTTGAGAAATTTTATTGCGGTTTAAAGCCAAACCGGACCGACAAAAAAATATATAAAAATTAAAAAATTAAAAAAAATGAAATTTTCTAAATTGTAATTTGTAAGACTTTTGTGTTGAGATTTTTATTTATTTTTAAATGAGGTTCATACATTTTATAGGCTCTTAAATTGAAAGTCTGAAAGGATTCATCAAGCAATCCCACGTTGTATTCCGTATAAATTACTATCACCAAAAAGTTATCAACTTATATAAACTGCATAGTACTCTAATGATTAAACAAATTTCAATCAAAATCAAAATCAAAATTCTACATTGAATTGGATGTCCTTTAAAAAATTATTGCAACTTCTGGTTCTATTGATTATAATTTTTATAAATCTAGATGAAAAATTTTGATCGGATCAACAACTATGTAATCAAAGTAAAAACAAAATAAAAATTTTGGATCTTAGAAATGAAATTGCATATTGTAAATAAATTTATTTAAGTCCGAAATTGTATATTTGTAAATAAAATGAAATTATTTTTTAAAAGGTCTGAAACAGAATCGACCGGTTCTAAATGGTTTCGGTCCGATTTCACAAGTTTTGAAAAAAAAAATGTCCACTCCTAAATTAATGGCATAAAAGTAGACAGTCAAAAAAATATATGGCGAAATCAACGGTTTAAAATCGGATGACAGACAAAAAAAATATATGACAAAATCGGCGGTTTAAAACTGAACCAAACCGTTAGGTTTAGGTTTGAGTTTTTTTCAAACCGTTCAAAGTGGATTGGTTTAGGTTTGAGTTTTTCTCAAACCGGTGTAAACGGTTTGGTTTGAAATCTGTCAAAAATCGATAAAATTGGATCGCTTACACCCCTAAATAAAATAATAGAGCTATACAATGAACTGGTCATTGCACAATTCAAATTTTGTTTTAATCAACTAGCACATGCATGATTGTGATATTTTGGTTTAAAATAAGGGAAAATTGCAGACACAGTACAAGACCTTTCACTTTTTTGCTAACTTGATCCGAACCTTGAATTTGTGATGCCACGACACAAAACACTTAGGGGGCGTTCTCTTCGTATTTCAATTTTGTGTTTTTTGTTTTGAGTGTCCATTTTGAGATTGTTGAAAATTCGTTCATTTTGTCGTTTTGAAAAAATATTTTTCAACCCGTGTTTTTTGAGTTTTGGCAGATTTGTGAAGAAAACAGCAAAAACATTAAAAAGTTGTTTCTGTTTTCTTCACAAAATTTTCAGCCGTTTTCAAAAACTCGTTTTCGAAAATGGGAAAGAAAACGCGTTTTCAATGTTTTGGAAAATTGAAAACAGAAAAAGACCCAAAAACAATATAGAGAACGTCCCCTAAAATATCCGCACCTTGAGTTCAAATGAATGGTTATTGACCCACCCTTAGTTGTCCATAAAAAAGTTTGACATCTTTTGACGAATTTTGACAAATTTAGATGTGGTAAAATGGTACTTTTATATTATTTGCATAAAACAATTATATAAATTAATTAAAAAAAAAGGGGTTCTTCTTCTTCCCTCTACCCCCACTCCCCATTTTCACGGGGTACTTTTAAGAAAGGCCAAGTCAAAGATGTCATTCACCACATTGGCCAAGAATATTTTACCATTTATCACAATGACCATTTGATGTTAAAATGATGTTACTGCCCTTATATATCTATATAATTACAAAAATCGGTTAATGTTTAAAAGAAAAAAATACTCATTTTAAGTTACAAATAAATTCAAACATTTCCCACTTACAATTTCAAAACCAAAACACTTTCTGTATCTTTTTACTCCCAATACAGATAAAAATCTTTTCATTTTTCATCTGCTTCGAACGTGAAAAAGAAGAAAATTATCAAAGGTTGAAGAATAAAATATTTTTTTATAGCCATCACTCAGAATTGGTAAGTATATTTACGTATTTTTAATTTCGTTTTAGTTAAATTAAAAAATTGAATCATTATTTTATGACAGATAAATTTTTACAATCTGTATCTATAATTTTTTGAAGCATGTTAGATCGTTAAAAAAAATCATGAGGACGACTGGATCTATAATTTTTTGAAGCAAAGACGTTTAAAAAAAAATTGTCTGGATGACATTTTTTTCTGTTTTCCTAGACTTTTAATATATGAAAATTCACAATGCGGATATGACATCATATGCATGTGTCACAATTTGTTACTTCGGTGAATTTCAAAAGAATGAAAGTGGCCAATGGGAATAGAAATGGATGAGTGAAGGAGATTGGATTAATGCAATATTGATAACAAAGGATTCATCGTTTATGGAAATGTATCAAGAAATGCAAAACAAGCTTAACGTCGACCCCTCTCAGTACGATATGGAATTGACATTTTTATTTCAGAAGCATTCAGCCGTGAGTATTCCGCCTTTGAAAGTTACTTCTGAAGTGAAAATGAAGCATCTAATTTCATTGAACCAAAGCCAAAATTCAAATCCTATTTGTGTAACTTTATCGAGAAAGAATGCCCCCGAGGGTGATCACGAAGTTTCCGATGGAGAAGATCGTAATGTAAATGATTTTTGGGATACCGTCGAGATTACTCGTGAGGACGATGTGGTTATTCCCGAGACAATTGCTACTCACCACGGTCTCACTGTTACACACAGAATTCACGATAAAGTTCGAGACAACGAGTTTGGAAAGCAATTTACGAATGATGATTTGCTGGCTTTATCCAAACGGAGGCATGAGTCTAGTGGGAGTTCACATGCTGGGCCGAGTACACGCTCTTCTAATTATTCGCGTGTGGTTCCTGAAGATGAAGATTTGTATGTGGATCAACTGTTCCAATCGAAAAGAGATTTGTAGGAAGATGTGCACTGAATTGCAATAAAACATAACTTTGAGTTCAAAGTTAAAAAATCAAACAAATCTACGTACACAATTATTTGTGTGGATGATAATTGCAATTGGCATTTTGAGAGCGACTATGATGGACAAACGAGTACTTTATAGTGCGCAAGTATGTGCGAGAACATACTTGCGAAGTGGGTATTCGTCAAAATGATCACAGGCAAGCTCGATCATGATTTATTGGTGAGAGATAATGCACAGATTTCAAGACCCACAGACTATTTACAAACTCACGGATATCATCAAAGACACGTGTCTGGATCATGGGGTGGTTTTGAGCTATAAAAAGGTCTGGAAAGCTAAAGAATATGCATTGGAGGAGTTAATGGGATCGATCGAGGAGAGTTATGCCAAATTGGCCAGGTATTGCCATAATATGGGGAGAACTAATCTTGACTCGGCATTTTTTTATTGAGAGCGATGACTAGAATCGATTTAAGTACTTGTTTATGGCTCTCGGACAATGCATTAGAGGATTTCGAAATGCGATGCGACCCCTAATTCTAATTGATGGTACAACCCTGACAGCTAGATATGAAGGGAAGTTGATTATTGCTACATGTCAAGATGCCAACATCCAAATTTACCCTCTTGCGTTCGGCATAATCTATAGAGAAAATGATATAGCGATGCGTTGGTTCTTCACGAAACTGAGAGAAGTTATTAGGGACGTCGAGAACCTTGCATTTGTGACTGACCGGGGGCAGTCAATAATAAATGTTATAGCCGAAGTTTTTTCGGACGTACATCATGGTTATTGCATGTACCATATACAGGGTAATCTGAAGGCTAAGTATCGGGGCAGTGATATCGTTGCATTGTTCAGGAAAACTGCAGAAGCTTACAGTTTGGAAGAGTTCAATAAGTTCATGATCGAAATAGAACATAAATCACACAGTGCATGAGAATATCTAATAGAGATGGGGTTGAACATTGGGTACGGTCACATTTTTCAGGACGTCGATATAACATAATAATGTCAAACAATACAGAGTCGCTCAATTCATTATTCAAGAAGGATCGAGAGTTACCAATTCTCGCAATGCTTGAGAATATTCGGATGAAGCTGTAGTTGTGGTTTCATGACAGACGTGAAGAATCATAGAATTGCACAAAAATGTTGACCCCGACTTATGAGGATAAACTCTTCAAAATCTGGAGGTAGCGAGAAAGGTAATTGTGGAACCACTGGATCAATTTCGCTTCTCTGTGAGATGCGAACGTAATATTGGATACATCGTGAGTTTGAATGATAACACATGCACATGTAGGCAGTTTTAGTTGGAGAGTTTTTCATGTGCTCATGCAGTCATAGTGGCTAGGCATAGAGGAATTCCAGCACATAGTTTATACACTCCTTATTATATGGTTGATTTTTGGAGAGCAGCATATGTCGACACTATATTTTCCCTACCAAATGAAGCCGAGTGGGAAGTTCCCGACCACATTCTTCCACTGAATAATTTGTTTCCACCCGAGGGTCGTCGTGTACTCCTGGACGTAGACGTACTTCTAGGATACCATCCACCGGAGAGTTTTTTCGGCCACGTAAGTGCGGTAGGTGTGACGCAATAGGACATACGCGCCAATTTTGTATAAGTCAAATCTCACTACATAATAACACGACGGATGTGTAATATCCTTTTAATACATATGTATTATGTATTTATTGCATGTTGCCGATTTTCATGTATTTTCTCAATTTAACGACGAATGTGCGAGCAATATTCAAACAAGTAACACAATAATTTGTCTGTTATCTTTTTTTTTATATATACATACAGAACAAATGTCGAGCAGAATTAAAATAAACAAATTTTATTTATAAAATATACAATATTTACAATTCAATAAATAAAATAAATAATTATGGATCACAACTAAACTCAAATAAATCGGAAGCTAATTTATTCCTCCAATTCTGCATCCAAGATTGGTTGATTTGATCAACCTTTTGTCCTATACTAAAAAATTCAATATATTTTAAAACGAAGATGCCGCAATCACCCCTACAGTTGAACAATAAATGTATTAGTTCGATACCGTATAATATTATAAAAACGTTATGAATTTAAAAAATTATAAAGACTTACGAAATAGTTTGTCTCGCCGTCGTCGTGTCCCAGACGATGGTCAGTCTATCATGCATAGCAATTTCTGATATGTCTAGTGAGAAGTGGAACGAAAACAGCTAACGGCCACAGATTTTCCTCAAGCTGATCCTGTGTCATGCATGAATGATCAGGGTTGTACACATACATAGTGGAGTCCACGGATACGATCTCTACAGTAATGCAATGATGATTCGCGATCATCGAAATGTACATATGCGTAAACCCCTCCCATGGCTTACCCCCAACACTAGGAGATATCCCAATTACTCGCCATCGACGATGTCCTTGAACCACTTGTACGGCTCCGAGATGATCCGTTCGCCTACCGTACGGCTAACTCTGAAAAAATGACACGCAATTTTATGTTAACAATAAAACATTGATATATATTAAAAACAAACACGAAATATTATGAACAATAGATAACTTACCCCGGTCTCATTCTTCTCTACTCGGACTCGAACACTTTCCACTTGGCATTGTCCACCTCTCGGAAGAGATTGGGGTACATCCTGTCTACGAAAGTCCTCCTCTTCGCCTCAGCCATAAATGGGGATACGACGTATTATGACGACATCCTCGGTCTCTTCCTGACCACCCGCTCCGACATGTCAACATCGCACATTTTTCCCTTCGCCACAATTGGCGACTCGGCCACTAGCTCCCGCACTCCCTCTATCGTCGGCTCCTGCACCCCCTCGACCACCCTCGATGCCACCACATCCTCCACCGTGACATCCTCCACCACCTCCGCCTCCCCCTCCATATCCCCCACAGCCTTCCCCTCGACCTCCCTATCCACATCTACAGTCTCCCCCACCGGCCATGCCTCAGGCACCCCTATATCCTCCGCCCATAGTGACTCTAATGCATCATCTACCTACGACGATGGGGAACCCGTCTTCGATCTCGATCACCATCTCCATGACCAAGTCTGTCACCCCCTCTTATCCCCACTATATCACCTCGGAGCATTACAACCTCACCCTCAAAGTCTGATACATGGCCGCGTAGCGATGCAACATCGTTACGTAAACTAGCCACCTCACCACTCACGCATCATCTTACCACCCCTATCTCTTCACGTAAAGCGGTCAGCTCATCCCTCATGTCTTTTCGTAGTGCCCTTACCTCCCCTCGCAAGACACCTATCTCTCCTCGTAAGGCACCCACCTCCCCTCCTATCTCCCCTCGCAAGGCACCCACCTCCCCTACTATCTCCCTTCGGAAGGCACCTACCTCCCCTCGTATCTCCGCCATAAATGCAGATAGAAGGACATACAGATTGTCGTGCACAGGAGATGCACGAGATGGGTGCCTGGATGGAGGAGAATGAGATCTCATCGGTGGAGATGATGGCATCGGCATCTGCATTGATGACGGAGGTGATGGCATCGGCATCGGCATTGACGACGAAGGTGATGACATTGGCTTCGGCATCGGTGACGAAGGTGATGGCATCGACGACGGAGGTGATCCAATGGGCATTGACGGCGGAGGTAATTCCCTGAGTGGCGATGATGATCTGATCGACGGAGGATGTGATCTGCGATCAACTGGACCGTGCTCCTACACAGATGATTTTTCAAACTATTAACTTATTTAAAGTTGACTAATTTTACAATAAAACAATAATTAATAAATTAACCTACCGTGTCTGCATCTATGTCGGGCTCGGGACTATGATTGTCTAGCGTCACCCCAATAAAAAGACCATGCGTGTAACTCTGACCCTCCTCCTCGATCGACGGTGTCAACTCAGGGAGGACTTCAAGCTGACATTGACATTTCACCGCGATAATTATCATGTTTCGAGAATTTAAGAAAACATACAACATAAATAACTAAAGTATAATACTTACATCGGGATCATTGAGGAGAGCTGATATTTGTTTGGCGAACGACTTGTATTTTGCTCGCAAGTGATACATTCGAGGATAGCATGTTTCCAATCTAATCGCAAATCGATCGGCCAAGATAGAGACATTCTCGTACACCTATATCTGAAACAATTACAATTATTATATATAGAATTTTATAAATAAAAAAATATTCATCACATTAAACTTTTACTTGCAAAGCCAACGGCAGGCCATACGCATCGTACTTTCGCTCGAGCCTGTCCCCATTGGGTATCGAAAACGCCCACCTAAAGATGCGTAGAATATCGACAAAACATCTCTGTCCCCACGAATAGTTGTTGAATGTATCAATCTCATCAACAACCTCCACAAATGAAAAATGTCGATCGATGTCTTCCTATGCATTAGTGTGGTTGTCATGGTAATAAATAATTTGGGTTTAGATTGAAATTTCAAGGAAAATTAAGAACTAAGTGCAACATTTTGAAACTTTGAGGACTCAAGTGTAAATAAGGAATATATTCATTTGAGATAAAATAAAATTTAAATATTTTAAATCCAATATAGAGATTTGCGAAAGATTTTGGACAGATCGTGATGATTTAGGTTAGAAGTTATAAATTGTCATTTCACAGGTTCACGAATTTTGAAGTTGAGATTTTAGAAATAAAGATATGAAGAATGAAGGATAAAAATGTAAGGAACCCAATGGTATAAATTTCGAAAATTTTCGATCGTAAATAGATGGTTAAAAGTAATTTTTATGGTATTTTCGGCTATTAAAAATTTATGCATTAATGGACTTTTTGGCAAAATTATTTTTTCCTACGATGAGGGGGTCGGAATCCAGCAGTAATTAAGGGTCGGAATATAATTTATGATTGGTTTAAATGAGGTTAATGTATTCAATAGTAGGGTGTTGGAGACTCTTCATTTGCACCCATTAAGACCAAAATATATCATTTTCATCGTGCTTAAAGTGGGCCTATACATAAATCCGAATTTCACAAAGAATTCATCAAAATTTCCAGATTTTTTATCATTTAATTTCAAAATTCTCTCAAAGTTCTATAAAGAAAAGAAAGAAAGGAAAAGTGCTTGATTTCAAAGAATTTTAAACAAAAGATAAGTTGAGATACTTATATGCAAAGTATTTATTCATATAGATATAATATTTTTACATTCTTATCTATATGCTAATACCTCTTCCATTCGGATTTGGTGATTTATGAAACATACAAAACTTTTCGTTCAATATGGTTCGGTTTTTTTGTTTGAATGTTGTATAGAAATGTATGGAGCTTTCCGTTGGAAATGGTTCGGTCGCTCACAATGAAAATTGGTATAGATTGTATGGTATTGTTATTAATATTATTTTGAGATTGAATTGCATTTATCTCACTTTTAATTTTTCGAAACACTTACCCTTTTTGGTTGTGTGCCGTGGATTGTTGGAAGGATATTAGAATTAGTTTTAATTTTTGTGTTGATGCTTGTGTTTAATTTCCTATGAGTCAAGACGTTTTGTTCTTTAAAGTAATGATTTTTTTTTTTATTTTTTGGTTTTGTTTTAGTTCATATTTTAAACTATTTGGATAAATTTCTCTTTAAGTTATGTAATGAATATTTGTAACAATTAGAATTAGAAATTCGAGACGTTATAGTATATGTAAAAATTAATTTTTAAAATTGGATGTCTTTCTATAGAATGCTATATTACCAAGGTTTTTGTAAGTAGATAAAGACACAAAAGGAAGACGAGAAAGAGAAGGAGAACAAACATATAACATGGACAAAGTTCTTGTCAACTCAACCAACAATTTGGGGTCAAGTAGAGAAATTACTATTTTAAAAGATCCTAGCGGATATTTATACTTTTTATAGTAAAAAGAAGATTATTGAGACCAAAAAAAAAAAAAAAAAAAAATCAATATAACAAGCCAATTTTCATCGTTGAAAATGCTTGAATTTTTAAATTTCTTTAAACTCGTATCATAAATGGTTATTTAATTTTAAATTTATTTTTCTTTAATGTCAAAATAAGTAACATACTTTTTTCAACTTTCATTAATAAAAATGTCAATTTTTAATAAAAATTTTAAACTGTAACATAAACAGATAATTAATTTTAAATTTATTAATCTTTAATGTCAAAATAAGTAACTTACTTTTTCAACTTTAATGAATAAAAATGTCAATTTTTCAAAAATTTACTTATAAGTAAATCTTTTTAAGCTTAACTAAATATATTTTAATTTGTCTTAATAAAATAATAGAGCTCCGCAATGAACGTCTCACTACTAATTCATTTTTTTTTTAATCAACTAGCACATGCATGATTGTGATTTTTGGGTTTAAGATAATAAATTTTTCATATAATATTAATTGATAGCAACACTGAAAGTGTTGACTAGTTTTCGTAGGACAATAACACTGTCCACTTAAACTTGAAATAATATGTATTAATTAACATGGGTTGTACAATTTAATTGGAATCAAACGTACCATGAGATCTATCGTAAGATCATAATGAGTTTTGCTTAAGTACGAATCCTTTTGATAACTCCTATTCAATTTTCAGGTGATTGTTAGTAAAAAAAAAAAAAAATTACAAAATGGTAAGAATACGAGGAGGGATAGCAATTGTAAACTTTTTTTTTTTAATCTTTAGTGATGTCTCGCCGCCTTTGTAATGAAGTGGAAGAAAGCGAACTACTAGAGAACGATAATAACAATTGTTGATTCAACATTGTAAAAAAATCTCATAAATGATGAGGAATCGTGTAAGGAAAAAGGGTAATTGCTATAGCCCGAGATGAGGCTGAAAGAGAAATTAGAAAGCAGGAACTTCACGAATTTATGGTAATATTATCTATTGTTGAATTTTGTCCTTCATTCCATCCACCATGTTCGAGGGGGACAAGTTCATAATTTTGACAGGTTGCACCTTGGAACTGAGGCACCAGGGTATGAAGGATTTGCCCTTTGTCATGAATGGTGTGGACAATTTGGCTCATCATAAGCTTGGTATACCTAGAACGGGATCAAAATAGGGGTGAATCGAGGGGGCTAGACCAGGCTACAACCAGGTCCAACCCTAGCCCAGATCCTTTTTGTCACTATTTATTACGTTTAGTCCGTGTCCAAAATTTTAACTAGTACTATCTCTGGGCTCCATAGTTCAATCATCAAAATATTATTTGAAATAATCAACAGTTTAGTCATCAAATTATTAACTAAAATACTCCACAATTACAAGCAAAAATTGAGTATTTTGATACTGTAATCAATAGAGGAGTACTGCACACAAACTGTAAATATCTAGAATGGCAAGAACAATGATTCACGAATCATGATTTTTTTTTTTCAATTAATAAATTCATGTGAAAACCACAAATAAAGAGAGAGGAAAGCAGAAGAAACAGCATAGACAAACAAGGACACTAAATGAAATCATGGTTGTACAGTACAATCTTTAGGGTCCGTTTGATAAAAAACATGAAATTTAATTGGAAGAAAACGAATTGCAGGGAATTGAATTGCCTAGAATTTGTTTTAGAGGGAATTGTAATTAATGGTCTTTGATTGATATAATTTTTCACTTGACAAATTTTTACGTTTGACTTTGTTTTTTACGCAAATTGTCAATTAAATGGATAAATTTTTTTACCATTGACTTTGAAATGTGTTCCAATTGGTTAAAAAAAAAAAATTTGTCGGTGAAAAAGCTGGAAAATATTTTCCCACCAAAGTTGTGCATCAACAACTTGTACCTTGGAAAAGGGTGGAAAACGTTTTCCCTAGAAAAAAAAAAGGCCAATCAAACACGTGAAATTTGAAAAGTAGGAAAACGTTTTCCATTTTCCCTGAAATTTGAGCGCAATCAAACGCAGCCTTAGAGAAACTTAATTGCACTCTTAATATCTCGAACTGCAGACTGCATCAAATTCAGAGGAGAGGAAGTAAGAACATAGATAAAGACAAGAAAGCGAAAAATGGAAAATGGAAAGGTTCACAAAAGAAAACGGTACCTGTAAATGATTGGAATGGACAACTTTGAAACTCCGCACATTTATTATTACCAAATATATAGCTTGAAGGCATCGTTTCCCCAACTCAATTGTTCCTCTTCTATTTTCTTTGCTGATTCAACAATTTGAATCATCACAGTGAAACAACTCGATGGATTGAAGAGTTGAAATTTCTCCGAAACCACTAGGGATCTCATCCGGCTCTTGGCAATCCCAAATGAGTAGGCCCTCGAGACTCGGGAAGTGGATACTCTCAGCTATCCAATGCTCCAAATCAACGTCGGATAATAGCAGAAATTTCAATTTAAGAAATTCTCCTTCATTTGGTTCCCACCTTAACCAAGGGAACGGCATGGAACGAAAATTCGGCAATTTGGACTGAAATTTGATGCCGCGTAAAGTCAACTTTCTGAGTGATGTCGAAAAAGTGATATTGTCTAGGGAAATGGAGCACCCTAATGAAAGATGGCAATTTAATGATTCAAGTTTAGTTAGATGGACAAGATTATTGATATAGTATTCTTTCCTATCAGCCACCGGCATAGAATCATAATAGATAGCCAATTTCCGTAGATTTGGAATTCTTTCTAGGACCTCCTCTGTCCAAATAATATTATTGATACCCGTGAGTGTTTGTAGGTTTTCTAGAACAACAATAGAATTTTCTTCCCCCTTAATTTCTGAACATGGAGGATGAGGAAGAAGATATGTACCAACATTCACCTTGACATGTCTTAATTGAGGCATCTTCCATATTTCTAGTAGTGTATCGCAACACGGAAACATCGAGCAAACTATTAATGTTTGTAGATTCCGAAGTTTATATATTGATGCAATACGGTGACTATATTTGCTATTGCAATAGAAGTACCGCATGTTAACCAATTCATCCATTCTATCTCGATAATGATCAAGTTCCACCATATGCAGTACATTAAGCTGCCTAGAATCGAAAGAATATTCTACAGATGAATACTTACACGGCGCATACTAGTGTTTCTTTGAATACCATTAAGACTCCCTTTAACAACGTGGAAAAACTTCTCCTTTTGAGCTTCTCTGACACAAAGGTCCCTTAACAGATCATGAATTCTACATGTTTTAATTTTTCCATTGTTCCCTGTCCTTTCAACCAAAATAAGACTTCTTTGAACAAGATCCAAAAAGTACTCCTCTCCTACATCTTCCAATGTTTTAGAGCTTGCTGGTTTGAGGATTCCCTCTGCAACCCACAACTTCATAAGTTCACCGACTTTGATTTCAAAATCTTCCGGAAAAATTCCCATATATAGGAAACACCCTTTCAAATGATAAGGCAAATGTTTATAACTTAAAGAAAGTACCTTAGAGCATTGCTCGTCATTTGAAGTTATTTCCGAAGTCAATTTTTTTGCGATTTTTCTCCAGTAATGTGGTGTTTTAGTGGCCTTTGATAGGAGGCCCCCAATCACAACAACTGCAAGTGGAAGTCCTCGACAATTTTGGACAATATTCTTGCCGATTTCTTCCAATTCAAGAGGGCAACAACCTTCTCCAAACACCTTCTGACAAAATAAATTCGAACTTTCTTCGTCGTTCAGAAAACGCACATGATGAAGAGGAGAACCAGAGCCAATATAATTAGCCACATTCTCTAGCCTTGTAGTCAAAAGGATTCGACTTCCAGCTTTGTCGTCTGGAAAATATATTTTCACACTGTCCCAGGCCTCGATATCCCACACATCATCCATTACAAAAAGATACCTCCTACGCTTAAGTTTCTTGTACAGAAGTCCTCCTAATTGATCAATGTCCTTTTCACTCCTCCCGTCAATTTGTATTTTCACGGAATCTAAGAGGCCTAGTAGGATTTCTCGCACTTTATATTCTTGAGAGACAGTGAACCAAGCACAAATGTCAAAGTAAGACTCAATATATTTATCAATGTAAACTTTTTGAGCTAGTGTAGTCTTACCGATGCCACCCATGCCGACAATGGGCACAACTTCAAGTTTTGATGAACTGCTGACTAGACGATGCATGATCTCTACCAAGGCATCATCAAGACCAACCATAGTGCTCTGACCTGAAGAAACTGGTCTTAATGAACAAGCAGGCAATGAAGTGTTGCGCTCCAATTCTTCCTGTATGCCACTCTCATCCTCAATCTTCTCTGCCCTTATCTTTATGGAATCAACTTCTTCAATTAGTTTTGCTATTTCATGGAATAAAGTTGTAAAGATGTCACCACTATGACTTGCAGATTCTTCAAGAACTCGATCTGCAATGCAGGATTCAATGATATCTTCAGTTTGACATGCTGCATCGCTGATCTTTCTCTCCAAACCTTCTATTGATTCAATGTTATCTCGTGGAAAATTATCAATAAAATCTTGCAAGTAAACAACTTTTTCGAGGAGTGAATCGATTTGCTGTTTCTCACCAGGAAGAAGATATGAACAATCATATTTCAGGGTGCGCTGTAGAACGTGAGTACGAGAAAGAAGATGAGCATAAGCCATTTCTCTCCTATCACAGCTTGAAATATAGAAATTGAAGCAAAATGAAAGCAATCAGGATCTCTTATCTTAATTGAATAAGAGGCTGGAAATGTAGACTTTGAGAATAAAAAATTACAATAGATACACATCCCACCAAATTACTGTTAATCCAGTGTGGGACCGCTTATTGAATGGATGTAGACATCCCACTGAGCAAAATTAAGTGCACATGGTTGTGTGATTGATTTCATTCATTCTTCTTCGTTGTGCGATTTTAATTTTACATAGGCATCAGCCCTGCTGTTAAACAAGAAAATAATTATTCTCTAATTTTTCCCTTCAATTACAAAGTTACGTGCAACAGAAGTAGGTTGGGATTCTTGAATTTCTTTTCTTTTTTTTTTTAATTGGTTTTACATTTTCTCTTTTCATTTTACATTTTTCTTTTTAAAAATGTTGGTTTCAAATGAAAATGCTTACATGTTAGACATCTGAAAGAAAGCAACTTAAAGGTTTTGACATTTTGTAGTATTGGCCAATTCAAACACATAATGATCTAATAGGTGTCTTCTACTAATCCCCTCCAAAAAAAAAAAAAAGAATGAAGGAGGAAAGCAAGTTAAAAATTTTGTTACTTTGGCCAATTCAAACACATAATGATCAAACATGACTATTAATTATAATTAAATCGATCGATCAGTCCAATGAAAACAACTACATCACACTAATGAACGAAATTTGTACATATTCCTCACATTAAAAGATTCAAAATCTCAAAAGGAGAAAAAAATGTATATTAAGTCTTTATTAATATGTAATTTAAACTATATTTCTCAACAAAAAGACATACTTGATAAGATGTAGTTGTCATATTATGGGACGTGTTGTGGAGTGGGAAAAGGGCAAACAAATAGAAAAATGTTAACAGTCTCGAAATGAGGCAAACAAATGACATGAAGAGTACAATAGTGAATTACGATTAAAAATGGTGAACAAGCTATTTTTATTTTTGTTTCCTAGACTGTACGTAGTATAAAAATGGTTCAAGAACAAAATGTAAAATGAAATTCATTAGTGATAAAATGTCTCAAATCTTTACGAAGTGCGTGTCTATTTCATGAAAGGTGTGACTAGGAAATGGGATGTGGGGACTGAAACTTGACTAACGATAACGTTGCATATTTAATATTTAATGTTAACCATCTATCAATAGATTGAACCGAGTTTCAAATAATAATGACCAGTTCATAAGTGCAATTTCACACTTGTATGAACCATAAAAGGAGCATTTGGGAGTGTTTTATAGTTTAGATAATTAGAGGGAATTTGGTAGGGATTAAAATAATATTTTTTAATAGATTGTGATAAAAAAATTTAAAATGCGTGGTTGAAAAATTGTGAGATCCATAAAATATGTGGTTAATATTGATTGTTTGACTTTAATTTAGATTATAATCGAATTTTAATTGGAACCAAACAAACTCTTAATGTTGTATAAGTATTTTGACTGTTTTAGGAGAGTATTCGGATTTGGAGAATGTTTTCTGTACAAAGATGAGTTATAAAAATAAGGTGACAAAGTGTGTTGACAAAATTTAGGCTATTGATCTCAAATAATTTAAAAATATTTAATTTAATTTTTTTTTTTAAATGATTGGTGTATATTTGATTTTTTAATCCAAATTTTTAGAATTAGTCTATATGTACACAATGTCTTATATAATGTCCTACACTCTCTTCACATGAAGGGGGTCTATACATAATAAAATATTCGTGGGCCCTCTTTCATGTGAGAAGGATGTAAGATATTATGTAGAGTATGAGGGGTACATGTAGTATAGTTGAAATTTTTAAGTGTAGCATAACTTTTCGGGTTTTACTATGGGAACAAGGGGGATGACATCCCCCGACCGAACCCCACAATGAGGCCCCTGTTACTTTAGCATTTTTCATTCGGTATGGGCTGATGAAGGATAAAAAAGGACAAGAATTCTGAAATTTGGGAATCTTCATCTGGCAGCTTTGATGCGAGTACCCATGTGGCTTTGTAGCTGTCTGTGCCTCTGCGGCAATTGCTGGGCCCTAAGGTTCTCACTGGATTCAATGAACCTCCAATGTATGATAAACCATTATTTTTTAAGTTCAATAAACATAGTGACTTTATTGAAACAATATAATTAAGTTTTATAATGATTCAATTAGAACAAAAAACAAGTTTAGTGACTTTCATGAAATTAGGATTAATGTAAAGTAACCTCCAATGTTTTAACCTCTAATGTAGGGCTGGAAAAAAATTTTGAATCGAACTGAATTAAATCGGACCCGAACCAAATCGAATGGTTCTTTGTAAAGGAAGGAATAGCAAAAAGGAAATCATTTAAACAAACCTCAACTTTATAAAAATTTGAGATTAGTTTTTTATTATTGATCTAAGGACATGTTTGGCACATCGTATTAGAACGGATAAGGAATAAAATAATTCTATTTAATATTTTCCGTTATTTGGTGCAATTAGTATCAATACTAAATTAATCCAAGGTGCTTATCCTACTTTAGTCACTTATATTTAAACAAAATTCTTATAAAGAAAAATTTCTCTTATGAGTAAGAAAAAAAATTCATGCAACTAATTTTTTAGTAAAACAATTCCCTTAATAAGTTGAAAACAATCTTATTCAAAAATATTTTCATAAATTTTAATTTTTCTTTAGTTTTATTATCTTCTAATAATACAATATAACTCCAAACGCCATATTATAACAATTCTCCCTGTCCAATAATTCAAAAGACTGCTTCATAATATGAATTTTCCCCCTTTATGATATTTCTAGGTTTGAAATATGAAATTGTTTTGTGTGTTTTTGTATCTGAGTGGATATCTTAGTTTTTATTTCTTTAATGAATAAGAGGCTAGCGATGTAGACTTTCTCCAGGAGGGATTCGATTTGTTGTTTCTCACCAAGAAGAAGATATGAAGAATCATATTTCAGGGCAGGGGCAAATCTGGTATGATTGTTAAGTCAGGGCGAAAGTTGACCATAATCGTTGACCGTTGACAATCAACGATCGTAATAGCAAGGTCCGACTGGCCGTTTATTAAAATTTGATTAAATAATATTAAAAATTATTCAATATATATCTCTGTGTGTGTGCGCACTAAAACGTAAAAATTATATACATTGCTGTTAGCCTAAAATTTCAACTCAATATTCGTGTATGTTTTTCTAGTCAAATCCCTTCATTTGTCTGCAAAATTTAGCAATAAAATATGAGATCTAAAATTTTACCATAACAAAGATTATAAAACTGAACACTTGAACAAGAAAGCTTTGATTTTTAAGGAGTTTATGTTTAACTTCTGACCACTCAAAATCCCCCCCAAAAAAGGGAAATTTCCCATCTTCAATGAAAATCAAAATAAAAAAGACTCATCAAACTATTTGTCGTAATCTCAAAGCAAAAGAAATAGAAAATTCACATAAGTATAAATACAGAGGACCTTAACAACTATTCAATTACTAGAAAACATTTCTATAATTGAATCAACTAGGAAAAAAATAAAGAAATGGAAATTACTAGTCAGATGAAAATTCTGGAAACACGACTTTGGGAAATCATTCTAGAAAACCCCAGTAACAGGCTAACATCAATTTAGTCTAGAGAACACACCCCAGTGAACACACGCCGCTGCTACTTTGCTTCGAATGGAAAGAAGGGTTTGCACTTTGGGTCTTTGCAATTGCATCTTTGCTCTAGTGCTGGTTTCAATCTGGTTGATTTAGGTTGGGGAAATTAATATGGATGATGGTGGATCCTCTATTGGGCCTACTAATTTTTTTTTAGAAAAAGAGGCCCGTCGAATTATCAGCCCAAGCCCCAAAGAAAAAAATAAAAATGAAACTCCGTTCTTCTTTCTTCCTTCGACGTCTCTCTCAGCCGTCTCTGCAACTGCTTTGCACAACGGTAGTGAACATTCCGACGAATCCAACTAGAGCGGCCGCTACTGCTTGGATCCGCCACTGTTACAGGGTGCAGTGTAGAGCGTGAGTGAGAGAAAGAAGATGAGCATAAGCCATTTGTGCTCTCTCCTATCATAGTTTGAAAGATAGAAAATTGAAGCAAATTGAAAGCAATCAGGATCTCCTATCGAAGTATCTACTGTTTAAGAATGCTTATAGAAACTTCCAATTTCTTAATTGAATAAGAGGCTGGCGATGTAGACTTTGAGAAGAAAAAATTGTATTCAATTGCAATGAAAATATTTGTTTACTGAAGGGATGCAGATTTCCTACCAAACTATGCAAGTATACTGTTAAACCCGTGTCCGGAATTGCTTAGGGACCGTTTTTTCTTCGTGTTTCAGTTTTCAGTTTTAAGTTTTGAATTCATTTTGTGTTTTGAGTTTTAAGTGTCTATTTTGAAATTGCAGAAAATACGTTCTTTTTGTCATTTTGGAAAATTGTTTTTCTCAAAATATAAAACTGAAAAATACGTTTACTTTTAAATTTTGAGAATCTTTTTTTTATAATATTTTATTCAAGAAGTCTGATTATTAAATTAATTTTAATAGTTTAATGTTAATCAATTGATGAAAAAAATTAATCAGGTAGTGTTGCTAAAATCCCCTCATCTAATTCAAATGTTTCGTCCTCTTTTTTAGAAATTTATGAGTTAAATCATTTGAAAAATATTTTGACTTTGTTGTTTTGTACTCAACTATCAAAACTTGTCATATCCTCGAAACTAATTATCGTAAATCTCAAAAGAAATTCGAGAGGGGCAAATACTACTTTAAGGAAAGCATTATCACATACGTGTTTCAAGTCTTCATTCTTCATCATATTGGTTCGAGTTTTTGGTTTCGATATTCTTCTTCTACTTCAGATTTGTACAAGAACACCTTTGCCTATTAAGAATACCTTTTGGTACATAATATTGCACAAAATATGCACAATATAACAAACAAGATTTTAACTTATATTACATCACCATTCACCAAACATATCATAAAAGGGTTACAATCATGATCTCATTTCTATTTGAAGAGCAGTATTTCTCAAGAGAGAATCAAATTCTCAATACGCAACAATTTCAAGAAAAAAAGAATAACAATTTCTACATCGCAATTGTCTTAGAACTTGAGCATATTAAAGAAAACTTCGACAAGCCTCCTGACAACTCAACATAATTGTACATTTGGTATGCAAAAGAGAGGACTAGACAGTACAACAATCAACATTGTAGCTTTATTTTTCTTCAGAAAGGACAGTCTCCTATGCTCCACCTCCATGTAAATGGAATCTATCAACTCACCTTCAAAGAGGGGAAAGAAGTATGTCCTGTGGACTAACGGAATATTGCAAGTATGCCACAATTCAATGGCGATGACAGCACCCACAACCATGGATGCAAAGACCTCCTTCTCACCACCAATAAGCTTCGAAGAGAGTGTTGTAGCAGCACATTTAGCCAGCAAATTCTTCTTTTATTCTAACTTTTCCCCTCTATACTAATATCTAATTCTTAACTTTCACAATGGCCTATTACAGAGCATGTTACATGAGAAACAAGTAGACCTCAGGTTATGCCCAAATTCGAGAAGGCAAAAACAGGATTTTAAAATCATTACCAAATGACTAGCTGTTTGATAACTCCGTATAAGATTTTGAGAGTGAACTCCATCCACGATGAATGGCTTTGCTTCCTTTAGAAATTCTCCAGCAAGCAGAACTACTGTAGTGGTTCCATCGCCAACCTGCAAAACAAAACAACATAGAGCAGTGACAATTTCTTAGCCAGAGAGAAACAGAGAGTGATTATGAAGAAGACACTGTATAGGCTACTGATTTAAAGCTTCATATTACAGCCGAGTTAAACAGACAATGCACGTTGCAGGTTTTAACGAACAATGGGCACTTGATTCAGCAAACACATTAACTGCCGATGAAAAGAACGGATATTCATGTCTATTATTTAGTTTGTTCGTTTTCCAAACACAAAGCATTCGAACAAACTAACAGGTCAAAGCTATAATGATGTGGATCTCTTGAACTTATCAGGGGAAATTGCTTCAAGTTTTTAACTTCAAAATAATAACTAATAAGCATGGTATGGAAAAACGTGGGTGAGGCGTACTGCCTGTGAAATAAGGCGGGCCTGCTGAGGCTAAATATGTGGGGCTGCGCCTCAACAGACCCGCCTCAACGGACTTGAGGCTCCGCCTCACATAACCCTCCAAAAAAAAAAAAGGGCCCGATTTTTGGGCCAAAAAAAAAATCTAGAATACTAAACGCCAGAATCGCAGAGTCCTCTAAACTACAAGGCAGAAATTCAGAAGTCAGATTACTCGTGAAAACAGGCCGGTCTTCTTCTTCAGTTCTTCACTTCTTCTTGAGTTCATCTTCAGACTTCATCAGGTATGTTTCTTCTCTTTTCTTTTTCTTTTTCTTCTTCTTCTTCTTCTTCTTCATCAGTTTTTTTTCCCAGTAATCAGTATGCTGCATCATACTACTGCCTGATTCATTTTGCCTGAATCATACTGCCTGTATGCATGCTGCCTGAATCATTCTTTTTCAGCCCAGCACGCTGCCTGAATCATTCTCTGCCTGAATCAATTTTTTCTGCCTGAATCAGTAGTACCTCAAGGTCCTCAACAGATTACTCGTGAGTTTGAAATGTCTGTAGTTGGAGAAAGAGAGAGATTACTGATTTTAGGATTACAAGAATAACTAGCATTGCAAATTGCAGATTGAATTATACAAGAAGAGTTAAATGGTTTTGATTTTCTTCAATTTTTGATATCAAAGTGCTTTTTGAAATTGAAATCATTGTACCTCAATTTTGAGTAATACCAGAATTTTACAAGTCTCTATAATGATTCATTGTGTAGTTGAACTATGCTTTTGAACTGAGTATGTATGTATTTTCTGAAGCAAGAGCATTGAGTATGTATGTATTTTCTCATTGTGTCCTTGAAATCTTATCATTGTTTAGCTTGTAGTCTCATGATTTCTGAATGCTTTGTGACAGACTGTCATGCAGTCATAGTTTCCAAATGCTTGAAAGAAATACCAGAATTTTACAAGTCTCTATAATGATTCAGACATTCAGTGTCTTATGCTCATGTATTAAAGCTTGGTTAAGAATCTTATGACTAGTTTTGCACTCAAGTTTTGGGGATGGATATATTTTTAATGTTGTAATTGGCAAAAATTTGCATTTCATACTGATTACTTTTCCTTGTATTATCATGGAGCAACAATTTCTTTTATAATTTTTTTAATAACTTGTAGGATGGGAAGGGCAATAGAAAAGATCCGGCCTGGAAATATGGAAAGGAAGTCGTAAGTTCGGGAGATGAGAAGAAGACCTATCTTTATATTGAATGCCAGTTTTGCAAGAAAACGATTACAGGAGGGGTCAAGCGTATGAAAGAACATTTAGTATGCACACATAAAAATGTTGCTCCATGTCCCAATGTTCCTGAAAATGTCAAAAAAGAGATAGAAGATTATATGACGACAGGAACCATGAAAAAACACCTTTCACAACAACAATTTGATGACGTGGTACATCTTGGTAATTACTATGATAGAGATGACAATAATAAAGCGCATGATTCTACGAGAGGCATTAGGGGACCAATGGATAGATATATTACAAATATTGGTGATGAGGAAAAACAGACAATCAAACTCCAAAGATGACTCCGAAAGAGTTACACAGTAAAATCAGCTTGGATGTTGGCAGATTCTTTTTCGAAAATGCAATACCCTTCAACGCTGTAGAATCTCCTTCTTTCGTTAACATGTATCGGGCTATTGGTTCATATGGCAGAGGTTTTAAGCCCCTTACTGTATATGAGCTACGCACTTGGATCTTAAAAAAGGAATTCGAAACTACCGGAAATATAGTTGAAGATATAAAGAAGACGTGGAGCAAAACTGGAGTTTCTATTTTATCTGATGGTTGGTCTGACATGAGGAATAGAAGTTTGATTAATTTTCTAGTCAATAATCCACATGGAACTGTTTTTCTAAAATCTATTGATGCTTTAGATGCAATTAAGGATGATAATTTGATGTTTAAGTTACTGGATGACGTTGTTGAAGAAGTTGGAGAAGAAAATGTTGTTCAGGTTATAACTGATAATGCTAGTGCCTATAAAGCAGCAGGACAGAAATTGATGGATAAGAGAAAAAAATTATATTGGACTCCTTGTGCCGTACATTGTCTTGATTTAATGCTCGAAAAACTTAGTAATAAGTCAAGGAAATTGTCTGCATGTACTCACATACCTGAGATCATAGCATTCCAAGTAACAACGTCTCTGTTTGGCATTTCATGAACACTTCATCAGCTAAATCCAACCGCCCACATTTCACATACATGTCAACAAGAGCAGTCCCCAATTTAACACTCACTGGCAATCTCAATTTCTTTACATAACTATGAATCCATATCCCAATTTCAAGAGAGCCCGTATGAGCACAAGCACATAATATACCAACAAATATTGCTTCATCAGGTTTGATGCCACTCAATTGCATTAGCCTAAACAAGTGTAATCCTCAGTAGAATAATGAAAGTGAAACTTAAAACTATGTTTGGCAGCTAAACAATTCAGTAGTGTGTTCAAAAATCATGGATAATCGATTATACAAAAATAGGTTAGAATTCAAATCAAAGAAAACCAAAACTATAGGCACATTATCAAACCTTAAACTATTAAACCTAATTAAGCTCATATATTTTACCATGAATTTTGTCCCAAGTAGACCAAGTAAATGACCAACGAATGAAGATACCGAAAAAGAACTTGCACACCAAGAATTTGATAATAATTGATCAAGTGATTCTCGAGTTGGACACTACGATAGGCTTGACAGACCAGAAACGGCGTCGCACCATCAGCAGTGACACCGCAACTCCAGCACAGGAGTTTTTCAGTGGATTGCGACTCCGAGCAGAAAGAATTCTTCTTTTTCACAATAAATTAACATTTTCCCTATGAAACCTTGAGCCTCCAAAATATAGGCCCCCTGCAGTAGGAAAAAAGTTCTCCTTCAATTTTGCGAACAAAAGGAAGAGAAGAAGAATACGAAGCAGAAATTTGTAAGAGGGGAAAAATTTTGGGAGAGAAAGGAAAAGAGGAATTGGCGTTTCAAATGCTCAAAACGTGATTTTTGCGTTTTGAGTTTTCTTAACAAATTTTTTTTTTCCAAAAATGCGTTTACAAAAATGAAAAAAAAAAGCGCGTTTTCATTATTTTGAAAACTTAAAAATAGAAAACGATTTGAAAATAGGAAAGTGAACGGGAGTCCCATGCCAATTACGTATATTGACTGCATCAGTTGATTGAGTACTCAGCAATTAAAAAGACAACAAAATGACCTATGTGCCTCTTTAATATTTCATTCATTCTTCATTTCACTATTTTAATTTTACATGGGCATCACGGTTAAGCAAGAAAATAATTATTTTCTAATTTTCCCTTCAATGACGTTGTCAAGTGCAGCACTAGTAGGTTGGGATTCTTGAATTTCTTTGGTTTTTCATTTTCTCTTTTCATTTTTCATTTTTCATTTTAACTTCAAATATGTTCGTTCCAAGAGACAATAACTCACCTATTTGGCATTTGAAATAAAAAAATTAATGGAGACTTCACCATGCCTATATGTCACATAGATTAATTTTTTTTTAAGGAGACTTAAAAGATGAGCTCTTCTCCATCTTTCGTTTAACTTCAAGTCTTTCATTATGTGTTTCAATTCGCTCTTCACGTATCGCTACTTTTAACTCATGACCCATTTCTACATTTATTATGTAATTCCATTTTCTAGAAAACTTACTTTATTCTATTCATATAGTGGTGGCAATGGGTCGAGTCGAGTTGGCTCGGCTTGTTATTCTACGAGCTCGGGCTCGGGCTCGTTAAAAAAAGTGAGCTCAGCTCGACCCACTAGTTCGTGGCTTGTGGGTCTGGACGAGCCGAGTTGAGCTCATGAGCTCGCCTATTTTTTAATTTTTAATTTTTTTTACACGTTTTCTTTATAAATATTTTTTTTAAAAATACATTTTTGGTAAATTTTTATCTTTTAAGTATTTTTATTTTGTAAACAATTTATTTAGATAAAGTCTTTTTTACTTATAAGTTATAAGTTATAATTTATAAGTAATTTTAATTATAATATATTTTTTATGATTTTATCTTATAAATAATATTTACTTAGTTACTTATAAGTTTTTTGTAATTATAATTTAATTTTTTTACTTATAAATAATTTTTAGTTAATATATTTTCATTTTCAAATTTGTTTGGAAGAAAACATGTTGATTAAAAATAATTATTTTATAAATGATAAAATTAAAAAAAATATGAAAAATTGTCAAATGATTTTTCAAAATATTTTTTCTTTTTAAAATAATAAAATATAAACCCTTCTCCTTTATCCGAGTTTGAGACCGGCTACTTCAATAGTTCAATTTCGAGTAGGCGGAGTTAAAAATTGTACACGAACAACTTGTTACGTGTACATTTTTTTTAAAAAAAATTATAAAGGTATTAAAATAAAAATTCGTCGTAAATATAAAATATGGTTAAACTAAATATCACTTACTTGACTACATGCAATTTCGACATATTTATCTTGCCAGTCCTTCACACACATTAATGCTTCCAAAATATCTTCTTTTAGTCGACTCCTAACCTTAGAGAGAACCCTGGACCCTGCACTAAAAGCAGATTCCGAAACTACAGTGCTAACCGGAGGTGTTAGTAGATCTTTTGCCATTACAGAAACTATTGGCCATCGGCGTTCATACTTTCGCTAAAAGTCATCTACTTCTTCTGAATTTTTCCTTAGTGCATTGTTATTAGGCCAATTATGATTAAAGTAATCATGTAATTCAGCAGGCAATGCATTTGGACTATTACTCGATGTTTAAGTACATGCAGTGGAAGACAAACTACTATTACTGGATGAACCATATGCATATCCAGTTTGACCATATCTATATGAGTTCATGCATTCAAATAAATTTAAAATTTCAGCATCGTCATCTCCTAAATTAGTGGGAGGAGTACTTTTAGAGCCGAAGGGTACACGAGTAACATGTGTACCTATTCGTGAAACATATATTACATACATTTCAGATAAAGTTGCTTCCAAATTCCTATAGGTAATAGGTACGTTAAAAGTTAAAGATTTTGACATTTTTTCAATTATAAATTTAGTACCCGATAAATTATATTGAGGTCCATGACGCATGCTAATGGAAATAACATGGGCAAGTCTTCCCAATATTTTCTAAACTTTAATTCAATGGCAATTATAACTGAACTAAAATCGGGGTCATCTTTATATCTATCAAAAGCCCTAGAAATTAGATAAAGACGTTGAAGGACCATACAACTAGTAGGATAATAAACACTAGACAAAATATTTGTAGAATCCTAAAAACATTTCAAAAAAGCTTTAATTTTAATAACTAAATCCCAATCGGACTCATTCAAAATATTTTCGTCGTCGTCCCTCATATGCCTATTGTTATAAAATTCAGTAATTAAATGTTCGAAATCTTCACATGATTTTAATAATAAAAATGTTGAGTTTCATCTATGCGCTACGTCACTAATAAAAGTTTTTGAATGAGACACCCCAGTTTCGGCAGAAAAAATCCTCAAATGCTTGTTTTCTACTAGGTGTAATAGTGATATACATTAGTGCATACCTAATTCGTTGAATTTCATCCTTAACATATTTTAAACCGTCTTGTACTATTAAATTTAAAATATGGCATACACATCGAATATGAAATAAATAACCACCGAATTTGGGTTGAAGTACTCTTTGCAATTTCTTGATAACAGACTTATTTACATTAGCGTTGTCGAGCATAAAAGAGCGAATTTTACTCTCGCATTTATATTCTCTGATAATGTTCATAATAGCACTAAATATATTGGGAGCATTGTGCGGGTATTCAATAATTTTAAAAGCAATTATTCTTTTATGTATGATCCAAAGTGGGTCTATATAGTGTGTAGTTGCAGCAATATAACCTCTTTTATTATTCCCTTCCCATAAATTCGAAGTTAAAGATATCACACCTCCATATTTTTCAAAATCGGCAATCAATGTTTTCTTTGCAGTTTCAAAATATTCTATTGTATCAGAACGAAGAGTATTTGACTTACCCCAACGTACCTCGGTTGAAAACATTCTTTGACAAAGGTAACGAAATGTTAGTTGTCCGTTTATGCTAGTGGCAACTTAGATCCGGCAATGTATTTCACCATTCCTTTTCGAGTTCTTTCTTACGAATACATCCACATATTAAGTGGCGTAGTACTAGCACCGCTGTCTGGACTACCAAATTGTAGTTGCGTTTGACCAGTAGGAAGAATACCATGTTTGGCCGCACATGTTTTGTAGTGACGGCTGAGGTGAGTGGTTCCAATGCCTTTTTGATGGGCCAAACGTTGTTGAGAGTATTTACATACTGCTTTGGTTTCTGAAATTCCATCGATCACACGACTAGTTTGAACCAATTTAAAATGGTCCCAACATTTTGCATGTTTCTTCACCTTTCTCTTCCATCTTGCATTGGAAATTTTTAACACAAGTTCATCATTCTGTTCCAAATCAATTGGATGACTAGCATCAACATCAATGTCATCCAAATCAATTGGATGACTACTTTCATGAACATCGTAATCTTCAATATTTTCTGGAATGGGTACTTCATTTAGACCGACGAACTCATTCCCAAATTGATTATGGGGCACATGTGCTTCATTTTCGACTCCAACATCGAACAAGTTTTCAATAAATGAGCGTGGATCCATTTGTGAATAATTGAAATTGAATGTTGAAGAAGAAAAAGTGAAGTAGAATTGAGAAGTGAATGAAGATTATGTAGTAGTGTAGAAAATATATTGTAAAATCAAGATTATAATTCAATGTTTTCAAAATAGAATGTAGGAGGAGTATAGAAATGAGAATGAATGAATAATATTGATAATAATTGATTTGTAGAGAGTATAGTAGATAATAAGAGATTGATAGTAAGTTTGGTGAGAAAAAAATGTTGTAATTGATGGATATTTATAGGAAGAAAATGAAATTTAAAAAAAAAAAAAAATTAGAGGACCAAAACGGTCACTAAAAAAATTTGATTTTTTTTTTAAAAAAGTTGACGAGCCCATGAATTTTTTTTTAAGTTGATGAGCCTCGGCTCGTGGTTCATACACAAGCAGCTCGCCATTATGAAGAGCTAAGCCGAGCCGATTTGAAATTTTTTGGTTCAGCTCGTGGCTCGGACTCGTTTTTACGAGCCCGAGCGGCTCATGGCTCGTTTTAGACGAGTCGAGCCCACGAGCTACTCGACTCGATTGCCACCACCATATTCATATAACAACATTTAAGCACTTATTTTCATTCATTTTAATTTGACCATCAAATCATGTAACCCACTATCTTCTACTGGTCCAAATTATAAAAATTCTCTCTCACCGCTTAATACAATATTATAATCCTGCTCCTCCTAATTATATCTCTCTAATCCAATATCGTGTACCAAACGTGTCCTAATTTTTTTAACGTACACACTTCTAACATATACATCCTACATGTTTGTCAAATAGACTAAAAAACAAAAAAAAGGCAACCAAGAACTAACTGGGTCCAGCTATGAGTATATTGAGCATGATTGTAGCTCCTACTAGGCCCGAGCATTTTAATTGAAATTTGATTCTTACATCCTGAATTGGGTCGGAGCGATTCTTGCATCCTGAACCAAAACCGTGGGTACTCAAATGAAATCGATTTTTTATATAATATTTTATTTACAATTTATAGGCTATATTAAAAAAAACAAAACAAAACCTTAGAAACCCTAATTTGTATAGTAATAAAGTATTTTGTCTAAAACTCTAGACTCTAAGACTAAGCGATCAAGTGTAGCTCCTACTTTTTTGGCTCTTGCCTCACAACATATTGTTGCATTTCGAAGGTATCTAACTATAAAGTTATGTATCTAACTAGTATTATTTTATGTCAGTTCATTTTAAGATAAGAAGATTTTAAATATTGTTTATAATTAAATTATAGGCTCTAACATGCCTCACTTATGGATCAAATAAGATTTATTAAGAAAAAGAATTTCTTCTCAAATTGTAATTTAAGTTTTAATTTTTTTTATTTTCTCTTGCTTCGTCGTTTTAGTCCCACCATTTGCTTCTTAAAGATTTCTTAGTTGGATTTTCTCTCTTGCACAAAATATTGTTGTTAGTAGCGTGTTTAGGCATATGTATTGAAATGACATACATGAAAAAGTTTTTTAAATGTATACAAAAAAATATTATGAGTAGAATTGAACCAATGTCAAAATCCACGGTTCATGTTTGATTTAATTCTAGTAATTACAAAGAATTGAATGGTTCCATTTACAAAATACCCGAAATATAATGGATGATTTTGGGTATTGAAATACCTAGACTGACTCACCGAACATTAAGACCTAACTTCTACCGCAATTCCCGCCAACTCTTGCACCTATTGCACCTCAAAAAAAATAATATAGTGTACCATCAAGTTGGACACAAATTAGATGATTCCATAATTAATTTCCACTGGAAATGAGATCCAAGATAAGATCCTCATAGTAAGAAATTGTTTTAAAAATATAAAAACCAGTGTGGATAAAAGAAATTGAATACTTGGGGCTTTCCCTTTCTTAATATAGCACTCTATTGTTTGTTGTGCCCAATGTCTTCTAACGGTCTCCTACGTTCCATGCATCCCCTATTTGCTTCGTGTTGAGAGAGTTTTGAAGAGTCTTAAGTACATACTTAGAACTATTCGACAGTCTCCTAAGCTTCTAAGGAACTTAGGGAGAGGCCAGAGCGAGGGAGGACAAAGGGCACAAGGCATGCAGGACGCACCATGGTGGAAGAGATAAAGAAGGTAAATATAGGTAATACTCTTGAAATATCAACAAAAATAATATATTAAAGGTAAAATTGAAAAGCTTGGACTCTTTTTCATTCTCTTCAACTTGATCCATCTTACACAATTTTCTCTTGCTAATCTAACAAATATATATTTGAATACTTGATTCAACTAGCGACGCAAGTGTTGTTGACCTCTTTTTTTTTTTTTTCGTTGACGTGGGCAACATATACCGGGCCCACTTGTATCCATGCAACCTAATTCTAACACATATAGATAGATTACTAGTCGATTATATCTCAAATTTGAATGTCGGAGAAGCTTGATAACACGAGATAAATATGTTCGGGTACGACAAAATATATAAGCGAAATTGTACGATAAGGAACGATCAACAATAAACCAAACTAAATGTCAAAATCAAACATCTTATATTATCAACAAAATATCGAACTCAAAAAGGAGAGAATATATAGCTTAAGTTGATGCATTAGCATTACCCTCAAATGACAAAAATGGAGGGATATTTATAGTGTTACATGTGAAATAGTGACCATTGGATGAGTGGACATGTGAACTCATCTCCTTAACCAAAACATCTTATCCTAGGTATCAATTATGACCCAACTAGCCTGCAGCATATTAAATGCTCCCAAAAAGGGTAGCCACCCTACAATCTATGTTGACAAAACTTTAACATATTACTTAGGGTTAGTCTACATGTACACCTCATGGTGTACATAATAGACTACACCCCCCTCACATGGAGGGGGCCCACGAATATTTAATTATGTATGGACTCCCTCCATGTGAGGGGGTGTAGTCTATTATGTACATTATTATGTGCATATAGACTAATTCTATTACTTATTACAAGAGTCAAATTAATCATTCTAACAAGATTTCATGAATTCTGGATCTTCAAATGAGGGTTGTCACTCGTCATGGTAGAGCTTTGGATTTGACCTTGTTTAGCCTCACCACATCGGCAAGGGAGTTTCCCCACCACTTCGGTAAAAGGCCCTCGACATGGACTCTATGTAAAATCAGATTTTCATTCAAATGTTTTGATCATCTCATTGTATGTGGATGTTTTGTTGATCACTAAAAATATTTTGGAGTTAATTCATTCATTCACTCATGAACTTGAGAAGGAATTTGAGATGACAAACTTGGGTGAAATGAAGTATTTTTTTGGGATCGAAATAGAGCAGAAGTCTGATGAAATTTTTGTATTACAACACCAGTATGCTGTTGATATCTTGAAGAGGTTTAAAATGATGGATTGCAAGCCAGTTTATACTCCTATAGCAGTGAATACAAAGCTATCTAAGGATTATGGTGACTAACCAGCCAATGAGAAAAATTTCAGAAGTCTTGTAGGAAGTTTGTTGTATTTAACTTCAACAAGACTAGATTTAATGTATTCTGCAAGTCTGCTGTCCAGATTCATGTCCAATCCTTCACAAACTCACTTTTCTACTGCCAAAAGAGTCCTCGGATACATTAGAGGCACTCTCAATCATTGTATTTACTTTGAAAGAGGAGTTGGATTCGAATTGGTTGGATATTCTGATAGTGATTGGGTCGGTTCTGTGGATGATATGAAGAACACTTCTAGGTATTTGTTTACTCTGGGTTAGGTGCATTTAGTTGGAACTCAAAGAAGCAAGATATTGTAGCTCAATCAACAGCAGTAGTAGAGTATGTGGCTGCATCAGGAGCTGTTAATCAAGCGGTTTGACTGAGGAAAATTTTGAATGATTTGCATCAAGTTCAAGTCAATAATCAGTCTGTTATTGCCGTGGTAAAAAATTCAGTTAATCAGGGAAGGACTAAGCATATTAAAGTCAGATTTCATGCAATTAGGCAAGCTAAGAAAGAATGTGAAGTTCACTTGCAATATTGTCCTCACAAGTCCAGTTAGCAGACCTGTTTACAAAACCACTTGCAAAGGCTCGTTTTGAAGAATTGAAGCATCAAATTGGAGTGTTAAATGGAAGCTTCAAGGAGGAGATTGAAGGCTAATGTTAAGCCTTCCATTTAAATATCACATTTTCAGATTTTATTTTATGTATTTTGCTACAGTTGAGTTATATCAACTGTCTTTTGTTTTACTGTTGATGATGTCATCTGTATTTTTGTATTCAAATGTAATCTCTTTTGTATCTTAATATATACGAGTTGCATGGCTCGATGCAAGGGGTTCAATCAAGAAAATTTCAGTTCAATAAAAGAGATTTCTCTCAGCTTCTCTTCTCTCTCCCTGTGTTTGCATTGTTCCTGCTTTAACAAAAATCAAAAGGATCGAATTGATCCATTGTTAATCTCGCAAAGGATATTGCAAGTGTTTGATCAAGCTCATTTTCATCTTTGAATAGAGCTAACATAATCATAATGGATTGCCAATTTCTATAGATTTGGAATTCTTACAAGGACCTCATCTGTCAACCTAAAATCAGGTATTAACGAGAATGTTTGTGGGTTTTCTAGAACAACAATAGAATTTTCTACTCCCTCAAATTCTGAACTGGGAGGATCAGGAGAAATAAACGACTATTCAACTTGACATTTCTTAATTATGGCATCTTCTATATTTTCGGTAGTAGTTCAATGTCCCCATAATCTAACAAAGAAACTATTGTTTGTAGATTCCAAAGTTCATATATTGATTCAATGAACAGTTGAGGGTATGGTTTGCAGCAATAGATGTACCGCATGTTAACTAATTCTTCCATTTCATCTAGCGAAAAATGAGTTCCCTCCATATGCAGTACTTTAAGTGGCCTAGAATCTAGAGGAATTTTAACAGGTGAATAAAGTCCCACAACTAAAGAAGATATCATTTTTTCATCACCCTGGAAAGTCCCTTTAGGTTGAAGATGATAGAGAATCCTTCTTTTCATGAATACTTACACGACGCATACTAGTGCCTCCTTGGATACCATAAAGACTCCTTTCAATGACATGGACGAACTGCTCCTTCTATGCTTCTCGGACACAAAGGTCCCGCAAGAGATTATGAATTCCACATGTTTTAATTTTGTCCTTAGACCGTTTCCTTTTATCCAAAATAAGACTTCTTTGAACAAGATCCAAATTGTGCTCCTCTCCTACATCTTCCAACATTTCAGAGCATGCCGATTTGAGGATTTCCTCTGCAACCCACAACTTGGTAAGTTCACTAACTTTGATTTCAAAATCTTCTGGAAAAATTCCCAAATAGAGGAAACACCCTTTCAAACGATAAGCCAAATGTTTATAACTTAAAGAAAGTATCTTAGAGCATTGCTCATCATTTGAAGTTATTTCTGAACTTAAATTTTCTGCAATACTTCTCCAGAGATGTGGTGTTTTAGAGGCCTTTGGTAGGAGGCCTCCAATCAATACAACTGCAAGTGGAAGTCGATAATTTTAAGCAATCTGCTCGTCGATTTCTACCATTTCAAGAGGGCAACCAATTTCTTCCAATTCAAGAGGGAAACATCCTATTACCAAACACCTTCTGAAAAAATAAATCCCAACTTTCTTTGTCGTTCTAGAAATGTATACGATGAGGAGGAGAACTAGGATTGATAAAATTAGCCACAATGTCTATCCTAGTAGTCAAAAGGATTTGACTTCTAGTTTTGTTTACTGGAAAAAATCTTTTCAAACACTTTTCGTGGCCTCGATATCCCAAACTTCATCCATTACAAAAAGATACGTCCTACCCAAGAGGTTATGGTACAAAAGTAATCCTAATTGATCAATGTCATTTTCACTCCTCTCATTAATTTTTATTTTCATGGATTCTAAGAGGCATAGGATGAGCCAAGCATGAATGTGAAAGTAATACTCAATATATTTATCAATGTAAACTTTGTGAGCGAGTGTAGTCTTATCGATGCCACCCATGCTGACAATTGAAACAATTTCAAGTTGAAATGAATTGCAAACTAGACGTTCCTTGATCTTCGTTAACACATCATCAAGACCAACCATAGTGCTCTGACCCCAAGAAACCGGTCTTAATGAACCAATAGGCAATAGAGTGTTGCCCTCTAAATCTTCTTGTATGCCACTCTTATCCTCAATCTTCTCTGCCCTTGTCTTTGTGGAATCAACTTCTTCAATTAGTATCGCTATTTCATTGAATGAAGTTGTAAAGATGTCGCCACTATGACTTGCATATTCTTCAGTTTGTATTGGGTTTTTGGATAAAAAAACTTTACAAATAAAGCTCTAAAAACATTGTTGAAATTTTGATGTCAAGGGGAGGAGGAAAACGGTTCTATACATACCGGTTTCACAACAAAAACAAGACATAAACATACATATATAGGCAGAAGTGATTTTAGAGGCTACATTTTGATATCTTTTCTACTTAATTTCGAGATACGCAGAGGCTGGCATATATAGAGCCAACTTGCTAGACATTATACAAGATATTTACCAACTAATCTACACCATACCTCAACTTGTAGTAGGCCATACTAGACAATACATTTGCTAGTACAATACCATACTATTTTAACATTTTACATCACAAATGAGTTGGACTTTAACCAAACTCTCCAACTAATCTAGAAACCACAAATACATCTGTTTGGTTTACAACAAAGTGTCACCATAACTTCAACAGTTTGACATGCTGCATCACTGATCTCTCTCTCCAAACCTCCTTTAGTTTGAAGATGATAGAGAATTCTTCTTGGCATATACTTGACATTTAGTAAACATATTCTATCTATATTTATATAATTACAGATTTACATTGTTTCCTTTTAAGATACGCACTCTCTATCTATATCAATATCTGCGCATAAATGTAAGCAACATCAGAGTACTGTAAGTGGTTCTCAGTAAAACATTTCTTTTGGTTAAGTTATATGTTGTTGTTACTAATGTTTGAACTAACTCTTTCTTTTTTTCTATTCCTGTGCGATCCATTCTATTTTTTACTTGATGGAATCAATGACATTAGCTACGAAGTTTCCTTTGGGTAAGTTTTTTAAACGAATTCGAAATTTTCCAGTTTTTTATTTCCCTATTCTATTCCTTGTTAAAATCTAATTCGTAAGAAATGTTCTCCATTCTTTGGGCTTCAAGCTGTCATCGACTGTTTAGTTGTTTGTTCTATTTACAAATATGTCTTTCTACTTGCTTTCTCTTTACAATTTCATTTATGGATACGGTACCTTCTACTTTTATTAACATACTATCAGAAACTTATATTTTCATCCTGCCTATTTGTTTGCCTTCAATTCTTTAGTGCAGATCACTTGACCTCCTAACTTTAACTGTTTTGGCGAGAGAGCTACATTTTGTAAAAGTGCCGTAATTGTGAAACATATATGTAGTAACTCAATCATTCGACTTCAATAAGGAGTCAACCGAGCCAATATTGCAAGTGAGTTTAACAATGGTGACCTTGTAGTGTTAGTTGCAACTGTCATGTCAAATCTTGCATACAAGGCAGTTATTGATTCTTCCTGAGTATTAACTCTTAGAGGGAAATGATGAAGGTAACTAACATTTTTTAAATCTGGAAATGCGTTTGATTAAAATTGACGCGACCCATCCCGAGTCATCCTAGTGTACCCGACATGTCAAATCTGGAATGATATTTACACTCATTTACAAGCCAAAAAACTCCAAATGCACAATATTTACAAAAATGTAGGGAGCCCATGATATGGATACATGAATTACAAATTAACTTTTCTGATAACATATGCATGTATCACAAAAGAATCATAAAACTATATAAACTAACAAAATGAGTCATACAACTAATGACAATGTGTGACTCAATTTGGGAGATCAACAGGCTCTAACACTGCTCAACTTAACTACTATATGATAAGAAAAATGGTGACAAAATATATGAGCTTGTAGTGAGTAGATAATTTTGCAAATAAATATTATTTTTCCTTTTATGCAAGCTTCTTGAAAATGCATATGTTATTACAACTTAAAAAAAAAACAATCCGAAAGCTGATAATACTTTTAAAAACTAAGTATAATGGAATCATAAAAACCTTTACTTTGTAAACTATATAAACTAAATTCTGTATTCTCAAATCTGATAAGTTGTATGACACTGAAAAATCACACCAAAAAGGTACATGAAATAGCCTTACTCATGTATCGATTAATTTCGATATACATGGCAAGTTTACTTAATTCTGAAATTCTGGTCATATGTACGCGGAGCTGCCCAAATGCTATAATCTGATCATGCACTATGGAAATACAATCACAATAATGCAGAGTGGGTAAAATAACCATAATTGATCATACACAATGGAAACACATTCACACTAGTTCAAAGAGGCTAAAATAATCATATGTGGTCATACACTGTGGAAACACATTAACACTAGTATAGACTATGGTAATTTTTTTTTGGATACTTTCTGGTATTTTTAAAAATAACTTTAGATATGCTGAAATATTTAATGTTGATATAATATGCTAATGAAATGATTTAATTGAACTGAATTTAACTTTAAAAAATCTGACTATAAATGCCACTTTATTCTAAAAATTATTATGTCAAACCAAATGTATGAAATAATTAATTTTCTAATCTAATATAAATTTAATAAATACTAATTTCTAAAAAAATAAGTTTTTTTCACTTACAGAACTATGGTTAGACATCTGGTTTAATTGAAGTTATTTTTCAAACTTTCACGTCATTATCTGAATTAATGTTATAATTACTCAAAATAAAATATGGCAATTAAATTAATGTAAATCTACCGTGTAATTCATCAACTTCTATATTTTTTTCTTGCATCTCTACTTTCCTAACTTATTTTCTCTTTGATTATTAGCAACCAATCATCGCACATAATCAAATCCATTAGATTACTCAATAGTTTCTTAAAATCAGTACCTTATACACATATCACCCCTATACATGATTTAATCCAATACCTAGATTGTAATATTTATCATTTAGTATCATTCAAACGCAATGTTGGGAAAACCGGCTCAACTGGTAAAATCGGGAACTAGATCCAAAACCGTGCCAATCACACCCACTTAACCCATTATAACAAAACCCGCTTCAAACCTACTGAATCGGTGAACCGGTCACGATTTTGTGGTCCCCCCTCCCCCCCCCCCTCTTTTTTTTTAGTTTAAAATTTTGAACTTCGTGAATGGACCTCATAAACTACAATTCAAAGGCTCATAGAGAAATATTGGATGTCACGCTTCTTTTATAGATACATTTCTCTCAAATGCTTTCATAAACTTTCAATGTGGAATAGTAGCATAAAAAAAAAAAATTTATTAAAATTCCCATCAAAATCATATTCTATAAGTTTAAACTATTTTAATTTAACAAAGCAAACTATTTTAACATATTGATTTTTAATTTTTGAAGTATCAAGATTAATTGTAGGATAATGAATCTAATTAATAAAGATAGATTTACTTTGAATTATTAATATAAAAAAAGAAAATGTTTTCATAGTATTTTATTATTTTTATATGTATTTATTGTATGCTGTTCGACCCGGTTGAACCTTTTGACTGGGTCAGTTTTCAAAACATTGTTCAAACGTATAAAATCCGAGAAAACAAAGGTGTGACAAAAATAGCACTAAAATCCGAGAGTATTGAAATCTGGCACCAATTTCTATGTATTGAAAAGTGTCACCGAATCCATTGACAGAAATAGCATTTTTTGGGATTAATTTCAAAAATAGCACATGCCAATGGATTTTGCCTGAAAATTAATTAAAAATACCAAAATCCAACCTCAACTCTATATCTCATTGTAATACATCATAAATCAAATGTTTTATATCATATACACACAATAAATTTAAAGATTTGCAAACTCATTTCATTCTTCTTTCCCTTCAACACAAATCTTCCAATATATATAATCCTTAAAAAAAACAATTATTCATAAATCCTAAAAATTAGATATAAATTATGCTACATCTTGGAGAAATTAGATAAATTGAAGAACGAGATTTGAATAGCCAAACCTACCTCTTTTCCTCTTTTTATTTTTATTTTTTATATTTTTTGTTTCCTTCCTTTTCTTCTTCTTTTTTCTCCTTTTCTTTCTTCTTTCTCAGATTTTCTCTTCTCTGCCCGTTTCCTAGCTTCCTCTACGTGTATCTATCAATGAAAAATGGGTTATGCTGATACATATACCACATGTCCTCCACTATCCAACAATTGCAAAGGAAGTCCTCCAACCTTCATATAAAACCACATTAAATTCTTAACTTCCAATAATATATAAGTAGATCCCCAAAATTTTATTTTGTCCATCTTAAACGTCTAAAATATTTTTCATAATAAATTAAACCCCAATAAAATAATTTATTTCATTTAAGTCCCTATTTGAATTTGACTTTGACCAATTGAATTTTGGACTTTGACTAAATAATTTTCCTGACTTTGACTATGAATGAGTGGGTTATAACAAAAATAGTTCTAATTCTCATTCGGAAAAATTATAGACACATTTGTCCCTGTTGTTTCTGAGCTAAGAAAATATTGCTTTCTCTAGTCAATTTCAGAAATGATAATTCTGACATACGGATAATACTATATCTAAATGATTGTGATTAAGGAAGAAATCCTTGTTAAGGTAATACATATATCTCGTTAATCGAACGCATTAAACTAATTCTAATGTAGATTTAATGATAATCAGAGTTTTGTGTCAGAAATTTTTTTTCTCTGTAATTACATTTCATTTATAGCTGATGAAGTCAAATTTATATACAAAAATACTCATTTCTTTCTAGATTGACAAAGTTGATTAGTTTATATTGCCTATGTCCTCTATAATGATCAGACCTGTGTGTTTCATTTGCTTCTTATGAATATTGGTCCCTCCCACCTCACCTTTTCCCTCTTTTGATGTCAATGGAGATAAATTGAATGCATTTGCTATAAGTACGAAGAGAATCCAACTCCAATTCGGATGCGAAATTTCATTAATATGTTAGCTGAGGCCAAGTTACCGAGAGAAGTAAAAGTTAAAAACTTACTTCATAGGAATAAGGGTATAACCCTAAAATCGTCCTTGTTCTGCAATGGCATTACTATGCATGAATCATGATGGGAAGGAAAGCCTGCAATTAAGGCTAAATTTGATCTGGAAACTTTATTTTGCTATTACTTTTCTGAAATGTTCAGGTAAAGCAAATGAAAGGGGGAAAAACAATTCTGTTATAACGGGTTTAAAGTGTTTTTTGCTTCTTCTATATTCTCCACATCATTTGTTACAGAAAAATGGCATTCTACAGATTTCTAGAGATTGATTTCCCCCTTCCTTGAATCCCTGTAGTTTTTTATGCAATAATCAATAAAGCAAGCAAAGTGATGCTTACTCTTTCCTCAGGTTTATTCTTCGTTCTAATGAAGCACTAAGGTGCATCATGTTAAAAATAACTATTAACTAAGGGTCCGTTTGATTGCAAGGGTGAAAAATGGGTGGAAAAGGAATTGGATTCTAGGGAATTGAATTGCCTGGAATTGTTTTACCGGGAATTGAATTAAAGGTGTATGATTGGTATAATTTTCCACCTTTCTATTACAATACGTTTGACTTTGTTTTTCATGCAAATTGTCAATTAAATGGATAATTTTTTTTACCATTATGGACAAAATATGTTTAGATTGCCAAAAAAAAAAAATTATTTTTTATTTTTACGTTTGGCTCTGTTTTGCATAGAATTTGTCAATTAAATGGATAAATTTTTTTACACTTTAACTTAGAATTTGTTTCTATTGCTAAGAAAAAAAAAAGGTGGAAATCAATTCCCACCAAATAGCAAGGAATTGATTTCCACGAAATCACGCTTCAAGTGGTTGTACCTTGGAAAAGGCTGGAAACCGATTCCATGGAAAATAAAAGCTATCAAACAGCGCAAAAGCAGGAAGATGGAAAACGATTCCTAGTTCCTGAGAAATTTTTTGGTTATCAAACAGACCCTAAGAAGTAAATAAGCTTAGCTGACACCATATGAAGAGTAGAGCATTTGTTGCGTTTTTTTTTTCCTTTCTATCATATTTTTTTGTTCATTTGATGCCTTCGAATCGGACTTCTTTCTCAAAATATAACTCATACCATGAACAAAACGAAGTTCGAACGGAACTTCTGCAAAATGTTATGATCGTTCACAAAAATATTTTCTACAAATTATCGTTCAATATTTTTCACGTAAAAGACTGCAGCCTTAGGGGAGTTCTTATCCAATTACACAACAATAATAAATGTCAACCGCTGGAAAAGTGAAGCACAAAAAAATTTAATTATCATTCAGCTGTTTGCATCAAGAGTTGTAAATTGAGTTTTTCTTTCTCCCTTTCTTATTATGCCCTGAAGCTAAAAGTATAAGATTTAACACATTTTTTAGTAATGAAAGAAATAGATGATTTTCTTTTACTATTTATCATATAGTGGCTTTCTAATTATCTACACACTTCACAAGGCTCGATGGGGATTGAAGGAAGCGTGCACAGTTAGTACCATGCAAAGACCAAGGAACGTGCTCATTAGATTGTCTAATGAAGAAGATTTATGTACGGCGTGTGCAAGGGAGTCATCTGACATAGAAGGAGTTCGTTACAGGATGATGATATGGTCGCAGAAATTCGATGAAGACAATGAATCAACGCTGGTCCCGGTTTGGTTACAACTCCCTGGATTGTCGCCTCTATACTACCATAAATCTATGATGCATATCATTGGAGGAGCGTTTGGTCAATTTCTAAAACGAGATAATTTTACGGCTTGCGCTACACGTATCGACGGGGCTCGTATTTGTGTGGAGATTGATATCTCAAAGAAACCACTAAAATCGTTTTGGCTAGGGGCGCCGTTCCACACATCAAGTAGATGTCAAGAGGTTATCTATGAAACTCTACCAAATTTCTGCCAAGCCTGTAGAATGCTGGGCCATTCGGACAGGACATGCCGACTCCAAAGGTCCAAAGAGGAAGGGAAAACCTTACCTTGGGAGTGCTCACCACGAAAAAAACATAGACAGGAATGGAGGAAAAAAGAAGATGAAAAAAATCACCGTGTTGAACCGAAGGAAAACCAGCAGAATATTAACCAGATCAACGGAGAAAAACGGATCAGATTGTTACAACGCTCTCAGGTAATTCCATCTAATTTGACTTTTTTTGCAAATTGTGAAGGGCATATACATTTTTCAGTAGAAGAACAAATAGAGGTAGATGAGGCAATGCCTAAATCTCAAAATTTATGTGGTATCGGTTTAAATCATGGAAGGGATGATGATAGGTGCAGTAAAGATGTAGAGGAGAATACCTTTTTAAGGTCTGGTGAAAATAACCCAAATTCCAGTGACAATTTTCTTAGATAGGCCATTATTGGAGGAAATATGGATGGGATGCAAGAAGCTATCGTGTTGAATGAACTCGAAAAAATTGCTGATTTAGTGTTAACGGAGGAACAACCAAGATTATACCTACAATTCCTTGATGCCACTCAACAGGCGATACGAGAAGGAGAAAGAGATGATAACACTTTGAACATACAAACTGATGTTCAAGATAACGAGGAAGTAGGCTGCGAAATTGGGGAGTATGAAGGTGACTGTACACCACATCAAACAGCCTCTGCTGGGGACACTGAAGAAGATCTCCCAGAATTCCAATTGCTGAACTACGAAATGACCTGGGCATGGGTCCTAAAGCTAGGAAATCGAGGGAGAACAATGGAAAAAAGGTTATTTTTGGAATAACCACCTGTTCCAATTTTTATTAATAACGAATATCCTAGTATGGAACATGAGGGGCGTGGTGCCGTCTACGAGCAGGTTAATGAAACTTAGAAAATAATACAATCCTACTATTCTGGTGTTAATAGAGCCGTTTGTTTCGGCTGATAAAATAGCTGGCTGGGCCAAAAGACTAAGTTTTCCGCATTACAAAACAAATGCCGCGGAAGTGGGAAAAATTTGGATGCTGTGGACACAGGACTTGGCTTTCTCGTTGATAAGCATTTCGGACCAAGTAATCTCTGGCTGGTTTTTGATGGGCAACAGGAGGCTATTAACATCGTTTGTCTATGCAAGTTGCTATCAGAGACGAAGAAGAGAAGTGTGGGGGCACCTAAAATGTTTAGACTGTGGCAAGGATGGCTTGCAGGAGGAGATTTCGATATTATTCGGTCCAACGAGGAAAAATTGGGCGGCTTATATTCGCCTTCGATCGCAAAAAGGGACTTTAATACTTTTATTCATGATGCAGGCTTGTTGGATACCCCTTTTGATGGATCGAAACTATCTTGGTGTAATGGCAGACAAGGTACTCGTCGCATCTCGGCTCGACTAGACCGAATGTTAGTAAATCAGAATTTGAAAGACCAATTTTCAGTTGCTACATTATCCTACCTTGATCGGACATCATCTGATCACTGCCTGATGCTTTTATACTGTAAGGAAAGCGCGAATCTAGTATGCCCGCGACCATTCCGGTTTCTCCGTATGTGGTGCTATCATTCGGATTTTCTGTCCCTAGTTAAACGAAGCTGGGAAACTACTGTTACCGGCTCTCCAATGGTTCGGCTGGGGCAAAGGCTCCGGATATTAAAGAAGGACCTCAAAATCTGGAATAAAGAGACCTTTGGAAGGGTGCAACAAGAGGTAGGCTTCTACGAAGATCAACTAACCCACCTGGAAAATTCCTTGATGGAAAACTTCTCGCTGGAAACAGAAAAAAAACTCTTGGATTGCCGATGTCAATATGAAGGATGGCTAGAAATGGAGGAAATTTTTTGGAGGCAAAAATCTCGTATCAAATGGTTACTAGAGGGGGACGGAAATACTAAATTCTTTCATGCATCAGTTAGAAATAAAAGAACGGAACCATACCATCGACCACATGGTCCTGGAGAATGGCACAGTGCTACAATCAGATGATGAAGTGCATGAGGGAGCGGTGCATTTCTTTAAACAACTTCTGACCGTCCAACCCATCTCAATGGAGAAATATGACTTCGAACTTTTACTACCGGTAATCACATCAGACGATAATTTGACATTGTGTAAACTACCAAGTTGGGCGGAGTTGAAGGAGGCCCTATGATCTATACCCATTGATAGCAGCCCTGGTCCAGATGGTTTAACGCCAACTTCTTCATCACATCATGGGAGATTATTAAGGATGACATGATGGCTGTGGCGATAGAATTTTTTGTTGACAGCCCGTTAACCACAACTTTAGGAGCTATGGATATCGTGTTGATCCCCAAGGTCAAGACCCCCAACAGCTTCAGCAATTTCAGACTAATTAGTTTGTGCTCAGTGATGTACAAAGTCTTAGCCAAAATTATGGTGAAGAGAATGTCCCCTATGCTTGACAAGGTGATCTCTCGAGAACAATCAGCCTTCATTAGTGGGAGAAGCATTTTTCACAATATATCAATTACCCAGGAGGTGGTACATACACACCATAAAAAAGTTAGAGGGTGAAACATTCTAATGAAGATAGATATGGCAAAAGCATATGACAGGGTAAATTGGCGATTCCTTCTAGCGAGTTTAAGAAAGCTGGGTTTCTTTGACCAATGGCGAAATCTCGTTTTCAACTGCATTTCATCTCTACATTACTCGGTAATGTTGAATGGGAAAACCCGGGGTTTTTTCAAGCCTTCGAGAGGATTACGCCAAGGGGATCCGTTGTCCCCTTACTTGTTCATTGTAGCACAAGAATTATTATCTAGAATGATTAATCAAGCTATTTCCAGAAATCAAATCCAGCCTTTTCACTTGGGAGGTATGGTGGTCAACCACTTATTTTATGCCGACGATCTACCTATTTTCTCTAACGGCAATAAAAAGTCTACTTGCAATCTGTCCGAAATAGTGAAAAAATATGAACTGATGTCTGGCCAACAAGTAAATCCTACAAAGCCATCTATTTTCCTCTCTAAGCATATCACCATGGTGCGTAAAAGAAAGATTTTGATCTCATCGGGATTTAAAGAAGGAGTATGGCCTTGTACCTACCTGGGAGTCCCTCTATACTCTGGTCGACTAAAGAAGCACATGTTTGAACCAATGATGGAAAAAATTCAAAAGAAACTGGCCAGATGGAAGGGGCATCTATTATCTTTTGGAGGAAAAATTACACTGATTAAGCACGTCTTTGGAAGCATGCCTATTCATGTACTATCGGTTCTGAAAGTACCCAAAGGAGTGCACAAGGAGCTTAACCGAGTTTTATCATCATTCATATGGAACTCATCTGATGGCGCTAAGAAAAGAAAATGGGTTTCATGGAGAAAAAATTGTTTTCCGGTGGAGAAGGGTGGCCTGGGCATTCGGGATTTCCAGGAAGTGCAACAAGCCCTTTTTATGAAGTTCGCATGGAAGCTAATGGAAGAGAACTCATTCTAGGCCGAATTCTTTGGAGCTAAATACATGAAAAATAACGCTATACCCTTGGCTAAATTAGCTCCCACTCACTCTCGATTTTGGAAAGGGGTCATCTTGACACTACCTACCGTGCTGCAAAATTCCTTCTGTCGTATTCATGATGGATCAGCAAGTTTCTGGTACAATAATTGGCTAGGGGACCAAAGCCTGGCTGAAGCTGGTATAGAGGTTAAAGAACCGTATCTACAAGTTAAAGACCTCATCATTCAAACAGGTACATGGAATGGAATCAGACTAAGGGAGGTAGTGGACGAACATCACGCCTCCTCGATAAAAAATGTGCATTTCAAAATTCAAGGAAAGTCAGACCAGTACATCTGGAAGCCCAGCAAGGACGAAACTTTCTCAACGAAATCCGTCTGGGAAGTGATATGTCAAAAGGGTCCAGTATGCCCATGGAAACGATGGTTATGGTACAATAAATGTCCCAAAAGAATTTTTTTGTATCGTGGAGAGCCCAAAGAAATTGTTTACCAGTTGACAATGTCGTCCAATCTATTGAGATTCCGTTGGTGTCCAAGTACGACTGTTGTGTTAAGCCCTTAACGGAAACGATAAATCACGTGCTAATCAACGGAGAGATGGCCAATAAAGTGTAGAAATATTTTGCTCAACATTTCAACCTCTCTTTACCAAACACCCCAACGTGAAGGTGTAGAATGAACCTGTGGTGGATCAAATCAACGAGTTTTTCTCAGCGGCGTACTCTTCAAGGAATTACGCCAATTATCATTACATGGGCACTCTGGAAAGCACGGTGTAAAGCAAGGATGGAAGGGCATACGATTACATGGCAGAAAACTACTTGCCAAATCAAATCCATGCTGGCACAAGTTGGAAACCAGATTACTAAAGCCCGAAAAACTACAGCCCACGACATGCAAGTTTTGTGGGCATTAAATTGCCCTATTTCCATCCCTAGACAGCGGAAAGTACAACTGATAAGTTGGAAAAAAACCTTTGGGAAACCAGCCCAAATTAAATGTGGATGGCGCGTCTAAAGGCAATCCAGGGCCGTCTGGAGGAGGAGGGCTGCTACGGGACTCACTTGGAACCTGTTGGGCACGTTTTGCTCACCACTATGGAGTACGCACAAATAAGATGGCTGAAACTCGCGCCCTCCTCGATGGACTATGTGTGTGCAAGGACCTAGGAGTAGTGAATATTATGGTCGAAACAGATTCTAAGGTGATCGCCAAGTGGGCTAACAAAGGCACTTGTTCCTTATGGTGGCTTTGGGATTTTTGGGAGGACATTATGGAACTGATTAGAACCCTCAATGCTCAGGTGCAACATGTGTTCAGAGAGGCGAATATGGCGGCTGATTTTCTGGCAAAAATTGCAACTGAAGGCTCATCAACCAACTTTGCTTATGGCGAAAAGGTCCCGAACCTCTTAAGTGGAATATTGTATACAGACCGAATGGAAATTCATTATCTTAGACACTTTCAGTAACTTAGTTTTTAGTGGTAAAGACATTCGCTTTCATTGTAAAGGAAGTAGTTTTCCTTATTTATTGCTTTTTTGTTCCACATATGTAACCACGGTATTCCTCCATCACAAGTGAGGGGAGGAACAAATAAACTCTCGGAGGTCCCGCCCTCCTTCAACTAAAAAAAAAGAATGCATTTTAACATATTACGTACATATCTTTGATGAACAACAACTGTAATAAACAGGAATGATACGTATGACAATGAAATTTCCTTGCACGGTCTAAAATGTAATATCCTAACATGTACATCAACCCATCAACCTTTATTCAATCAACACACATATCAGTCATCAATTCTTAACATTCAACCCGCTAAAATGACCTTCAAAATAATGCAACACTCAAGTCAAATGGTGGAGAAAGTATTTGTGTTGGAGAAACACAATAGACAGATATAATAAGTGCCAAGTTGAAGAATGAATATTACCAAGTGCAATATGAAAAGAATATTCAAAATTGCACTCAAAATTTTATTACCTTTGAGAGACACTAAGTCCGTGCTTTTATACCAAGAAAGGAGAATTGATGTCCATGGAAAGCCTGACATGTGGTCTCATCCTAACCGATCACTAGTAAAGTTCAAATGTGCTAATCTCACTTGACGTAGGTTAAAAAGTAGTTACCATATGTTATAGGCCTGTAATTTGAAAATTTGATTGAATATATCAGAGACCACTACAACAAAAATAGCCATTTATAACGTTCAATTTTTTTTTGCCGTAGACCTTTTGCAACATTCGGACGTATGTTTCAAACCTTGATGTTGTCGTAGAGTAGAAGGATACAACGACATTTTTTTAGCGTTGCGAATAAACTTTTGCAACATTTTTTTTTACTGTTGTTATTACCTTTTCGCAATGTTTATTGATTGTTGCTAATAATCTTTTTGCAACATTTATTGACTATTGCCAATAACCATTTTGAAACTTTTTTTAGTGTTGCAAGTAATCTTTTGCAACGTTTTTTGAGTGTTGCCAATAACCATTTTGCAACATTTTTGAAATGTTTCCTTTAACTTATTTGCAACATTTTTAAAGTGTAGTCTTAATTTTTGTACACACCTTTTAGCAACGTTTTTTAAACGTTGTCTTTTCCTTTATCCAAGTTTTTGCAACATTTTATGAACGTTGTCATATGTCATTTTTATACTTTTAAAATTAATTCACCTTTTTAAATTTTGATATTAACCAATACATTTAATTTATATATATATATATATATATATATATATATATATATATATATATATATATATTTTTATCGTAAGATACGTAAATTAAACAACATAATTAAAGACTTTTTGATAGTGCATGAAATTTAGATTAAAATTTCATTAGTATTTTTAAACCATACAAAATTGTGTAATGGAAATAGATTGAACATCCATTTTCTTGCAAATCTATTTCATCGAACAAATTTGAAACCACTATTAACATACTAAATGGATAATGTCTACCAACGGATAATGTCTCCTCATCTTTGGAATAGCTAGAATTCCTTGTGTACATCATTGTGGTCTATTCTTGTATGTCCCTCTCCAAATTCACCTGCTCTAAAGAATAACCTGTGGAGAATGCAAAGATAAGAAGGCAAGACAAGCGAAATATTCATTCTTATTTGTTAAGATAATGAATGATGATAACTTCCAATGCATAAATCCTTCTACCATTTATTACTTTATATTTTCAGGGAGCTAGAGGAATTTGAAAACTTTGAAACCAATAGAAAAAAGAGTACTCAGGTAAGAAAACAACAAGAATATAAGAAACAACTTCTCTAGCATACAAGTTGGTTGTGTCATGAGTAAACGAGTTGATTTCTAGGAATGCAAATGGAGTCTTGGACGAGAAAAATCACCAAGCTAATATATCTTTAGAGAAAATGAGCAAGAAAAGATGCAAAGGAACAAAAATCCTTATGTCCAAAACTTGAGTCTTGTTATGAATAGTGAAAATGTTGAGCAAAATATGCCCCAACGGCCATTAGACCTAGAATGACCAAGAATATATTCATTGTCCTTGAAATATACAGGCAATAAAATGTATTCCACCAGCTGGTAGTTGTCTTTATTTCACAATCACTTCCCTTTCATTCCCTTTAATGAAGAACCTGCACTCTTATTCTTTTTTTTTTCCCAAATAAATTAATGAAAAGAAGCAACTGATCAAAAAAAGAAAGCAATTGAAATTGGACTCTTTGTGAGCACCAGTATGACAGTCTTTGTATCCTGCCTGCAGAGGCACATCCCGCGATTTACTTCTTCTACAGTGCTCTAGAGGTGGGCGGTGGGGAACCCTCAAAGTTGGGATTCAACCTTTTTTTTTTTTTTTTAGATAAAAGGAAAAATAACACTACGTCTCCCAAAAACAACGATCAATCAAATCATTTAAAAGGGCAAAAAAAATGATAAAAAATTGCTCTGCAAGATCTGAAACACAATCTTGGAGCATTCACGCATATCCAGAAATATTCAGAATTACTAAAAAGTTTATAAGCAATAAGAAAATTATTTCTCCCTCATTGAAACCCATAAATCATATAAATATTCTACACTGTCCTTTTCTAGATCCTGATTGATTCGAGCATATAAGCTGACATTGAGTAAAAAAAAAACAACGATACACATTATTTATTTTTTTCCATTACCATGAATTTAATTAAAGATCAGTTAATAATAAACACAAATTTAAAAGTTAATTCAAAAATATGTAATTTAATTCAATATTTATATGTAAATGTTAAAAATACCTTGGATTCTTGAGCAAAAATGAAGATGTAGCTGTAGCTAGCAACGTAGCATAGATGAGTACTTTTAAAATTGACCTGGTAGAATAGGGGATTTTTAGGTTTGACCTCTTTGACTATGTTTTTTATGAAAAGTGGTAAAATGTCTATATTACCCTTAACGAAATGAATTTTTATATATTGTAGGATATATCCCTATCTTAGAATAGTTTTTCAATTTTGTCCTGTATTATTCCTATCTCGAATTCTAGCATATAAATCCATCATTTGATCTAATAGATTGACATAATCTTCCATATATCTATCAAAATTGTCTCCAAGTATATAATACTCCTCAGACGATAATTGATCTATTCTTTCCATTTGATAGATAATATTATTTATTTTTTCTAATAATTTTTCTAATAAGTTATCTAATTCTTCAATTGTATATCCTGGCATGTTATATAAATTTTAACATGATAAACAATGCTAATAAAATAAATATTAAATACAAATATTTAGAAAATTTAACCATGCAAATATTCAGATGAGTAATCTCAGCGATTCTTTAAGATTTCAGAAAATATCTTTCTAAATTTAACAAAAATAATAGTTTTACTTTAGTTTTGATTTCAAATCTTTATTCTTAAAACCGAGTAATTTTCAGGTTCCGGATCTGCAAATGACTCCCTTCAATTGCCTTCCGCCTTTATGGGATAATTGCTATTCCAGCTTTTCACATTCGCTGTGTCAATTCTTTGAATTTGGATTATAGATCTTAACTAAAGAAAACCCTCTTTCTGTTAAAGTAAGAAAAAAATTCTTCTTCAATCTTTCAAGAATCGATGGGATGAAGTGTTTAGAAACTCATGATATCTTTTAAAGACAATTTGGATATGCAATAACTTGAAATTTTATTGATATCTAAAAGTTGAAATATGATTACAATAGAAGACAGGAAATTGTTTGGCTAACTCACAGCTCAAATGCTCAACCAACTCTATTTTTTTCATTAGCCTAAAGGCTTCTATTTATACACAAATCTGAAAATAAATTACATTATTACTTACATCATGCTAATAATATTTTATTACCTCGTGTTTTTCATCAAGAGCCTCATGGCCCCTTGATGTGATCCGGGATGCGCAACGAATCCACGAGAACTGGGCGAACATTGGAAAGAGAGCTAAGCTGGGATCGAGTCTTCTAATCATCAATAAAAGGCATACAAGCACTTTTTCGAGAAGCGGAGCACGACATGTTGGAGTCAACACATCAAAGACCAGCTTTCATGTTGGGGGTAGAAACCACAAAGCGACGGAAGGCCTTGAAAACGAGCCAAACGAGCAAGGAGGAAAAAGGGGGGCCAAACAGCCAACTATGCGGCCGCATAGTTGGGGTCGCATGCGGCCGCATGCAATGGTCAGAGAGCGGCTGGAGTTCAACCAAATGAACTATGCGGCCGCATGAAAATGTACTATGCGACCGCATAGTACTTTTCCGTGGCAAAATCGTTAATTTTCGCAAGTTTCCTTATTTGATTAAAACACTATTTTTATTTCCATATTTTGCATATTTTGGGCCCTAAATTCGTGGCTTTTAGGGTTTTATCATGTTTAGTATAAATAGGAGTTCTTTTTCATTGTTAAGAACCTTTTGACATTTTGAGATTTAATATAATTTGTGAGTTTTTCTCCTCCAATTTCTTGGTTGGTTTAAAGACTTAATTTTGAACTTATCAAAAGGAGATTGCAGTCCTTTTGTGGCGTTCCCACTGCACGGTTCTAGTTCCGGTAATCAACGGGTCAGATTCCTCACGTGGAATCTTGGTTCTTGGTACGGGTCGAACGAAGGGTCGGGTTGAAGCTTTGCTCGGCGTGATTTCTAGCTTTCTTGGGTTTGTTCTTCTTGTTCGTGGGTTCCCAAGCCTGTTCTTGGTTGGGTTCACATCAGTTGGTATCAGAGCACAGTTGTAGAATTCAGGTCATCTATCTTTAACTTCTTTGAGTCCTTATTTTTATTTGGTGTTCTTCGTGTTCATGTGTCCAGTAGTTATTTATTGAGTTCAATCCAAAATTCCCCAAAAAAAGTGTCAAAGTTTTTTTTTTTGGGCTAATCTAGCATCCAAATCAACTTTCGTTTGTTTTGTTGGTACCGTAGTTGATTTGAGTCCATAAAAAAAAAAAAAAAAAGAGTTACTGTTCATCCGTACTGTTCACGTCCAGTTTTTTTTTTTTTAAAAAAAAATATTATTTTTATTTATTATCCTTATTTTAGCGTCATTATATTTTTCTTATACTTGTATCGTTTGATTGCATCTAGATTTATTATCTAGTTGTTTATTGATTTCCAAACAAAAAAAAAAGGAAGAAAAAAAAAGAAAAAAGAAAAAGAAAAAGAAAATATAGTCTCTATATTCGTGAACGTTTAGAGGCAATTCAAAACTAAAGTTTGAGTCTTGTCGTCTTTTCTTGTTTGATTTAAGTCCGTTACTTGGTTCGAACAAATTTGGTTGATTATCCGAAACTTGTGCTTGTGGTGGTGATTGCTACGGGGATTGCACTCCAATTGCTTGAGATCGGTTATTTCTCGAACAATTGAGAAAGGAGGACGAGCGGTAAAAGGCAAGAGTGGTGAGCTTCATATCGGGTAAAAGCCAATTCGAGTGATACACGAGAGTAAACACGCGAGGTAATTTACTTGTTTTTCTTGTTCTTCCATTTTCTACTCAATTTCTGTGATTTCGGTAGTTACAAGTGCTTGATATACATGGATGAAAAGATGAATAAATGTGAGGAAGAGGTTGTGCCTAAGGGGTTTCATGTGGAGCTTATGAATAGTATAAATCATAGGTTTGATCAATTGAATGTGGCGGTTGAGCGTATTAGTGGTGATATAGCTAGGCATGAACTTTTGATTGACAGTCAGCAGCGAGGGACGTCCCAAATGGTTCCTCGTGGGGGTAGAGGAGATAGGAGAGGAAGGAATCTTATGGGTGAATTTGATGAGGAGTTTGAGGCAGTGAGTGCAAGGAGTGATGATTATTACTTAGAAGGTGATATGGGTCGAATGAGAAATAGAGGAGATCGATTTGATAGAGGTGTTGATAGAAATTTGGGAAACATCAAACTAAATATTCCAACTTTCCAGGGTAGGAGTGATCCTGAGGCTTATTTAGATTGGGAGAAGATGGTGAAATTGGTGTTTGATTGTCATAATTACTCCGAGGAGAAGAAGTTAAAATTAGCGGTAGTGGAGTTCACTGATTACGCCATCATTTGGTAGGATCAGATGACGACTAATTGTAGGAGGAATTTAGATAGGCCAATTGAGACGTGGGGAGAGTTGAAAGCTTGTATGAGAAAACGGTTTGTCCCGGGACATTATTACCGGGATCTCCATTTAAAATTGCAAACTCTTTCTCAGGGGTCTAGGAGTGTGGAGGATTATTTTAAGGAGATGGAGATAGCAATGATTAGAGCAAACATAGAGGAGGATAGGGAAGCTACCATGGCTAGGTTTTTAAATGGGCTAAAAAGGGATATTGCCAACATAGTGGAGTTGCAGCACTATGTGGAATTGGAGGACTTAGTGCATGTAACAATGAAAATAGAGAGATAGCTTGGGCGCAGGGGGGTAGCGAGGTTTCCTACGGAACCCAAATGGAGTGGTGGTGATAGGCATGATCGGGCTGTGACTAGGGAGAAGGTTGAAGTGCCTCAGGTTAAGGAGGAGGTGAATAAACATAAACCAAATAGTGAGTCTCAAACTGGTAGATCGAGGGATATTAAGTGTTTTAAATGTTTGGGTGCGGGGCATATTGCTTCACAATGTCCAAACCGACGAGTGATGATCATTAGGGAGAATGGAGAGTGGGAGTCGGATGATGGGAGTGAGAGTGATAGTATGCCTGGGTTGGAAGATGTTAATGGTGAGTCTTGTGTGGAGTACCCAGTGGCGGAATCACTAGTGGTAATGCGTGCTTTTACTACACGAGTGAAGGTGGATGAAGATGAGCAACAACGGGAAAACTTGTTTCACACTAGGTGTCACGTTAAGGATAAGGTGTGCAGTTTGATAGTAGATGGCGGGAGTTGTACAAATGTGGTCAGCTCGACCCTTGTAGGGGAATTGGGTTGACCTCTTATGAGACATCCACAACCCTATAAATTAGAGTGGCTAAATAATTGTGGAGAGATCCGGGTTACTAGAAGGGCATTGGTGAACTTTAGCATTGGGCGGTATAGTGATGAGGTGTTATGTGATGTGGTTCCCACGCATGCGGGGCATCTCTTGTTAGGTAGGCCATGGCAGTATGATAGAAAGGTGGAGCATGAGGGGTTTACAAATAGATACCACTTTGTACAGGGTGGAAAGCATATTACACTTGTCCCTTTGACACCACAGCAGGTCCATGAGGATCAATTGAAAATGAAAAGTGAGCGAGAGAACAAAAATAAAGAGCGAAAAAAGGAGAGCTTGAGAGAAAATTCAGAGAGGAGAGAAAATTCCAAGGTGAGTTTATATGTGAGAAAAGTCGAGTGTGAGAGGGCTTTAGTGAGAGCTAACATTCCCTTCCCCGGTTTGGATATTTCTTCTTTACAGGGCTTCAAGAACTTAATCCATGGCGGTTTAATTTGCAAGGCGCCATACCTCGACTATCCACTGGATGCAGGAAACATGGAGAAATTGGTGAGTAACAGTACAATGGGGTGCAAACCCGCTAAGGTAACGTCTCAGACCCTTACACCTAGGCTAGCATTTGGAATAGCTCATGGACTTAGCATCTTACATAAGTTATGCGGTCTTGCAAGGGGTGATATAGTTGATAACTTTATGCGTAGAGTCCGTCCAGTTTCACATATGCATATGGAGTCCTTTTTACTTGTCTATGATATACATTTGTTATGTTGTGAGATTCAGGCATGTCATATAGAGTTAATTGCATGTAACAAGCAACTAGAGTGCATTATGGGTAACATGATGCATGTTTGTTATTCTTCTAGTCACAATGTTACCACGTATTTTGGACTGGACTTATGGAGTGTGTCAGGAATAAGTTTAATGTCTCATAACCCCAGCCCGCACTTTGGTACTTCTAATTCACTGATCTTGTTCATTTTAATCTTTTCATCTGTTGGTGTTAGTAGTGGATTTGGTAAGAAACAGGTGATCATGCGTGTGAAATGGACACGAATTCGATGGCGGTCCAGGCTACGTTCTCGGGAAGATGGACACTTTCATATCATTGCCATATGCAGAGTCAATGGATACAGCTTGGTTATTGGGGGTAAGTTTGAGATCGTTGATAGTTTCGAAGTTGCTAATGTTGCTTCGTTTGGTGCAGGTTTAGATTCGAGGTCGAATCCTTTCAAAGGGAGAGGGGATGATGTGATCCGGGATGCGCAACGAATCCACGAGAACTGGGCGAACATTGGAAAGAGAGCTAAGCTGGGATCGAGTCTTCTAATCATCAATAAAAGGCATACAAGCACTTGTTCGAGAAGCGGAGCACGACATGTTGGAGTCAACACATCAAAGACCAGCTTTCATGTTGGGGGTAGAAACCACAAAACGACGGAAGGCCTTGAAAACGAGCCAAACGAGCAAGGAGGAAAAAGGGGGGCCAAACAGCCAACTATGTGGCCGCATAGTTGGGGTCGCATGCGGCCGCATGCAATGGTCAGAGAGCGGCTGGAGTTCAACCAAATGAACTATGCGGCCGCATGAAAATGTACTATGCGACCGCATAGTACTTTTCCGTGGCAAAATCGTTAATTTTCGCAAGTTTCCTTATTTGATTAAAACTCTATTTTTATTTCCATATTTTGCATATTTTGGGCCCTAAATTCGTGGCTTTTAGGGTTTTATCATGTTTAGTATAAATAGGAGTTCTTTTTCATTGTAAGATACCTTTTGACATTTTGAGATTTAATATAATTTGTGAGTTTTTCTCCTCCAATTTCTTGGTGGTTTAAAGACTTAATTTTGAACTTATCAAAAGGAGATTGCAGTCCTTTTGTGGCGTTCCCACTGCATGGTTCTAGTTCCGGTAATCAACGGGTCAGATTCCTCACGTGGAATCTTGGTTCTTGGTACGGGTCGAACGAAGGGTCGGGTTGAAGCTTTGCTCGGCGTGATTTCTAGCTTTCTTAGGTTTGTTCTTCTTGTTCGTGGGTTCCCAAGCCTGTTCACCCCTCTATCCTTTGTTGTTTTGTTATATTTTCGTTGATAAAAGATACAATCCTTCTATAATTGTCCTTTAAGCCTTGTTCTTACATACAGCTGGTAAGGTTATCCTGTAGCAGTTTGGACACCTTTCCTCCATGTGTTTATCATTTTCATCTTTATCTTCTAATTCTGTCGGCAAGTGGGGCAGTCTCTTGCTTCACATGCCCTCTGTAATGTTGAAATGGCACCAGGAATCTGGTGCGTGTCAAACTTGGTGATAAAATCTTTTAAAACTTCAGATTTTTGATTTTCATCATTAGCCAAAAGTGTCCATCCATTATATTGGCATATGCATTTATATTTTCTATCATAAATTTTTTTTGCTATGTTATAAAGGACTTTGTATCCAATCACTCTTCTATTTTTTATCCATGATTTTGTAAACTTTGGTAATGGTTTATCAATATGCCCTTCATCCATTTTGAAATTTCTTCCAACATGCCCAATGGAGATTATATGTTCTGCTGGATAGAAAATTCCATCTTCAACTTCTGAACTAATAGTATAAAATTTTAGATAAATAGATCGTCCATGTGCATATCTTGAGACTTCAGATTTAAATATGTCATCAAATCTATCTATTTCTTTAAGAGATTTATCTGGATAAATTAAATCCAAATATCCATAATCAGCTGCCATTTTGTCCATGACTGTATCAGATTTTTTCATCATAACTATTCTCGGATAAACGTGATCACCGGGTGAAATAAAATATGAATCACTTGTTTGTAATTCATAAGTTATTTTAGTAAATTTTTTATATTATTATTCTTTTGAAGACAAAGGGATTTCATCTTCTTCATCTGGTTGTATCTGAATTGATCTCGTATGCTCTTCATTGATAATAATCTTTTTAGGATTATCACCACTTCTTATCTTTCTGGGACTTTGGATCATAATATATTTATTTGGTCCATTGCTGCTTCAGCATGGTGGATCACTTCTTGGTATCCGTTGATATTCCTGTTTGGTATCATAGAATTGTGCCAAAACATCAACCTTTGTATCTTTATTTGTATCAATAGACATTAATTGTGCTTCAAGAGCATCAATTTTGTCCTTCATTTCATTAGCAACTTTGACGTGGGATTCACCGATCTCAAGTAATAGGTTGAAATTATTACTTAAGATTTAAGCTAATGCCCCCATCCCAACTTTTATATCATCTGCTTCTTCTTTGGCAAATGCTGTCGCAGATTTCATCTTTGATATCATTTGTTTAATATTATCCATCTCCAAATTCAATATTCATGCTTAAAAAATCAGCAAGATAATTATTTGTACCTTTAATATGAATAATATCAAAATTATAGAATGATAAATATGCTTGCCATCTATGTAACCTTGTATACTGGGGTTCCATTGGTAATTTATTTCTAACAAGTCCTGTAATTTGAGAATTGTCAGTTTCAACAATAATTTTTTTAGATAATAAAAATAATGAAAATTTATTTATTCCTCTAATAATTGCTAATAATTCTTTTTCATGAGTGGTATAATTTATTTCTGCTTGATTAAAAGTTCCACTTGAATATCTACATATTTCATTTAAATTTGTTTTTAATATTGCTGCCTAATATTTATCTGAGGCATCAGTATTAACTATCAAATTATCCTTTTCATTTGGTAATCTTAATTTTGGTAAATTTTTACATTCTTCTTTAAATAGTCTAACTATTTTTGTATGTTCTTCATTCCATCCTTTAGTATTAGTTTTTCTAAGTAAAATTTGTATTTTATCTCTTTTTTGAAAGATTTTCAATAAATCTTTCTGCATAATTTAAACATCCTAAAAATTTTTGTATTTGTTCCTTAGATTCTAATTTATCAGGAAAACTTTCTATCTTTTTAGATATATGAGATTGTAATTTTATTTCATTCTTATCTATAATTAATCTAAGAAATTCTATCTCAAATTTTTCTATAATAGCTTTCTTTTCTAATAAGACTATTTCTTCTTTTTGACATTCTTTTAGGAATTTTATAATATGATTTTTATGATCATTTTTATTTTCTGAGCATATTAGTATATCATCAACGTATACTAATAAGAAATCATTATATTTTCTAAAAATATTATCCATTCTTCTTTGAAATATTTGAGGTATATTTTTTAATCCAAATGACATAACTATCCATTCATATTTACCATGGGGTGTGCTAAATGCCGTATATAGTATTGATTCTTCTTCCATTTTGATTTGCCAAAATCCTGACTTACAATCAAATTTTGAATAATACTCTTTTCCTTTTGTAAGGTTTATTAAAACATCTTTATTTAGTAGAAAATATCAATCAAATTTTGTGTATTTATTTAATTCTTTATAATTTATTACCATTCTTGGTTTTCCTCGTCCCTGTTCAGAATGTTTCATTACCATAAAGGCTGGACTACTATGTGGTCCATTGCTAGCTCTTATTAATTTCATATTTTTTAATTCTTCAATTTATTTTCTAAATTCTTGAGTATCTTGTATAGTGTACGTCATTGGTTTTACTCTTATTATTACATTTTCAGTTAATTCTATTTTTGCTCTTGGATGTTCAGGTTTCCAATAACCTAATAGATTTTCATTATAGACATTTCCTATCTTTTTTATTATCTCTTCTATTAATTCTAATTTTTCTGTTGTTTGTATTTTTTGTATTTTAACAGTTGTTTTTATTGGTATTTTTATTGTCTTTTCACCACGCTGGGCTGGCTGAACTCTGTATGGTTTAAATTCTCTTGAAATTTTTAGTAGATGTCCACATAGTGTTTTTAACATAATCATATAGTTATTTTGTTAGAAATATTGGAATTGTTAAGCAAAGTCATTTCCTAATAATATATCGCATTCTAATACATCATATGCATATACTTTGTTTATAGTTATTTGTTTACTTCCTAATAGGATTTCTACCTTTTTTTTAATTTTAGTAATGGGTGTCGATATTCCCATGACACTTGTTATTTTTATAGTGTTATCATTGTTACAATTTTTTAACAAAAATATCTTGATAATAGTTATATCACTTCATGTATCTATTAAGACACATATTGTTATATTAGTTTCTACAATAGTAATTTGTATATATACTCCTAATGGAAATGTTATTACATTATTCATTTTTTTGGACAAAACAATGTCTTATTATTATGTGTTATATAGATTCCTTATTTATTAATATTATAATGATTTAAGGCTTGTAAAAAATTCATTCCTAATAATATATGGTAATGATCTCCCATACCATTATCTACATAACATGATATTATCATTTATTCTCCATCTAAAACTATTGGTATCTTTACTTCTAATTCACTAGTATGTGTTTTTTCATCAAAATTGATATATTTATAAGGTTCTATCCTTCTTTTTGTTAATCATTTATCTCTATTTCTTGATATATGGCAGTTTGCTGCTCCTGTATCAATTATGATATTTTTTCCTTTTATATATTCTATTCCATTAAAATATTCTCCATATATTTGCATATTTTCTATATTTCTTTTTATCATTATTTCTCGACTTATGCTTGATTTTCTTGGTATCATAGATGTACTATTATTTTTTCTTAATCTTCCATCTTTAAATTCTATTAAAGAATTATTTTTTATTTTTTCTGTTACATGTGGTTTTGTTTTAGATATTTCTAATTCATATATTTCTGGTAATAGGTTTAGTTATTTGTTTGGTTCTACAATATTTAATATCTGTTTACATTCTTTGTGAATTTCTATATAGGATTTTTTAGAGTAAATGTTTTCATAGTTTGAATTAGTAAATGTATATAATGTTCTATATTCTATAGTCATGATATGATTTCCTTCTTCCATAATATCATTTTTATGTATTTTAAAATGTAATCCTAATACTTCATTAAAATCTTTATCTTTTATTGATACACAATATTTTGGATAATATGTAAATATTAATTTTTTGTATGCTAAATTTCCTTCTATAGTTCCTAAATGACTATCATTAGTATTTAGTATTCTTCCATCATGTAAACTTACAGTTATTGGTGAACCTATTCCTTCTCTAAATAGGGATTTGAATATTAATTGTATTCCTACTAGATAAACATATTGTATCTTTTCTTTTTGTTTTCCTTTTACTTTTGCCATTAATTGGTCAACTGTGGATTTTGTTAGTAATGCTAATTTATGACTTCGTGAAACTGTTCTTATATCTATTGATTTTTCTATCTTATGATATTCACTTATAGATACTCTTTCTCTTCTAAATATTTTATCGAATATTTTTCATTCTCCTAATTTTAAATCTAGTGATAATTTTTCTATTTTTCTAAATGTATTATTTTCGAATGTTACTTTTAATCCATATCCTTCAAAATTTTCTATTTTTTTTTTCTTCTATAGTTTCAACTTCTTTTATTTCGTGATTCATTCTGATTCTGATATGTAAACCTTTTCTCCTTCATATTTATTAATATCTGTTATTTCTTCTAAATCACTTTCTATTTTTTCATATTCTTGTTGTAAAATTTTAACTTTCTTTTTAGTACAATCAGGGCTTATATGTCATATTTCTCCACAATTCCAGCATTTGCATTGTTTTTTTTTATCCTTTTTAAACTCTTTTTTTTTTGTTGATATTTTCTTTTATAATATCTCCTATTTGGTTTTTGATATTTCCTTTTGAACTGTTTATATTTTTTTATACTTTTTTGGTTTAAACTTCCTTTTATATTTTCTTTCTGGTCCACATCCCAATTAATAGATCTATCTATTTCTTCGCAACAGATTCTTGTTAATTTTTCAGACTTTTTCATTAGTTGTCTATTTTTACATATTTCTGCTAATCTTTCAAATATGAATTTTATTCTATTTCCTAATGTATCTGGTACAGGATTATCCTTTATATATCCTTCATATTCTATCTTAAAATATATATTCCATGTTCCTGGTAATTTAGCAAAATACATTTCTAAGTATGGTCCTTGATTCTGGTTACTATAAAATTGGGTATAATAGAAATTTCTAAATTGACATGTATATTCTTTTATTTTACACATATCATAATATTTATTAATCCTAATCTTGCTTTTAAATTTTCTCTCCTAGCTTCTTATTTTGAATTTTTTTATCCAATTTTCTCCTAAGAATTCATCTGATATATATTCTACTAACTTTTTTATTCCCTCCTGTGAGGTTTTTTGCATTTCTGTTTGTATATTTCTTCTCATTAATAATTTAGTATCTTCAGTTACTCCTTCCCACCAATTTCTTACATCTCCTTCAAATGATGCTATTAAATAGTCAATTGTTCTATCCATAGATTCTCATGTATCATCTTGGTTATATAAAAAGAATAATATCATTGCATCTGCCCATTGTAACAAGGCTTTCTTAATATCTATTTTACAATCTAAATCTAGTTTTGCTCCTTCATGATTTATTGGTTTGTTGTAGTTTGAGTTTGGGGTAAATTTATCTTTATATTTTTTTTATTCTATATTGTGGTATAATTCTATCATAGTACTGCCTATAAGGTCTATGTGGCATTAGTGCATATCCTCCTTCTAATTTAGAAAATTCTAGTTTTGGATTGTTGCATGTACTTCCTGGTGTTGGTGTTGGCCTTCCACCAATATTCATTAATATTTCATAATTTTCTAATTGTTCTATACTTAATTGGTCAAAGTTTTCAATTAGATTATCTATTTCTTCATTCATCATCTTTTTTATTTTTTTCCTTTTTCTTCTGCACATTTTTCAAATTCTTTCTTTTGTTCTAGGATTATTGGTAATATTTTTTCTTCTAAATATTCTATTATCATATTATGATCTATGACTCTAATACCAATTAAAGTGGGGGAGGGTACTAAGACCGTCTACAAAATCTACAAAATATTTTAATATTTTAAAAATTCTTTTATCATTCTTTTAGTTAATCTATTATTTATTAAGAATAGGTAAAATCTTAGTGTTAATCTATATTTTAATTTTTTAAATCTTAGTGGTAACATATTTTTTTTATTGGTCTTCTCATTTAATAACTTGTTTTATATTCTTTTTGTATTATAGGGACTAGGTTGCAATTTTTTAAGTTAAGGGTATTTTTGGTAGTTAAAATGGTCAAATGTCATTTTGAAAATATGGCTTCAATTTAGGTTATTATGGAAATAAGGTATCAAATTTGGGTTATTTTCACGTAATTCCTCTAGCGTAGAGGTCATTGTAAAAGTCATACACCTTTTGAGAGTCTTATTACTCGAACTCCATACATCTCCAAACTGTCCAATGCAATGTCTCCAATATTCTCTGCATTTGCCAGCTATTGAGCTGGATAAGCAAGCTTAGTATTGTACTTCTTTAGTGCTTCAGAAGAGGGAAAACGCCTCCCCAACATCTAGCTAAAGCAGGCCACATATAAACATACCTGCATCACCTAGTAGCCTTTAGCATTTACACATTTTATGAAACAGAAGATTAAGATTATTTTAAGTACTCTAGGTAACTTACTTCAAAGGGTAGTTCTCTCTGACTGTGTGTATAAACTTTTTGAGATTAGTAGCTGAACCGTCTGATTCGGAGCCTTTAAACTTGCTAGTTTCATTGATATCTATTAATCTGGTTCAAATCTATACAAAAGTTAGTGAGTGTACATTTTTAGTACCATGGTTTTTAAGGATTACAAAAGCTTTCAAGATCTTGCAGAGAGGACGTACTGAGTTCGTTCAACAAGAGGTTGGCTTTTTTTTTGAAATTTATTTGTAGTTTCTGTGGGAAGTGGAATGGGGGGCGCCGCGGTGTCGGCACCTGATGACCCGGTGCCGCGGCGCCCCTCAGATGGCGCCGCGGCGCCCCGCACCTATTTAAGTCCCATTCTTCCCCCCATTCTTTATACCCGGGAAATAGAGAGGAAAAAGAGAGTTTTGGATAGATTTTTATAAGATTAGATGTTGTTCTATTTTGGGTCATAAATCTTAAGGTCATTTTCTTTCTTGGGATTAATTTGAGGATTGTTCAAGTAATCCAATTCATTTCTTCATATATAATTGAAAATCTCTATTTCACCCAAAACTTAAGTTTGTTGGAATTTTGTCAAAACTTGTGGTTGCTTCAATATTGATTCAAGGCATTGATTGGGCTAAGTTTCCTAAGAGTTTCTTACCATCAATCATCTATGATAAGGAATTTAGGAGGGATCCCACCTTTTTTAAAACTGAAAACGAAATCAAAGTTTGTGTGATTGAGAAGACTGATTGATTTTAGTCTCATTCGACTACGATGAAAACTTTTGATATGTATTTAAGGTTAAGATACCAAGCCACCGAAGACCCTCTTTTATTAGCTCCAGTATAAAAAGCATCCCATGTACACCATTCAAACGAATCTAAGTATGCCGGACCCTGTCAGTAGAAATATAATATGTTCCTAGATTTAATATTTTCAAAAATAGTTGAAGAAATTGTCCGGTTGTTTATGTGGGGGTGGGGGTGGGGGTGAGGTCAAATGTCATTTTTTACCTTTTTGTTATCAAGATGAAGTAGGAATATGGAAGTAACAAATTATGAAATTATAGTACAACCACCTTATTAAGTATATAGATCTTATTGACAGTTGAGGAAATATACTTAATTGAATCCTTGATCAATTCAAATGGGTTGTCCCCTGAGTTAATAAAAACTCAAGCCATAAGCTATAATATTCCAACTAAATAACTAAACATTTCTTTCATTAACATCTTTTATCATTTATTATATACATTAAACATAAATTGCAGTCACTGTCAAATTTATGTAGAAAGTCTTGAGTGTTCTAATGTAAGTCTACTTATTTTGTGAATAGCTTATCGACAAACAATATTCAAAGTGAAGACACTTTTTTATCGAGACCTTAGGGCTTCAAATTTGACAGCTCACAATTCTGATACTCAAAACAAATGAAGCTTTATTTAACTTCAAAAACCTTAATATTGCCAGATATTATACACAAGTTATTAAGAAAAGGGAAAGCATTCAAATGAAAAGACAAAGGTAAGTCAGTTATACGCACTTGAGTAGGACTTTCCATAGTTCCTTATATCTCACATTCAGAGATCCAATTTTTTCTCCTTTTTCATGCCAGTTAGACTGGTATAACTTTTGGATTTACCAAAGTACAACTTTCATATACTTTTCGTGAAACAAGTGAACACATAAATGATTTCCACTCCTCGTTTTAAAAGAGAAAGAAGAAATATTGCATCAGAAGAATGGTTGACAGATTGAAGATTTTGAAATCCATCACATCTATTTCATAATACATGCAATTTCTAAAGTCTGAGTAACCCCCAAAATAAAATAAGCAGTTAAGTACAAAAGAAGAAAGGTGAACAAATTCTGCAGACAAAAACTATACAAATAGGGGAAATTACTATCTTCTTGGGGTCATAGTATGAAAATTTTGGCATAAAGCCTCAACTTAAAGTTCATTTCTAGTACAAAAAATGCTTCTTGAATTTCTTTGCAACTCATACTCCAATCAATAATTTATAACAACAATAACAAGATGATATTTAAAATCTCCATCTCAATTACCCTTTTTTTTTTTTTTATACAAAAAGACATGAAAATAAATAAATGAATGAAGAACAAAATCATTTACCACTGGTGAATCAAGTCAAGCCCACAGTGAAAGCAACAGAAGCAATAAACAATCCAAGCAAAAGATAATTCATCGGATGCTTCTGGTAGTGGTAATACAAGGGGCAAAAATTGCCGTTACAACAAAAAATTAACAAATAAAACCAATCAAATCTATAAATCAAAAACCAACTTCGAATATTTGAAACAATATTCAACACTCTTAACTCCGTTCGTATATTACAAAACTTGATACCGTACACTTGCGGTATAAATCGCTTTATAGAAAACAAGTGACATAATTACGATAGACTCATCATAATTTTTAAAATAGCAGTCATTCATACGGATGTAATTTTGATTTTAATTCCAATGACAAGGTAATTGCTTTTGAAATTATGAAGTTTTTGAAGGTTTTCTACTATGTGGTCAATGCATGCGGGGGTGTCTACTATCCCACTTTTCTTATTTTTATTACTCATTTGGAATATAGCAAAAACTTTTAGTAAATATGGAGAATGCTTGTTTTTTTATGACATTATTTGATGAGATCCCGGTTGGGAAATCGCATGGAACTCGCGGAATGATTTGAATACGCCGGGAAAGTCCAAATTCAAGTTGTAGAAGATAGGATCTCGACCCGCAAATTATTGAACCAAACAACCAAACAAGAACGAAGTTTGAAAGACCTCTTGATTACAAAACTAACGAACCTCGATTTACGAACGCCACAAATGGTGCCTAATCCTTTGATAAGTTTTAGGTTTGAACGTCACAAATATATCAAAATATTTGATAAGTTCGAAAGTTCATTGAAGAACCATGGAGAGAAAAATCTCAATTTTTATAATGTCAAAAGTCTTATGTTTACAATGAAAAATAAACCTATTTATACTAAAACAATAAACCCTAAGAAATATGGAAAATACGATATCAAAAAGTCCTAGAATAGCAAACTTGCCAAAAATAAGAATTCTAACCAAAATAAAATACTTTATGAAAAATGACAGTTTCTTCTAATTATGGCATGTACCAGATCATATCATCCCCTCTCTCTTCGAAAGGATTCGTCATTGAATCCATTCATTATGATCGCGTAGGGGATAACCAACCTGCCAATAATTTTATCACTGTACCACCTGGATCAAATGGAAAACTTTTCTTTTTATACCAGAGGATCAACGCATGACACCCATCAACTTTGTAGATATGTATGTATTGCAACAGGAACTTAATCAGATCATCTTTGTTGCTCAAACCCTCGCATATAAACTCCTTCCACTATCCTTGAAACTCATTTGTCTCCTCAGGAATCACAAAGTCAACTTCAGGAATCAAAGTGATATCCAAACAGAGGCAGGGCTTGTTAATTTCACGCACATGTCTATGCTCAATGTCTGGATTATGTGGTATTCCAATAGGCTCGCTTTCATGTATGTCAATATATTCAGAAACCTGCAAAACAGAAATAGCAAAACTAGGGAGGGGATTGTTAGTTCTCACTAATGCCCTCTCAACTTCACTTTTATTTTCCTACGAACTTTCTTCTGATTTTTCTTTTCTCTCTGAAGACCCACTTTCTTTTACTATCTTTCTACTCTCATTTTCACTCTCCATTTCTTTTCTCTCTTGTGGTTTTTCTCTTTTTTTCTCACACTTAGCCACCTCACTATTTTCTCTCGAGCTCACCAACTCATCGTTTTCACTCTTACTTTCATTTTCTCTCAATTCCCTTTCTCACTCCTCAATTTGAGTCGATCCTCATACGCATGTTGTGGTGTCAACGACGCAAGAATAATAGGCTTCCCATCCTTAGCAAAATTGTACCTATTTTTGAATCCGTCATGTTTTGCCTTCCTATCATGTTGCCATTGCCTACCCAGCAGTATATACCTCGCATACACATAGGAACTACATCGCATAACACCTCATCGTGGTACTTCCCAATTGATAAACTTATCAACACTTGCTCACATACCCTAACCTCTTCGCATTCACCTAATCACCGCAATTTATAAGGCCTGAAATGATTTACTGTAGTCAACCCAAGTTTCTCGACAAGCATAGCACTAACAATATTAATACAACTACTTCCATCAATAATCAAACTACATATCTTGCTGTTAACATGACATCTAGTTTGAAAGATCGTCTCCCGTAGCTGCTCAACATCATCCACATTGATAGTATGAAGATCACGCATCACCACACAAGTTTCATCCACTACCGGTTTCTTGATTCCATTGCGTTCTCTACGATGCTCTCTAGTCTCCCTTTTACACCTATTCCTCTTATCAACACCAACTCCAACAAGATGTCTTCTCCTTCATTCAAGCCTATCAACTCTATCGCATATATCCTCTAACAATCAGTCAAACCGCCGTATCACATCATTCGACATCCTTTAAAAAAAAAAAAATTTTTACTTAAAAATAGGAAATTGAAAACTGCTGGAAATTCCCGAAATTAGAATAAATTTTTTTTCAGATTTTTTTTTAAATTTTTCGATTTTTTTTTTACACTTGGGAATTGTAATAGAAAACCAGCAAAACAAATGAAAATTAATTTGGACCTTTAAATAGTGCAAAAACAACTTTTGAAATTTTTTTTTGAAATTTTTGGATCAAAGACTCAAAAATATTATTGGACACAAGAACAATAACAAAATACTCAAAACAAATAAAAAGGATAAAACCTGAATCTGGAGCCCGAGCTCTGATACCACTTGATGAGATCCCGGTTGGGGGAATCGCATGGAACTCGCGGAATGATTTGAAAACGCCGGGAAAGTCCAAATTCAAGTTGTAGACGATAGGATCTCAACCCACAAATTATTGAACCAAACAACCAAACAAGAACGAAACTTGAAAGACTTCTTGATTACAAAACTAACGAACCTCGATTTACGAACGCCACAAAGGGTGCCTAATCCTTTGATAAATTCTAGATTTGAACGCCACAAATATATCAAAATATTTGATAAGTTCGAAAGTTCATTGAAGAACCATGGAGAGAAAAATCTCAATTTTTATAATGTCAAAAGTCTTATGTTTACAATGAAAAATAAACCTATTTATACTAAAGCAATAAACTCTAAGAAATATGGAAAATACGATATCAAAGAGTCCTAGAATAGCAAACTTGCCAAAAATAAGAATTCTAGCCAAAATAAAATACTTTATGAAAAATGACAGTTTCTTCTAATTATGACATGTGCCAGATCATATCATTATTGCTAAAATGGAGACGAAATTTCAAAAATATTAGAAGGACTTGCCAATGTTATTTCGTCTCGCTATAGTTATGGACCCTCTTATTAACTTACATGGTTACAAAGGTAATATTGAAAAAAGGTCTTCTCATTTGATATTTGAAATGTGGGTTAGTCCAGATATTTTTATACTCAGAGTCACCCATTATACTTTGGATATTTTGTACGTAAAACCATTCGGGTTCAATATATGTCCTTTCAATACATATACCAAACACACTACTACTCGACTATATTTGTGCAAGGGAGAAAATTCAGCTTAGAAATTTTCAAAATACAAAATAGTAGACTAAAAATCACGAAAATAGGATAAAATTAGAACATTGAGAAGAATTTATTTTTTCTTAATAAATTTTATTCAATCAATAAGTGAGGTATGCTAAAGTCTATAATTTAATTATGGAAAATGCTTAAATTTTTCTACTCTTAGGACGAACTCACATAAAAAAAAAAAAATTAATTAGATACATAACTATATAGTATTAAGAAATTGCAATACACTTATTAAACTCATCCTGTTTGAGTAAAAATGGAAAAATTATATTTCAAAAGAGAACCACGACCTCATAAGAACCAAAATTGTACACCACAATCCAAGTTATGAATATATCAAATTTAATTTTCACATGAAAAAAATTAAAAAATTGCTTAAATTTGCAAACAATGAAAGAAAGTAAACAGCTTGAACAGTAAATAATGGACTTTTTGATTCATCAACTTACATCACAACCTAACTTAGAACTTCTTGATCCATTGAAAATTTAAATTGCAAAGATTAGCATGTACATCTGAAATACAATAATCCAATGTGAGGCGAGAGGTAGAAAAGTAGGAGACATTCTTGATTTTTCAAGGTTAGATTCTAGAGTTTTAGACAAATCACTACCCAAATTAGGACTTTTAGGTTTTGTATTTTTTTCACCCAACCTATAAATTGTGAATAAAAGATTTATGTAAACAATCTGTTCCATTCGGGTACCCGCATTTCTCATTTACGAACCAAGACTCGATTCTAGTCCTGTCGATTTTTTATTCTCGATTCTGATTCCTATTTATTTTTTATTTTTTTGGGGAAATTGGACCGAAACCTCTGTTCCTGTTCAATTTCGATTAAAATGCACGGGCCTATCTATTACTTTATATTGATATTAGTTTTTATTAAAAAAAATTACATGAAATATTAATCCGTGTACAATTTTAAATTTACACGTATCGTGGTTGATCCCAAACTCAAATAAAGGAGGGTATTTACAAATTCTTGTATTTATAATTTTTACAAATTTACGTCTTCATTATACTTCTAGTACTAAAAGTGCTTTTTTGAAAATAAATAAATAAATAACAAGCCACTAGTGGCTTGGCTTTCCCCGCCAATAGGAGAGCGAGTCAAACCCAATATTCTTGAGGCAAGTTGGCTCACGCATTGCTTGCCCTAGAGCGAGTGCAAACCAGCTCGCGGGGAAGGCGGAGCCCAATGGTAGCTCGGTTCGATTCCTCATCGCATTTAACACGTAAGCTCCGTTTGGTAGCACGAAATTTTCCCTGGAACTAGGAATTTGAATTCCAACTTCCACTTTTGGCTTGTTTGATTGGCCAAAATTTTCATGAAAATCGTTTTGCAACTTTTGAAATTTTCCTTGATTTCAAGGAATTTCTTTTCCCACCACTTTGGTGAGAATTGAAATTCCACATTTTTTTAAAGTAATAGAAACAAATTCTAATATGAAATGTAAACTTTTAATTGACAATTTTCATGTAAAACATAGTCAAACGAACATCAAAAAAATTTCAATTTTTATTTTTGACAATCTAAATAAATTTTATCACCAATGGTAAGAAAATTTATTCATTTAATTAACAATTTTCATGAAAAACAAAGTCAAACGGAAACCAAAAGTATTATATTTTTCAAGTGAAAAATTATACCAATCAAATACATTTAATTACAAATCCCATTAACACAAATTCTAGACAATTCAATTCTCCGTAATTCATTTTCTATCCACCCAAATTTCATCTTTCTATAAAACGAACCCTTATACATCATCTACTTAATTTTAATAATTAATTTTCATTAGAGTATGTATATATTTAATTCTTATAAATTATCTCTACTCTTTCTGCACAGCCTCTCTTGTTCATGTGACCCTCAATCAATGCAATCCACATCCATCCCTATAGAAAATGCTCTTCTCTTCATCCCTATTTTGTTTGTCACATTATACAACAATTCACATTGTTGTATTCAAGGTATTCTTATTGGGCATCCCAATTCCCATATTCATTAATATTTGGAAACTTTACTGCATAAATTAATGGCAATAAATACATGGACCAAAAAATCAAGAAAATAAAGTTAGATACTGAGAATAACAATGGGTCCATTGGGGTTTGTCGATTATGCTTTAATATATTATATGTAATGCTCGATAAACTCAAAGTGTAGTTAAGGCCAGTTTGAAGATTTTATAAGTCTAATCGGGCTTAAACGATGCTGTCTAAAATATTGAATATTAGACGGTACTAGCAAAAGTGAGCAAACATCCACTTTTAAGCACGTGGACATTCTGTAAGAATAATAATGGGTCTGTTAGATTTGGATAATAATTATATTTTCATCTATTATCAGTTAGGTGTATTGAAATTTTTAGATAAGTTTAAGTAGTGTCCTAAATAGATTTTACAAAACATTTTCTCCAGTTAATATTAAAGAATAAAAAAATTGTCTCTCCATTTAAAGATTTGGTTCATTTCTTTTTTAATTTATATTTTCGTGTATAATAGTAATTGGGAATGTTTTGGAATGGAATATATGTAATATCTCAGAAATATTTGAGCATACTATATGAATTTTTTTTTTTTAATGCATTATTGTGGTCATTGCATGATAATAAATAATTTGGGTTTGATTGAAATTTCAAGGAAAATTAAGGACTAAGTGCAACATCTTGAAAGTATGAGGACTCAAGTGTAAATAAGGAAAATATTCATTTGAGAGAAAATAAAATTTAAATATTTTAAATCCCATGTAGAGATTTGCGAAAGATTTTGGACAGATCGTGACGATTTAGGTTAGAAGGTAAAAATTGTCATTTCACGGGTTCACGAATTTTGAAGTTGAGATTTCGGACATAAAGATATGAAGAATGAAGGATAAAATGTAAGGAACCCAATGGTATAAATTTCGAAAATTTTCGATCCTAAGTAGATGGTTAAAAGTAATTTTTATGGTATTTTCAGCTATTAGAAATTTATGCATTAAGGGACTTTTTGGCAAAATTATTTTTTCTACGATGAGGCGTCGGAATATAGCAATAATTAAGGGTCGGAATATAATTTATGATTGGTTTAAATGAGGTTAATGTATTCAACAGTGGGGTGTTGGGGACTCTTCATTTGCACCCATTAAGACCAAAATAAAGCATTTTCATCGTATTTAAAGAGGGCCTATACATAAATCCGAATTTCACAAAGAATTCATCAAAATTTTCAGATTTTTTATCATTTAATTTCAAAATTCTCTCAAAGTTTTATCAAGAAAAGAAAGAAAGGAAGATTTTTGAAGATTAAGGAAAAGTGCTTGATTTCAAAGAATTTTAAACAAAAGATGAGATGAGATACTTATATGCAAAGTATTTAGGGGAATTTGGCCAAATAGACTAGTTGGACAATGATTTTGGACAAATGGCCTTTGACCAACATTAAAAGAAAAGAAAAAAAATTCAAGATATTTTTATTGGCCAAATGACATAATTATTTTATTTAATAATAAAATATTCACCTCATCTTCTCCATTTTCATCCCAGAAATCTTAAAATAGCAATTGCAAATAGCTCTTTTTCTTCTGCCTTTTCCACATGGCTTTTTGATTCACAAATCGAGTTGAAGCCCTAGAATTCTGAATTAGTTAATGGATCGTCTTACACTGGATTCTTAGCATCTGGGTCAGCATTGATAAATGAAGTACTTTATCTGAGTATAATGCCTCTGTAATTATTCTAGAAATAGAGAGAGAAATTGATAACTAGACCACTATTTTTTGAGTCATATGTTCAGTTATTCACATTCCTCCTTTTTCCTAAGTGGGTTTAGTCAAAATTTGTTATTTAAACTGTAAATGATATTGATTTAACTTGGCTGTTGACAATGGCTAGGTGTTACGGATGACAACTCCCTGCTCACTCCTTTCAGGTTTGATGTTTTCACATTTTTCTCATTCTAATTGATTGAAATTTTGAAAATTTCTTGTTGTACGCAATTATTGGACGTATCAGTAGCATAAAATGACACTACAGTCGTTATCTGTAGTATAGAACGACACTACAGTCGTTATCTTCCATGAAAACGATAGTACAATCGTTGTTGATATGGTCTGTCCATTATTGATAATACAATGTTGTTACTTCGATAATTAAAATATGATAACTATTTTCATATTACTTTGATATATACACGACATATCTCTCAAAGTTAAGTATAAAATGATTTAAGTAATGAGCATATCTCTCAAATTTTATACACGACATTGTTCATCTTACAACTTAAATAAGTTCAAATTATCGGTTATCAGGGTTCAGATGGGTCGTGGCTGCTCATAATCGTGTGTATAGACAGATCGACACAACAGTCATTCTACGAACAGTAACGGTACTTGTACCGTTCTCAAGAATAAGATTGTCTATTGTCATAACATCACTTGTGTCGTTCTTTCAGATCTTTTCAATATCAGTAACGGCATAAGTGTCGTTCTCATATGCTAGTATTACAAACATAACGTCATGTCCATCTTGCAACGTAAATGAATTTGAATTATCAATTATCGGGGTTTAGAAGGGTCGTGGGCGCTCATATTCGTGTTTACGGACAGAACGACCTAAGTGTCGTTTAATGGCACATGTGCAGTTATGATGATTTCTCCAATATTTAGCTTACTTTCCACCTTAAAAACCTCAAGCATTGGACCCCCTGACTTAAGGAAGTCATAAATATCGATCATGTGACAAATAATGACAGAATTGACATAAATTATACGATACCTTGTTGGTGAAATCACAAGTTATTATCTATGTTCGTTAGAAAATATAATTAATGAGCTCTCAAATTTTTTCCACGGCATGTTCATCTTGCAACTTAAATTAGTTCGACTTATCGACTCAAATTATAAGCTTATGCATTTAGCTCCTTCTCACTCTCAGCAGCCTATGGTAGATCAACAGTTCATTCGGTTTACTCGGTCGGACAGATTCTAAATAGAACTCCACACCCGAAAGATACAGATGATTGTATAATGAAATGGCTCGATCAGCAGACTTCATGTCCACCTTGAAGAAGAAATAAGGATGTGAAAATGAGGAAAATTGGGTGAATATTTTATTGTAAGAATGACACAACTTAGGTGTCCAATTCGAAAGGTCGTTGTGTTGGAAACAAACAAAAATAAAGGAGAAATCAACAAAACGGCTCAAGTGTCGTTACTAATAATAAAACAACACTTGTTTCGTTCTGTCTATGAACACGAGTTTAAACAATCACGACCCATCCGTGCCTCGAGAAATAATAAGTTGAACTCATTTAAGTTGTAAGATAGAACAAGTGCCGTTTAAAGAATGAAAATGTCATTGAGAACGACACTTGTGCCGTTACTGTAAAGAAAATGACACTTGTGTCGTTTTGTCTATAAATACGAGTATAAGTATTCACGACTCATCCATGTCCTTAGAACTAATAAGTTGAACTCATATCAATTGCAAGACGGACATGCCTTTTACAAAAGTCCAAGAGATATGCTCATCAATTATATTTTCTAACGAATCAATACATTGACTAGTGATTTCACTGAGTCGATATTGTATAATCTATGTCAATTCAATTTCAAATGTTGTTTACGTTGGAAACAAACGAAAATAAAGGAGAAATCAATGGAACAGCTCAAGTGACGTTGCTGATCATAAAAAGGCACTTGTGCCGTTCTGTCTATGAATATGAGTTTATGCATCCACGACCCCTCCGTTCTTCGAGAAATAAGAAGTTGAACTAATTTAAGTTGTAAGATGAACAAGACATTTAAAAAAAATTTGATATGTGCGCATTACTCGTATTTTGTTGAAAATAATAGAATCACGCGTGCTTTCATCAACTTTATATCAAATAATTTATATCATTTTAATCGTTCTTTGTCATGTGAACTATTTTTCTTGCGTACTTTATGGATTCAATGTCTGAGGATGAAAGATCCACGAGAATGACACTAGTACCGTTATTGACATTGAAAAATCTGAGAGAACGACACAAGTGTCGTTATGAAAATAAACAGTTGCTTCTTCAGAACGACACAAGGGCCGTTACTGTGCCGATAAACTCGTATCGTTCTACCCATAAACTCGTAGATAAAAACCAGAAGAAGAAATGTTGATATACGGTAAGAATGAAAAACAGCCAATATCCGGTATGAACACCTCAAATACGGTATTTTCAATTAAACTTAAAATCCGATATGCAGGAGCTTAGGTTGAAATACGGTAAGTTCAAATTTTTCATATCCGGTATGTGTAAAAAAGATGAAATCCGATATGAAGCTTTCAAATACGGTAAGTGTTGAAAAATCGGTAAGTTGAAATACGGTATGCAACAAAACAGAAATCCGGTTAGTGCAAAAAAAACCAAATACGGTAAGCACAAAGTTGTTGATATCCGGTATGTGCACCTCAAATCCGATATTTTCAGTTAACCTCATATACAGTATGTACATCTAATATCCAGTAAGCCGTTTTACTTGTTATAAAAGTCCATGAGAATGACAGTAGTGCCGTTTCTGACATTGAAAAATCTGAGAGAACAACGGCACTTCTGTCGTTCTACACATAATTTATATCAAATTATGTGTATATCAACTTTATATCAAATAATTTATATCATTTCAATCGTTCTTTATCATGTGAACTATTTTTCTTGCGTACTTTATGGATTCAATGTCTGAGGATGAAAGATCCACGAGAATGACACTAGTGCCGTTATTGACATTGAAAAATCTGAGAGAGAACGACACAAGTGTCGTTATGAAAATAAACAGTTGCTTCTTCAGAACGACACAAGTGCCGTTACTGTGCCGATAAACTCGTATCGTTCTACCCATAAACTCGTACATAAAAACCAGAAGAAGAAATGTTGATATAGGGTAAGAATGAAAAACAGCCAATATCCGGTATGAACACCTCAAATACGGTATTTTCAATTAAACTTAAAATCCGATATGCAGGAGCTTAGGTTGAAATACGGTAAGTTCAAATTTTTCATATCCGGTATGTGTAAAAAAGATGAAATCCGATATGAAGCTTTCAAATACGGTAAGTGTTGAAAAATCGGTAAGTTGAAATACGGTATGCAACAAAACAGAAATCCGGTTAGTGCAAAAAACCAAATACGGTAAGCACAAAGTTGTTGATATCCGGTATGTGCACCTCAAATCCGATATTTTCAGTTAACCTCATATACAGTATGTACATCTAATATCCAGTAAGCCGTTTTACTTGTTATAAAAGTCCATGAGAATGACAGTAGTGCCGTTTCTGACATTGAAAAATCTGAGAGAACAACGGCACTTCTGTCGTTCTACACATAATTTATATCAAATTATGTGTATATCAACTTTATATCAAATAATTTATATCATTTCAATCGTTCTTTATCATGTGAACTATTTTTCTTGCGTACTTTATGGATTCAATGTCTGAGGATGAAAGATCCACGAGAATGACACTAGTGCCGTTATTGACATTGAAAAATCTGAGAGAACGACACAAGTGTCGTTATGAAAATAAACAGTTGCTTCTTCAGAACGAAACAAGTGCCGTTACTGTGCCGATAAACTCGTATCGTTCTACCCATAAACTCGTACATAAAAACCAGAAGAAGAAATGTTGATATAGGGTAAGAATGAAAAACAGCCAATATCCGGTATGAACACCTCAAATACGGTATTTTCAATTAAACTTAAAATCCGATATGCAGGAGCTTAGGTTGAAATACGGTAAGTTCAAATTTTTCATATCCGGTATGTGTAAAAAAGATGAAATCCGATATGAAGCTTTCAAATACGGTAAGTGTTGAAAAATCGGTAAGTTGAAATACGGTATGCAACAAAACAGAAATCCGGTTAGTGCAAAAAACCAAATACGGTAAGCACAAAGTTGTTGATATCCGGTATGTGCACCTCAAATCCGGTATTTTTAGTTAACCTCATATACAGTATGTACATCTAATATCCAGTAAGCCGTTTTACTTGTTATAAAAGTCCATGAGAATGACAGTAGTGCCGTTTCTGACATTGAAAAATCTGAGAGAACAACGGCACTTCTGTCGTTCTACACATAATTTATATCAAATTATGTGTATATCAACTTTATATCAAATAATTTATATCATTTCAATCGTTCTTTGTCATGTGAACTATTTTTCTTGCGTACTTTATGGATTCAATGTCTGGGGATGAAAGATCCACGAGAATGACACTAGTGCCGTTATTGACATTGAAAAATCTGAGAGAACGACACAAGTGTCGTTATGAAAATAAACAGTTGCTTCTTCAGAACGACACAAGTGCCGTTACTGTGCCGATAAACTCGTATCGTTCTACCCATAAACTCGTAGATAAAAACCAGAAGAAGAAATGTTGATATACGGTAAGAATGAAAAACAGCCAATATCCGGTATGAACACCTCAAATACGGTATTTTCAATTAAACTTAAAATCCGATATGCAGGAGCTTAGGTTGAAATACGGTAAGTTCAAATTTTTCATATCCGGTATGTGTAAAAAAGATGAAATCCGATATGAAGCTTTCAAATACGGTAAGTGTTGAAAAATCGGTAAGTTGAAATACGGTATGCAACAAAACAGATATCCGGTTAGTGCAAAAAACCAAATACGGTAAGCACAAAGTTGTTGATATCCGGTATGTGCACCTCAAATCCGATATTTTCAGTTAACCTCATATACAGTATGTACATCTAATATCCAGTAAGCCGTTTTTACTTGTTTATAAAAGTCCATGAGAATGACAGTAGTGCCGTTTCTGACATTGGAAAAATCTGAGAGAACAACGGCACTTCTGTCGTTCTACACATAATTTATATCAAATTATGTGTATATCAACTTTATATCAAATAATTTATATCATTTCAATCGTTCTTTGTCATGTGAACTATTTTTCTTGCGTACTTTATGGATTCAATGTCTGAGGATGAAAGATCCACGAGAATGACACTAGTGCCGTTATTGACATTGAAAAATCTGAGAGAACGACACAAGTGTCGTTATGAAAATAAACAGTTGCTTCTTCAGAACGACACAAGTGCCGTTACTGTGCCGATAAACTCGTATCGTTCTACCCATAAACTCGTACATAAAAACCAGAAGAAGAAATGTTGATATAGGGTAAGAATGAAAAACAGCCAATATCCGGTATGAACACCTCAAATACGGTATTTTCAATTAAACTTAAAATCCGATATGCAGGAGCTTAGGTTGAAATACGGTAAGTTCAAATTTTTCATATCCGGTATGTGTAAAAAAGATGAAATCCGATATGAAGCTTTCAAATACGGTAAGTGTTGAAAAATCGGTAAGTTGAAATACGGTATGCAACAAAACAGAAATCCAGTTAGTTCAAAAAACCAAATACGGTAAGCACAAAGTTGTTGATATCCGGTATGTGCACCTCAAATCCGGTATTTTCAGTTAACCTCATATACAGTATGTACATCTAATATCCAGTAAGCCGTTTTACTTGTTATAAAAGTCCATGAGAATGACAGTAGTGCCGTTTCTGACATTGAAAAATCTGAGAGAACAACGGCACTTCTGTCGTTCTACACATAATTTATATCAAATTATGTGTATATCAACTTTATATCAAATAATTTATATCATTTCAATCGTTCTTTGTCATGTGAACTATTTTTCTTGCGTACTTTATGGATTCAATGTCTGAGGATGAAAGATCCACGAGAATGACACTAGTGCCGTTATTGACATTGAAAAATCTGAGAGAACGACACAAGTGTCGTTATGAAAATAAACAGTTGCTTCTTCAGAACGACACAAGTGCCGTTACTGTGCCGATAAACTCGTATCGTTCTACCCATAAACTCGTACATAAAAACCAGAAGAAGAAATGTTGATATAGGGTAAGAATGAAAAACAGCCAATATCCGGTATGAACACCTCAAATACGGTATTTTCAATTAAACTTAAAATCCGATATGCAGGAGCTTAGGTTGAAATACGGTAAGTTCAAATTTTTCATATCCTGTATGTGTAAAAAAGATGAAATCCGATATGAAGCTTTCAAATACGGTAAGTGTTGAAAAATCGGTAAGTTGAAATACGGTATGCAACAAAACAGAAATCCAGTTAGTTCAAAAAACCAAATACGGTAAGCACAAAGTTGTTGATATCCGGTATGTGCACCTCAAATCCGGTATTTTTAGTTAACCTCATATACAGTATGTACATCTAATATCCAGTAAGCCGTTTTACTTGTTATAAAAGTCCATGAGAATGACAGTAGTGCCGTTTCTGACATTGAAAAATCTGAGAGAACAACGGCACTTCTGTCGTTCTACACATAATTTATATCAAATTATGTGTATATCAACTTTATATCAAATAATTTATATCATTTCAATCGTTCTTTGTCATGTGAACTATTTTTTCTTGCGTACTTTATGGATTCAATGTCTGGGGATGAAAGATCCACGAGAATGACACTAGTGCCGTTATTGACATTGAAAAATCTGAGAGAACGACACAAGTGTCGTTATGAAAATAAACAGTTGCTTCTTCAGAACGACACAAGTGCCGTTACTGTGCCGATAAACTCGTATCGTTCTACCCATAAACTCGTAGATAAAAACCAGAAGAAGAAATGTTGATATACGGTAAGAATGAAAAACAGCCAATATCCGGTATGAACACCTCAAATACGGTATTTTCAATTAAACTTAAAATCCGATATGCAGGAGCTTAGGTTGAAATACGGTAAGTTCAAATTTTTCATATCCGGTATGTGTAAAAAAGATGAAATCCGATATGAAGCTTTCAAATACGTTAAGTGTTGAAAAATCGGTAAGTTGAAATACGGTATGCAACAAAACAGAAATTCGGTTAGTGCAAAAAACCAAATACGGTAAGCACAAAGTTGTTGATATCCGGTATGTGCACCTCAAATCCGGTATTTTCAGTTAACCTCATATACAGTATGTACATCTAATATCCAGTAAGCCGTTTTACTTGTTATAAAAGTCCATGAGAATGACAGTAGTGCCGTTTCTGACATTGAAAAATCTGAGAGAACAACGGCACTTCTGTCGTTCTACACATAATTTATATCAAATTATGTGTATATCAACTTTATATCAAATAATTTATATCATTTCAATCGTTCTTTGTCATGTGAACTATTTTTTTCTTGCGTACTTTATGGATTCAATGTCTGAGGATGAAAGATCCACGAGAATGACACTAGTGCCGTTATTGACATTGAAAAATCTGAGAGAACGACACAAGTGTCGTTATGAAAATAAACAGTTGCTTCTTCAGAACGACACAAGTGCCGTTACTGTGCCGATAAACTCGTATCGTTCTACCCATAAACTCGTACATAAAAACCAGAAGAAGAAATGTTGATATAGGGTAAGAATGAAAAACAGCCAATATCCGGTATGAACACCTCAAATACGGTATTTTCAATTAAACTTAAAATCCGATATGCAGGAGCTTAGGTTGAAATACGGTAAGTTCAAATTTTTCATATCCTGTATGTGTAAAAAAGATGAAATCCGATATGAAGCTTTCAAATACGGTAAGTGTTGAAAAATCGGTAAGTTGAAATACGGTATGCAACAAAACAGAAATCCAGTTAGTTCAAAAAACCAAATACGGTAAGCACCAAGTTGTTGATATCCGGTATGTGCACCTCAAATCCGGTATTTTTAGTTAACCTCATATACAGTATGTACATCTAATATCCAGTAAGCCGTTTTACTTGTTATAAAAGTCCATGAGAATGACAGTAGTGCCGTTTCTGACATTGAAAAATCTGAGAGAACAACGGCACTTCTGTCGTTCTACACATAATTTATATCAAATTATGTGTATATCAACTTTATATCAAATAATTTATATCATTTCAATCGTTCTTTGTCATGTGAACTATTTTTCTTGCGTACTTTATGGATTCAATGTCTGGGGATGAAAGATCCACGAGAATGACACTAGTGCCGTTATTGACATTGAAAAAAATCTGAGAGAACGACACAAGTGTCGTTATGAAAATAAACAGTTGCTTCTTCAGAACGACACAAGTGCCGTTACTGTGCCGATAAACTCGTATCGTTCTACCCATAAACTCGTAGATAAAAACCAGAAGAAGAAATGTTGATATACGGTAAGAATGAAAAACAGCCAATATCCGGTATGAACACCTCAAATACGGTATTTTCAATTAAACTTAAAATCCGATATGCAGGAGCTTAGGTTGAAATACGGTAAGTTCAAATTTTTCATATCCGGTATGTGTAAAAAAGATGAAATCCGATATGAAGCTTTCAAATACGTTAAGTGTTGAAAAATCGGTAAGTTGAAATACGGTATGCAACAAAACAGAAATTCGGTTAGTGCAAAAAACCAAATACGGTAAGCACAAAGTTGTTGATATCCGGTATGTGCACCTCAAATCCGGTATTTTCAGTTAACCTCATATACAGTATGTACATCTAATATCCAGTAAGCCGTTTTACTTGTTATAAAAGTCCATGAGAATGACAGTAGTGCCGTTTCTGACATTGAAAAATCTGAGAGAACAACGGCACTTCTGTCGTTCTACACATAATTTATATCAAATTATGTGTATATCAACTTTATATCAAATAATTTATATCATTTCAATCGTTCTTTGTCATGTGAACTATTTTTCTTGCGTACTTTATGGATTCAATGTCTGAGGATGAAAGATCCACGAGAATGACACTAGTGCCATTATTGACATTGAAAAATCTGAGAGAACGACACAAGTGTCGTTATGAAAATAAAACAGTTGCTTCTTCAGAACGACACAAGTGCCGTTACTGTGCCGATAAACTCGTATCGTTCTACCCATAAACTCGTACATAAAAAACCAGAAGAAGAAATGTTGATATAGGGTAAGAATGAAAAACAGCCAATATCCGGTATGAACACCTCAAATACGGTATTTTCAATTAAACTTAAAATCCGATATGCAGGAGCTTAGGTTGAAATACGGTAAGTTCAAATTTTTCATATCCTGTATGTGTAAAAAAGATGAAATCCGATATGAAGCTTTCAAATACGGTAAGTGTTGAAAAATCGGTAAGTTGAAATACGGTCTGCAACAAAACAGAAATCCAGTTAGTGCAAAAAACCAAATACGGTAAGCACAAAGTTGTTGATATCCGGTATGTGCACCTCAAATCCGGTATTTTTAGTTAACCTCATATACAGTATGTACATCTAATATCCAGTAAGCCGTTTTACTTGTTATAAAAGTCCATGAGAATGACAGTAGTGCCGTTTCTGACATTGAAAAATCTGAGAGAACAACGGCACTTCTGTCGTTCTACACATAATTTATATCAAATTATGTGTATATCAACTTTATATCAAATAATTTATATCATTTCAATCGTTCTTTGTCATGTGAACTATTTTTCTTGCGTACTTTATGGATTCAATGTCTGGGGATGAAAGATCCACGAGAATGACACTAGTGCCGTTATTGACATTGAAAAATCTGAGAGAACGACACAAGTGTCGTTATGAAAATAAACAGTTGCTTCTTCAGAACGACACAAGTGCCGTTACTGTGCCGATAAACTCGTATCGTTCTACCCATAAACTCGTAGATAAAAACCAGAAGAAGAAATGTTGATATACGGTAAGAATGAAAAACAGCCAATATCCGGTATGAACACCTCAAATACGGTATTTTCAATTAAACTTAAAATCCGATATGCAGGAGCTTAGGTTGAAATACGGTAAGTTCAAATTTTTCATATCCGGTATGTGTAAAAAAGATGAAATCCGATATGAAGCTTTCAAATACGTTAAGTGTTGAAAAATCGGTAAGTTGAAATACGGTATGCAACAAAACAGAAATTCGGTTAGTGCAAAAAACCAAATACGGTAAGCACAAAGTTGTTGATATCCGGTATGTGCACCTCAAATCCGGTATTTTCAGTTAACCTCATATACAGTATGTACATCTAATATCCAGTAAGCCGTTTTACTTGTTATAAAAGTCCATGAGAATGACAGTAGTGCCGTTTCTGACATTGAAAAATCTGAGAGAACAACGGCACTTCTGTCGTTCTACACATAATTTATATCAAATTATGTGTATATCAACTTTATATCAAATAATTTATATCATTTCAATCGTTCTTTGTCATGTGAACTATTTTTCTTGCGTACTTTATGGATTCAATGTCTGAGGATGAAAGATCCACGAGAATGACACTAGTGCCGTTATTGACATTGAAAAATCTGAGAGAACGACACAAGTGTCGTTATGAAAATAAACAGTTGCTTCTTCAGAACGACACAAGTGCCGTTACTGTGCCGATAAACTCGTATCGTTCTACCCAAAAACTCGTACAAAAAAACCAGAAGAAGAAATGTTGATATAGGGTAAGAATGAAAAACAGCCAATATCCGATATGAACACCTCAAATACGGTATTTTCAATTAAACTTAAAATCCGATATGCAGGATCTTAGGTTGAAATACGGTAAGTTCAAATTTTTCATATCCGGTATGTGTAAAAAAGATGAAATCCGATATGAAGCTTTCAAATACGGTAAGTTTTGAAAAATCGGTAAGTTGAAATACGGTATGCAACAAAACAGAAATTCGGTTAGTGCAAAAAACCAAATACGGTAAGCACAAAGTTGTTGATATCCGGTATGTGCACCTCAAATCCGGTATTTTCAGTTAACCTCATATACAGTATGTACATCTAATATCCAGTAAGCCGTTTTACTTGTTATAAAAGTCCATGAGAATGACAATAGTGCCGTTTCTGACATTGAAAAATCTGAGAGAACAACGGCACTTCTGTCGTTCTACACATAATTTATATCAAATTATGTGTATATCAACTTTATATCAAATAATTTATATCATTTCAATCGTTCTTTGTCATGTGAACTATTTTTCTTGCGTACTTTATGGATTCAATGTCTGAGGATGAAAGATCCACGAGAATGACACTAGTGCCGTTATTGACATTTAAAAATCTGAGAGAACGACACAAGTGTCGTTATGAAAATAAACAGTTGCTTCTTCAGAACGACACAAGTGCCGTTACTGTGCCGATAAACTCGTATCGTTCTACCCATAAACTCGTATATAAAAACCAGAAGAAGAAAGGTTGATATACGGTAAGAATGAAAAACAGCCAATATCCGGTATGAACACCTCAAATACGGTATTTTCAATTAAACTTAAAATCCGATATCCAGGAGCTTAGGTTGAAATACGGTAAGTTCAAATTTTTCATATCCGGTATGTGTAAAAAAGATGAAATCCGATATGAAGCTTTCAAATACGGTAAGTGTTTGAAAAATCGGTAAGTTGAAATACGGTATGCAACAAAACAGAAATCCGGTTAGTGCAAAAAACCAAATACGGTAAGCACAAAGTTGTTGATATCCGGTATGTGCACCTCAAATCCGGTATTTTTAGTTAACCTCATATACAGTATGTACATCTAATATCCAGTAAGCCGTTTTACTTGTTATAAAAGTCCATGAGAATGACAGTAGTGCCGTTTCTGACATTGAAAAATCTGAGAGAACAACGGCACTTCTGTCGTTTTACACATAATTTATATCAAATTATGTGTATATCAACTTTATATCAAATAATTTATATCATTTCAATCGTTCTTTGTCATGTGAACTATTTTTCTTGCGTACTTTATGGATTCAATGTCTGAGGATGAAAGATCCACGAGAATGACACTAGTGCCGTTATTGACATTGAAAAATCTGAGAGAACGACACACAAGTGTCGTTATGAAAATAAACAGTTGCTTCTTCAGAACGACACAAGTGCCGTTACTGTGCCGATAAACTCGTATCGTTCTACCCATAAACTCGTACATAAAAACCAGAAGAAGAAAGTGTTGATATACGGTAAGAATGAAAAACAGCCAATATCCGGTATGAACACCTCAAATACGGTATTTTCAATTAAACTTAAAATCCGATATGCAGGAGCTTAGGTTGAAATACGGTAAGTTCAAATTTTTCATATCCGGTATGTGTAAAAAAGATGAAATCCGATATGAAGCTTTCAAATACGGTAAGTGTTGAAAAATCGGTAAGTTGAAATACGGTATGCAACAAAACAGAAATCCGGTTAGTGCAAAAAAAAACCAAATACGGTAAGCACAAAGTTGTTGATATCCGGTATGTGCACCTCAAATCCGGTATTTTTAGTTAACCTCATATACAGTATGTACATCTAATATCCAGTAAGCCGTTTTACTTGTTATAAAAGTCCATGAGAATGACAGTAGTGCCGTTTCTGACATTGAAAAAATCTGAGAGAACAACGGCACTTCTGTCGTTCTACACATAATTTATATCAAATTATGTGTATATCAACTTTATATCAAATAATTTATATCATTTCAATCGTTCTTTGTCATGTGAACTATTTTTCTTGCGTACTTTATGGATTCAATGTCTGAGGATGAAAGATCCACGAGAATGACACTAGTGCCGTTATTGACATTGAAAAATCTGAGAGAACGACACAAGTGTCGTTATGAAAATAAACAGTTGCTTCTTCAGAACGACACAAGTGCCGTTACTGTGCCGATAAACTCGTATCGTTCTACCCATAAACTCGTAGATAAAAACCAGAAGAAGAAATGTTGATATACGGTAAGAATGAAAAACAGCCAATATCCGGTATGAACACCTCAAATACGGTATTTTCAATTAAACTTAAAATCCGATATGCAGGAGCTTAGGTTGAAATACGGTAAGTTCAAATTTTTCATATCCGGTATGTGTAAAAAAGATGAAATCCGATATGAAGCTTTCAAATACGTTAAGTGTTGAAAAATCGGTAAGTTGAAATACGGTATGCAACAAAACAGAAATTCGGTTAGTGCAAAAAAACAAAATACGGTAAGCACAAAGTTGTTGATATCCGGTATGTGCACCTCAAATCCGGTATTTTCAGTTAACCTCATATACAGTATGTACATCTAATATCCAGTAAGCCGTTTTACTTGTTATAAAAGTCCATGAGAATGACAGTAGTGCCGTTTCTGACATTGAAAAATCTGAGAGAACAACGGCACTTCTGTCGTTCTACACATAATTTATATCAAATTATGTGTATATCAACTTTATATCAAATAATTTATATCATTTCAATCGTTCTTTGTCATGTGAACTATTTTTCTTGCGTACTTTATGGATTCAATGTCTGAGGATGAAAGATCCACGAGAATGACACTAGTGCCGTTATTGACATTGAAAAATCTGAGAGAACGACACAAGTGTCGTTATGAAAATAAACAGTTGCTTCTTCAGAACGACACAAGTGCCGTTACTGTGCCGATAAACTCGTATCGTTCTACCCAAAAACTCGTACAAAAAAACCAGAAGAAGAAATGTTGATATAGGGTAAGAATGAAAAACAGCCAATATCCGGTATGAACACCTCAAATACGGTATTTTTCAATTAAACTTAAAATCCGATATGCAGGATCTTAGGTTGAAATACGGTAAGTTCAAATTTTTCATATCCGGTATGTGTAAAAAAGATGAAATCCGATATGAAGCTTTCAAATACGGTAAGTTTTGAAAAATCGGTAAGTTGAAATACGGTATGCAACAAAACAGAAATTCGGTTAGTGCAAAAAACCAAATACGGTAAGCACAAAGTTGTTGATATCCGGTATGTGCACCTCAAATCCGGTATTTTCAGTTAACCTCATATACAGTATGTACATCTAATATCCAGTAAGCCGTTTTACTTGTTATATAAAAGTCCATGAGAATGACAGTAGTGCCGTTTCTGACATTGAAAAATCTGAGAGAACAACGGCACTTCTGTCGTTCTACACATAATTTTATATCAAATTATGTGTATATCAACTTTATATCAAATAATTTATATCATTTCAATCGTTCTTTGTCATGTGAACTATTTTTCTTGCGTACTTTATGGATTCAATGTCTGAGGATGAAAGATCCACGAGAATGACACTAGTGCCGTTATTGACATTTAAAAATCTGAGAGAACGACACAAGTGTCGTTATGAAAATAAACAGTTGCTTCTTCAGAACGACACAAGTGCCGTTACTGTGCCGATAAACTCGTATCGTTCTACCCATAAACTCGTATATAAAAACCAGAAGAAGAAAGGTTGATATACGGTAAGAATGAAAAACAGCCAATATCCGGTATGAACACCTCAAATACGGTATTTTCAATTAAACTTAAAATCCGATATGCAGGAGCTTAGGTTGAAATACGGTAAGTTCAAATTTTTCATATCCGGTATGTGTAAAAAAGATGAAATCCGATATGAAGCTTTCAAATACGGTAAGTGTTGAAAAATCGGTAAGTTGAAATACGGTATGCAACAAAACAGAAATCCGGTTAGTGCAAAAAAAAAACCAAATACGGTAAGCACAAAGTTGTTGATATCCGGTATGTGCACCTCAAATCCGGTATTTTTAGTTAACCTCATATACAGTATGTACATCTAATATCCAGTAAGCCGTTTTACTTGTTATAAAAGTCCATGAGAATGACAGTAGTGCCGTTTCTGACATTGAAAAATCTGAGAGAACAACGGCACTTCTGTCGTTTTACACATAATTTATATCAAATTATGTGTATATCAACTTTATATCAAATAATTTATATCATTTCAATCGTTCTTTGTCATGTGAACTATTTTTCTTGCGTACTTTATGGATTCAATGTCTGAGGATGAAAGATCCACGAGAATGACACTAGTGCCGTTATTGACATTGAAAAATCTGAGAGAACGACACAAGTGTCGTTATGAAAATAAACAGTTGCTTCTTCAGAACGAAACAAGTGCCGTTACTGTGCCGATAAACTCGTATCGTTCTACCCATAAACTCGTACATAAAAACCAGAAGAAGAAGTGTTGATATAGGGTAAGAATGAAAAACAGCCAATATCCGGTATGAACACCTCAAATACGGTATTTTCAATTAAACTTAAAATCCGATATGCAGGAGCTTAGGTTGAAATACGGTAAGTTCAAATTTTTCATATCCTGTATGTGTAAAAAAGATGAAATCCGATATGAAGCTTTCAAATACGGTAAGTTTGAAAAATCGGTAAGTTGAAATACGGTATGCAACAAAACAGAAATCCGGTTAGTGCAAAAAAACCAAATACGGTAAGCACAAAGTTGTTGATATCCGGTATGTGCACCTCAAATCCGGTATTTTCAGTTAACCTCATATACAGTATGTACATCTAATATCCAGTAAGCCGTTTTACTTGTTATAAAAGTCCATGAGAATGACAGTAGTGCCGTTTCTGACATTGAAAAATCTGAGAGAACAACGGCACTTCTGTCGTTCTACACATAATTTATATCAAATTATGTGTATATCAACTTTATATCAAATAATTTATATCATTTCAATCGTTCTTTGTCATGTGAACTATTTTTCTTGCGTACTTTATGGATTCAATGTCTGAGGATGAAAGATCCACGAGAATGACACTAGTGCCGTTATTGACATTGAAAAATCTGAGAGAACGACACAAGTGTCGTTATGAAAATAAACAGTTGCTTCTTCAGAACGACACAAGTGCCGTTACTGTGCCGATAAACTCGTATCGTTCTACCCATAAACTCGTATATAAAAACCAGAAGAAGAAATGTTGATATACGGTAAGAATGAAAAACAGCCAATATCCGGTATGAACACCTCAAATACGGTATTTTCAATTAAACTTAAAATCCGATATGCAGGAGCTTAGGTTGAAATACGGTAAGTTCAAATTTTTCATATCCGGTATGTGTAAAAAAGATGAAATCCGATATGAAGCTTTCAAATACGGTAAGTGTTGAAAAATCGGTAAGTTGAAATACGGTATGCAACAAAACAGAAATCCGGTTAGTGCAAAAAAACCAAATACGGTAAGCACAAAGTTGTTGATATCCGGTATGTGCACCTCAAATCCGGTATTTTCAGTTAACCTCATATACAGTATGTACATCTAATATCCAGTAAGCCGTTTTACTTGTTATAAAAGTCCATGAGAATGACAGTAGTGCCGTTTCTGACATTGAAAAAATCTGAGAGAACAACGGCACTTCTGTCGTTCTACACATAATTTATATCAAATTATGTGTATATCAACTTTATATCAAATAATTTATATCATTTCTATCGTTCTTTGTCATGTGAACTATTTTTCTTGCGTACTTTATGGATTCAATGTCTGAGGATGAAAGATCCACGAGAATGACACTAGTGCCGTTATTGACATTGAAAAATCTGAGAGAACGACACAAGTGTCGTTATGAAAATAAACAGTTGCTTCTTCAGAACGACACAAGTGCCGTTACTGTGCCGATAAACTCGTATCGTTCTACCCATAAACTCGTACAAAAAAACCAGAAGAAGAAATGTTGATATACGGTAAGAATGAAAAACAGCCAATATCCGGTATGAACACCTCAAATACGGTATTTTCAATTAAACTTAAAATCCGATATGCAGGATCTTAGGTTGAAATACGGTAAGTTCAAATTTTTCATATCCGGTATGTGTAAAAAAGATGAAATCCGATATGAAGCTTTCAAATACGGTAAGTTTTGAAAAATCGGTAAGTTGAAATACGGTATGCAACAAAACAGAAATCCGGTTAGTGCAAAAAACCAAATACGGTAAGCACAAAGTTGTTGATATCCGGTATGTGCACCTCAAATCCGGTATTTTCAGTTAACCTCATATACAGTATGTACATCTAATATCCAGTAAGCCGTTTTACTTGTTATAAAAGTCCATGAGAATGACAGTAGTGCCGTTTCTGACATTGAAAAATCTGAGAGAACAACGGCACTTCTGTCGTTCTACACATAATTTATATCAAATTATGTGTATATCAACTTTATATCAAATAATTTATATCATTTCAATCGTTCTTTGTCATGTGAACTATTTTTCTTGCGTACTTTATGGATTCAATGTCTGAGGATGAAAGATCCACGAGAATGACACTAGTGCCGTTATTGACATTGAAAAATCTGAGAGAACGACACGACACAAGTGTCGTTATGAAAATAAACAGTTGCTTCTTCAGAACGACACAAGTGCCGTTACTGTGCCGATAAACTCGTATCGTTCTACCCATAAACTCGTATATAAAAACCAGAAGAAGAAAGGTTGATATACGGTAAGAATGAAAAACAGCCAATATCCGGTATGAACACCTCAAATACGGTATTTTCAATTAAACTTAAAATCCGATATGCAGGAGCTTAGGTTGAAATACGGTAAGTTCAAATTTTTCATATCCGGTATGTGTAAAAAAGATGAAATCCGATATGAAGCTTTCAAATACGGTAAGTGTTGAAAAATCGGTAAGTTGAAATACGGTATGCAACAAAACAGAAATCCGGTTAGTGCAAAAAACCAAATACGGTAAGCACAAAGTTGTTGATATCCGGTATGTGCACCTCAAATCCGGTATTTTTAGTTAACCTCATATACAGTATGTACATCTAATATCCAGTAAGCCGTTTTACTTGTTATAAAAGTCCATGAGAATGACAGTAGTGCCGTTTCTGACATTGAAAAATCTGAGAGAACAACGGCACTTCTGTCGTTTTACACATAATTTATATCAAATTATGTGTATATCAACTTTATATCAAATAATTTATATCATTTCAATCGTTCTTTGTCATGTGAACTATTTTTCTTGCGTACTTTATGGATTCAATGTCTGAGGATGAAAGATCCACGAGAATGACACTAGTGCCGTTATTGACATTGAAAAATCTGAGAGAACGACACAAGTGTCGTTATGAAAATAAACAGTTGCTTCTTCAGAACGACACAAGTGCCGTTACTGTGCCGATAAACTCGTATCGTTCTACCCATAAACTCGTATATAAAAACCAGAAGAAGAAATGTTGATATACGGTAAGAATGAAAAACAGCCAATATCCGGTATGAACACCTCAAATACGGTATTTTCAATTAAACTTAAAATCCGATATGCAGGAGCTTAGGTTGAAATACGGTAAGTTCAAATTTTTCATATCCGGTATGTGTAAAAAAGATGAAATCCGATATGAAGCTTTCAAATACGGTAAGTGTTGAAAAATCGGTAAGTTGAAATACGGTATGCAACAAAACAGAAATCCGGTTAGTGCAAAAAACCAAATACGGTAAGCACAAAGTTGTTGATATCCGGTATGTGCACCTCAAATCCGGTATTTTCAGTTAACCTCATATACAGTATGTACATCTAATATCCAGTAAGCCGTTTTACTTGTTATAAAAGTCCATGAGAATGACAGTAGTGCCGTTTCTGACATTGAAAAATCTGAGAGAACAACGGCACTTCTGTCGTTCTACACATAATTTATATCAAATTATGTGTATATCAACTTTATATCAAATAATTTATATCATTTCAATCGTTCTTTGTCATGTGAACTATTTTTCTTGCGTACTTTATGGATTCAATGTCTGAGGATGAAAGATCCACGAGAATGACACTAGTGCCGTTATTGACATTGAAAAATCTGAGAGAACGACACAAGTGTCGTTATGAAAATAAACAGTTGCTTCTTCAGAACGACACAAGTGCCGTTACTGTGCCGATAAACTCGTATCGTTCTACCCATAAACTCGTAGATAAAAACCAGAAGAAGAAATGTTGATATACGGTAAGAATGAAAAACAGCCAATATCCGGTATGAACACCTCAAATACGGTATTTTCAATTAAACTTAAAATCCGATATGCAGGATCTTAGGTTGAAATACGGTAAGTTCAAATTTTTCATATCCGGTATGTGTAAAAAAGATGAAATCCGATATGAAGCTTTCAAATACGGTAAGTTTTGAAAAATCGGTAAGTAGAAATACGGTATGCAACAAAACAGAAATCCGGTTAGTGCAAAAAACCAAATACGGTAAGCACAAAGTTGTTGATATCCGGTATGTGCACCTCAAATCCGGTATTTTTAGTTAACCTCATATACAGTATGTACATCTAATATCCAGTAAGCCGTTTTACTTGTTATAAAAGTCCATGAGAATGACAGTAGTGCCGTTTCTGACATTGAAAAATCTGAGAGAACAACGGCACTTCTGTCGTTCTACACATAATTTATATCAAATTATGTGTATATCAACTTTATATCAAATAATTTATATCATTTCAATCGTTCTTTGTCATGTGAACTATTTTTCTTGAGTACTTTATGGATTCAATGTCTGAGGATGAAAGATCCACGAGAATGACACTAGTGCCGTTATTGACATTGAAAAATCTGAGAGAACGACACAAGTGTCGTTATGAAAATAAACAGTTGCTTCTTCAGAACGACACAAGTGCCGTTACTGTGCCGATAAACTCGTATCGTTCTACCCATAAACTCGTACAAAAAACCAGAAGAAGAAATGTTGATATACGGTAAGAATGAAAAACAGCCAATATCCGGTATGAACACCTCAAATACGGTATTTTCAATTAAACTTAAAATCCGATATGCAGGATCTTAGGTTGAAATACGGTAAGTTCAAATTTTTCATATCCGGTATGTGTAAAAAAGATGAAATCCGATATGAAGCTTTCAAATACGGTAAGTGTTGAAAAATCGGTAAGTTGAAATACGGTATGCAACAAAACAGAAATCCGGTTAGTGCAAAAAACCAAATACGGTAAGCACAAAGTTGATGATATCCGGTATGTGCACCTCAAATCCAGTATTTTCAGTTAACCTCATATACAGTATGTACATCTAATATCCAGTAAGCCGTTTTACTTGTTATAAAAGTCCATGAGAATGACAGTAGTGCCGTTTCTGACATTGAAAAATCTGAGAGAACAACGGCACTTCTGTCGTTCTACACATAATTTATATCAAATTATGTGTATATCAACTTTATATCAAATAATTTATATCATTTCAATCGTTCTTTGTCATGTGAACTATTTTTCTTGCGTACTTTATGGATTCAATGTCTGAGGATGAAAGATCCACGAGAATGACACTAGTGCCGTTATTGACATTGAAAAATCTGAGAGAACGACACAAGTGTCGTTATGAAAATAAACAGTTGCTTCTTCAGAACGACACAAGTGCCGTTACTGTGCCGATAAACTCGTATCGTTCTACCCATAAACTCGTACAATAAAAACCAGAAGAAGAAATGTTGATATACGGTAAGAATGAAAAACAGCCAATATCCGGTATGAACACCTCAAATACGGTATTTTCAATTAAACTTAAAATCCGATATGCAGGAGCTTAGGTTGAAATACGGTAAGTTCAAATTTTTCATATCCGGTATGTGTAAAAAAGATGAAATCCGATATGAAGCTTTCAAATACGGTAAGTTTTGAAAAATCGGTAAGTTGAAATACGGTATGCAACAAAACAGAAATCCGGTTAGTGCAAAAAAACCAAATACGGTAAGCACAAAGTTGTTGATATCCGGTATGTGCACCTCAAATCCGGTATTTTCAGTTAACCTCATATACAGTATGTACATCTAATATCCAGTAAGCCGTTTTACTTGTTATAAAAGTCCATGAGAATGACAGTAGTGCCGTTTCTGACATTGAAAAATCTGAGAGAACAACGGCACTTCTGTCGTTCTACACATAATTTATATCAAATTATGTGTATATCAACTTTATATCAAATAATTTATATCATTTCAATCGTTCTTTGTCATGTGAACTATTTTTCTTGCGTACTTTATGGATTCAATGTCTGAGGATGAAAGATCCACGAGAATGACACTAGTGCCGTTATTGACATTGAAAAATCTGAGAGAACGACACAAGTGTCGTTATGAAAATAAACAGTTGCTTCTTCAGAACGACACAAGTGCCGTTACTGTGCCGATAAACTCGTATCGTTCTACCCATAAACTCGTATATAAAAACCAGAAGAAGAAATGTTGATATACGGTAAGAATGAAAAACAGCCAATATCCGGTATGAACACCTCAAATACGGTATTTTCAATTAAACTTAAAATCCGATATGCAGGAGCTTAGGTTGAAATACGGTAAGTTCAAATTTTTCATATCCGGTATGTGTAAAAAAGATGAAATCCGATATGAAGCTTTCAAATACGGTAAGTGTTGAAAAATCGGTAAGTTGAAATACGGTATGCAACAAAACAGAAATCCGGTTAGTGCAAAAAACCAAATACGGTAAGCACAAAGTTGTTGATATCCGGTATGTGCACCTCAAATCCGGTATTTTTCAGTTAACCTCATATACAATATCCAGTATGTACATCTAATATCCAGTAAGCCGTTTTACTTGTTATAAAAGTCCATGAGAATGACAGTAGTGCCGTTTCTGACATTGAAAAATCTGAGAGAACAACGGCACTTCTGTCGTTCTACACATAATTTATATCAAATTATGTGTATATCAACTTTATATCAAATAATTTATATCATTTCAATCGTTCTTTGTCATGTGAACTATTTTTCTTGCGTACTTTATGGATTCAATGTCTGAGGATGAAAGATCCACGAGAATGACACTAGTGCCGTTATTGACATTGAAAAATCTGAGAGAACGACACAAGTGTCGTTATGAAAATAAACAGTTGCTTCTTCAGAACGACACAAGTGCCGTTACTGTGCCGATAAACTCGTATCGTTCTACCCATAAACTCGTATATAAAAACCAGAAGAAGAAATGTTGATATACGGTAAGAATGAAAAACAGCCAATATCCGGTATGAACACCTCAAATACGGTATTTTCAATTAAACTTAAAATCCGATATGCAGGAGCTTAGGTTGAAATACGGTAAGTTCAAATTTTTCATATCCGGTATGTGTAAAAAAGATGAAATCCGATATGAAGCTTTCAAATACGGTAAGTGTTGAAAAATCGGTAAGTTGAAATACGGTATGCAACAAAACAGAAATCCGGTTAGTGCAAAAAACCAAATACGGTAAGCACAAAGTTGTTGATATCCGGTATGTGCACCTCAAATCCGGTATTTTCAGTTAACCTCATATACAGTATGTACATCTAATATCCAGTAAGCCGTTTTACTTGTTATAAAAGTCCATGAGAATGACAGTAGTGCCGTTTCTGACATTGAAAAATCTGAGAGAACAACGGCACTTCTGTCGTTCTACTACACATAATTTATATCAAATTATGTGTATATCAACTTTATATCAAATAATTTATATCATTTCAATCGTTCTTTGTCATGTGAACTATTTTTCTTGCGTACTTTATGGATTCAATGTCTGAGGATGAAAGATCCACGAGAATGACACTAGTGCCGTTATTGACATTGAAAAATCTGAGAGAACGACACAAGTGTCGTTATGAAAATAAACAGTTGCTTCTTCAGAACGACACAAGTGCCGTTACTGTGCCGATAAACTCGTATCGTTCTACCCATAAACTCGTAGATAAAAAACCAGAAGAAGAAATGTTGATATACGGTAAGAATGAAAAACAGCCAATATCCGGTATGAACACCTCAAATACGGTATTTTCAATTAAACTTAAAATCCGATATGCAGGAGCTTAGGTTGAAATACGGTAAGTTCAAATTTTTCATATCCGGTATGTGTAAAAAAGATGAAATCCGATATGAAGCTTTCAAATACGGTAAGTGTTGAAAAATCGGTAAGTTGAAATACGGTATGCAACAAAACAGAAATCCGGTTAGTGCAAAAAAACCAAATACGGTAAGCACAAAGTTGTTGATATCCGGTATGTGCACCTCAAATCCGGTATTTTCAGTTAACCTCATATACAGTATGTACATCTAATATCCAGTAAGCCGTTTTTTACTTGTTATAAAAGTCCATGAGAATGACAGTAGTGCCGTTTCTGACATTGAAAAATCTGAGAGAACAACGGCACTTCTGTCGTTCTACACATAATTTATATCAAATTATGTGTATATCAACTTTATATCAAATAATTTATATCATTTCAATCGTTCTTTGTCATGTGAACTATTTTTCTTGCGTACTTTATGGATTCAATGTCTGAGGATGAAAGATCCACGAGAATGACACTAGTGCCGTTATTGACATTGAAAAATCTGAGAGAACGACACAAGTGTCGTTATGAAAATAAACAGTTGCTTCTTCAGAACGACACAAGTGCCGTTACTGTGCCGATAAACTCGTATCGTTCTACCCATAAAACTCGTACAATAAAAACCAGAAGAAGAAATGTTGATATACGGTAAGAATGAAAAACAGCCAATATCCGGTATGAACACCTCAAATACGGTATTTTCAATTAAACTTAAAATCCGATATGCAGGAGCTTAGGTTGAAATACGGTAAGTTCAAATTTTTCATATCCGGTATGTGTAAAAAAGATGAAATCCGATATGAAGCTTTCAAATACGGTAAGTTTTGAAAAATCGGTAAGTTGAAATACGGTATGCAACAAAACAGAAATCCGGTTAGTGCAAAAAACCAAATACGGTAAGCACAAAGTTGTTGATATCCGGTATGTGCACCTCAAATCCGGTATTTTCAGTTAACCTCATATACAGTATGTACATCTAATATCCAGTAAGCCGTTTTACTTGTTATAAAAGTCCATGAGAATGACAGTAGTGCCGTTTCTGACATTGAAAAAAAAATCTGAGAGAACAACGGCACTTCTGTCGTTCTACACATAATTTATATCAAATTATGTGTATATCAACTTTATATCAAATAATTTATATCATTTCAATCGTTCTTTGTCATGTGAACTATTTTTCTTGCGTACTTTATGGATTCAATGTCTGAGGATGAAAGATCCACGAGAATGACACTAGTGCCGTTATTGACATTGAAAAATCTGAGAGAACGACACAAGTGTCGTTATGAAAATAAACAGTTGCTTCTTCAGAACGACACAAGTGCCGTTACTGTGCCGATAAACTCGTATCGTTCTACCCATAAACTCGTATATAAAAACCAGAAGAAGAAAGGTTGATATACGGTAAGAATGAAAAACAGCCAATATCCGGTATGAACACCTCAAATACGGTATTTTCAATTAAACTTAAAATCCGATATGCAGGAGCTTAGGTTGAAATACGGTAAGTTCAAATTTTTCATATCCGGTATGTGTAAAAAAGATGAAATCCGATATGAAGCTTTCAAATACGGTAAGTGTTGAAAAATCGGTAAGTTGAAATACGGTATGCAACAAAACAGAAATCCGGTTAGTGCAAAAAACCAAATACGGTAAGCACAAAGTTGTTGATATCCGGTATGTGCACCTCAAATCCGGTATTTTTAGTTAACCTCATATACAGTATGTACATCTAATATCCAGTAAGCCGTTTTACTTGTTATAAAAGTCCATGAGAATGACAGTAGTGCCGTTTCTGACATTGAAAAATCTGAGAGAACAACGGCACTTCTGTCGTTCTACACATAAATTTATATCAAATTATGTGTATATCAACTTTATATCAAATAATTTATATCATTTCAATCGTTCTTTGTCATGTGAACTATTTTTCTTGCGTACTTTATGGATTCAATGTCTGAGGATGAAAGATCCACGAGAATGACACTAGTGCCGTTATTGACATTGAAAAATCTGAGAGAACGACACAAGTGTCGTTATGAAAATAAACAGTTGCTTCTTCAGAACGACACAAGTGCCGTTACTGTGCCGATAAACTCGTATCGTTCTACCCATAAACTCGTAGATAAAAACCAGAAGAAGAAATGTTGATATACGGTAAGAATGAAAAACAGCCAATATCCGGTATGAACACCTCAAATACGGTATTTTCAATTAAACTTAAAATCCGATATGCAGGAGCTTAGGTTGAAATACGGTAAGTTCAAATTTTTCATATCCGGTATGTGTAAAAAAGATGAAATCCGATATGAAGCTTTCAAATACGGTAAGTTTTGAAAAATCGGTAAGTTGAAATACGGTATGCAACAAAACAGAAATCCGGTTAGTGCAAAAAACCAAATACGGTAAGCACAAAGTTGTTGATATCCGGTATGTGCACCTCAAATCCGGTATTTTCAGTTAACCTCATATACAGTATGTACATCTAATATCCAGTAAGCCGTTTTACTTGTTATAAAAGTCCATGAGAATGACAGTAGTGCCGTTTCTGACATTGAAAAATCTGAGAGAACAACGGCACTTCTGTCGTTCTACACATAATTTATATCAAATTATGTGTATATCAACTTTATATCAAATAATTTATATCATTTCAATCGTTCTTTGTCATGTGAACTATTTTTCTTGCGTACTTTATGGATTCATGGATTCAATGTCTGAGGATGAAAGATCCACGAGAATGACACTAGTGCCGTTATTGACATTGAAAAATCTGAGAGAACGACACAAGTGTCGTTATGAAAATAAACAGTTGCTTCTTCAGAACGACACAAGTGCCGTTACTGTGCCGATAAACTCGTATCGTTCTACCCATAAACTCGTATATAAAAACCAGAAGAAGAAATGTTGATATACGGTAAGAATGAAAAACAGCCAATATCCGGTATGAACACCTCAAATACGGTATTTTCAATTAAACTTAAAATCCGATATGCAGGAGCTTAGGTTGAAATACGGTAAGTTCAAATTTTTCATATCCGGTATGTGTAAAAAAGATGAAATCCGATATGAAGCTTTCAAATACGGTAAGTGTTGAAAAATCGGTAAGTTGAAATACGGTATGCAACAAAACAGAAATCCGGTTAGTGCAAAAAACCAAATACGGTAAGCACAAAGTTGTTGATATCCGGTATGTGCACCTCAAATCCGGTATTTTTCAGTTAACCTCATATACAGTATGTACATCTAATATCCAGTAAGCCGTTTTACTTGTTATAAAAGTCCATGAGAATGACAGTAGTGCCGTTTCTGACATTGAAAAATCTGAGAGAACAACGGCACTTCTGTCGTTCTACACATAATTTATATCAAATTATGTGTATATCAACTTTATATCAAAATAATTTATATCATTTCAATCGTTCTTTGTCATGTGAACTATTTTTCTTGCGTACTTTATGGATTCAATGTCTGAGGATGAAAGATCCACGAGAATGACACTAGTGCCGTTATTGACATTGAAAAATCTGAGAGAACGACACAAGTGTCGTTATGAAAATAAACAGTTGCTTCTTCAGAACGACACAAGTGCCGTTACTGTGCCGATAAACTCGTATCGTTCTACCCATAAACTCGTATATAAAAACCAGAAGAAGAAATGTTGATATACGGTAAGAATGAAAAACAGCCAATATCCGGTATGAACACCTCAAATACGGTATTTTCAATTAAACTTAAAATCCGATATGCAGGAGCTTAGGTTGAAATACGGTAAGTTCAAATTTTTCATATCCGGTATGTGTAAAAAAGATGAAATCCGATATGAAGCTTTCAAATACGGTAAGTGTTGAAAAATCGGTAAGTTGAAATACGGTATGCAACAAAACAGAAATCCGGTTAGTGCAAAAAACCAAATACGGTAAGCACAAAGTTGTTGATATCCGGTATGTGCACCTCAAATCCGGTATTTTCAGTTAACCTCATATACAGTATGTACATCTAATATCCAGTAAGCCGTTTTACTTGTTATAAAAGTCCATGAGAATGACAGTAGTGCCGTTTCTGACATTGAAAAATCTGAGAGAACAACGGCACTTCTGTCGTTCTACACATAATTTATATCAAATTATGTGTATATCAACTTTATATCAAATAATTTATATCATTTCAATCGTTCTTTGTCATGTGAACTATTTTTTCTTGCGTACTTTATGGATTCAATGTCTGAGGATGAAAGATCCACGAGAATGACACTAGTGCCGTTATTGACATTTAAAAATCTGAGAGAACGACACAAGTGTCGTTATGAAAATAAACAGTTGCTTCTTCAGAACGACACAAGTGCCGTTACTGTGCCGATAAACTCGTATCGTTCTACCCATAAACTCGTATATAAAAAAACCAGAAGAAGAAATGTTGATATACGGTAAGAATGAAAAACAGCCAATATCCGGTATGAACACCTCAAATACGGTATTTTCAATTAAACTTAAAATCCGATATGCAGGAGCTTAGGTTGAAATACGGTAAGTTCAAATTTTTCATATCCGGTATGTGTAAAAAAGATGAAATCCGATATGAAGCTTTCAAATACGGTAAGTGTTGAAAAATCGGTAAGTTGAAATACGGTATGCAACAAAACAGAAATCCGGTTAGTGCAAAAAACCAAATACGGTAAGCACAAAGTTGTTGATATCCGGTATGTGCACCTCAAATCCGGTATTTTCAGTTAACCTCATATACAGTATGTATGTACATCTAATATCCAGTAAGCCGTTTTACTTGTTATAAAAGTCCATGAGAATGACAGTAGTGCCGTTTCTGACATTGAAAAAATCTGAGAGAACAACGGCACTTCTGTCGTTCTACACATAATTTATATCAAATTATGTGTATATCAACTTTATATCAAATAATTTATATCATTTCAATCGTTCTTTGTCATGTGAACTATTTTTCTTGCGTACTTTATGGATTCAATGTCTGAGGATGAAAGATCCACGAGAATGACACTAGTGCCGTTATTGACATTGAAAAATCTGAGAGAACGACACAAGTGTCGTTATGAAAATAAACAGTTGCTTCTTCAGAACGACACAAGTGCCGTTACTGTGCCGATAAACTCGTATCGTTCTACCCATAAACTCGTATATAAAAACCAGAAGAAGAAAAGGTTGATATACGGTAAGAATGAAAAAACAGCCAATATCCGGTATGAACACCTCAAATACGGTATTTTCAATTAAACTTAAAATCCGATATGCAGGAGCTTAGGTTGAAATACGGTAAGTTCAAATTTTTCATATCCGGTATGTGTAAAAAAGATGAAATCCGATATGAAGCTTTCAAATACGGTAAGTGTTGAAAAATCGGTAAGTTGAAATACGGTATGCAACAAAACAGAAATCCGGTTAGTGCAAAAAAACCAAATACGGTAAGCACAAAGTTGTTGATATCCGGTATGTGCACCTCAAATCCGGTATTTTCAGTTAACCTCATATACAGTATGTACATCTAATATCCAGTAAGCCGTTTTACTTGTTATAAAAGTCCATGAGAATGACAGTAGTGCCGTTTCTGACATTGAAAAATCTGAGAGAACAACGGCACTTCTGTCGTTTTTACACATAATTTATATCAAATTATGTGTATATCAACTTTATATCAAATAATTTATATCATTTCAATCGTTCTTTGTCATGTGAACTATTTTTCTTGCGTACTTTATGGATTCAATGTCTGAGGATGAAAGATCCACGAGAATGACACTAGTGCCGTTATTGACATTGAAAAATCTGAGAGAACGACACAAGTGTCGTTATGAAAATAAACAGTTGCTTCTTCAGAACGACACAAGTGCCGTTACTGTGCCGATAAACTCGTATCGTTCTACCCATAAACTCGTAGATAAAAAAACCAGAAGAAGAAATGTTGATATACGGTAAGAATGAAAAACAGCCAATATCCGGTATGAACACCTCAAATACGGTATTTTCAATTAAACTTAAAATCCGATATGCAGGAGCTTAGGTTGAAATACGGTAAGTTCAAATTTTTCATATCCGGTATGTGTAAAAAAGATGAAATCCGATATGAAGCTTTCAAATACGGTAAGTGTTTGAAAAATCGGTAAGTTGAAATACGGTATGCAACAAAACAGAAAATCCGGTTAGTGCAAAAAACCAAATACGGTAAGCACAAAGTTGTTGATATCCGGTATGTGCACCTCAAATCCGGTATTTTCAGTTAACCTCATATACAGTATGTACATCTAATATCCAGTAAGCCGTTTTTACTTGTTATAAAAGTCCATGAGAATGACAGTAGTGCCGTTTCTGACATTGAAAAATCTGAGAGAACAACGGCACTTCTGTCGTTCTACACATAATTTATATCAAATTATGTGTATATCAACTTTATATCAAATAATTTATATCATTTCAATCGTTCTTTGTCATGTGAACTATTTTTCTTGCGTACTTTATGGATTCAATGTCTGAGGATGAAAGATCCACGAGAATGACACTAGTGCCGTTATTGACATTGAAAAAATCTGAGAGAACGACACAAGTGTCGTTATGAAAATAAACAGTTGCTTCTTCAGAACGACACAAGTGCCGTTACTGTGCCGATAAACTCGTATCGTTCTACCCATAAACTCGTATATAAAAACCAGAAGAAGAAATGTTGATATACGGTAAGAATGAAAAACAGCCAATATCCGGTATGAACACCTCAAATACGGTATTTTCAATTAAACTTAAAATCCGATATGCAGGAGCTTAGGTTGAAATACGGTAAGTTCAAATTTTTCATATCCGGTATGTGTAAAAAAGATGAAATCCGATATGAAGCTTTCAAATACGGTAAGTTTTGAAAAATCGGTAAGTTGAAATACGGTATGCAACAAAACAGAAATCCGGTTAGTGCAAAAAACCAAATACGGTAAGCACAAAGTTGTTGATATCCGGTATGTGCACCTCAAATCCGGTATTTTCAGTTAACCTCATATACAGTATGTACATCTAATATCCAGTAAGCCGTTTTACTTGTTATAAAAGTCCATGAGAATGACAGTAGTGCCGTTTCTGACATTGAAAAATCTGAGAGAACAACGGCACTTCTGTCGTTCTACACATAATTTATATCAAATTATGTGTATATCAACTTTATATCAAATAATTTATATCATTTCAATCGTTCTTTGTCATGTGAACTATTTTTCTTGCGTACTTTATGGATTCAATGTCTGAGGATGAAAGATCCACGAGAATGACACTAGTGCCGTTATTGACATTGAAAAATCTGAGAGAACGACACAAGTGTCGTTATGAAAATAAACAGTTGCTTCTTCAGAACGACACAAGTGCCGTTACTGTGCCGATAAACTCGTATCGTTCTACCCATAAACTCGTATATAAAAACCAGAAGAAGAAATGTTGATATACGGTAAGAATGAAAAACAGCCAATATCCGGTATGAACACCTCAAATACGGTATTTTCAATTAAACTTAAAATCCGATATGCAGGAGCTTAGGTTGAAATACGGTAAGTTCAAATTTTTCATATCCGGTATGTGTAAAAAAGATGAAATCCGATATGAAGCTTTCAAATACGGTAAGTGTTGAAAAATCGGTAAGTTGAAATACGGTATGCAACAAAACAGAAATCCGGTTAGTGCAAAAAACCAAAATACGGTAAGCACAAAGTTGTTGATATCCGGTATGTGCACCTCAAATCCGGTATTTTCAGTTAACCTCATATACAGTATGTACATCTAATATCCAGTAAGCCGTTTTACTTGTTATAAAAGTCCATGAGAATGACAGTAGTGCCGTTTCTGACATTGAAAAATCTGAGAGAACAACGGCACTTCTGTCGTTCTACACATAATTTATATCAAATTATGTGTATATCAACTTTATATCAAATAATTTATATCATTTCAATCGTTCTTTGTCATGTGAACTATTTTTCTTGCGTACTTTATGGATTCAATGTCTGAGGATGAAAGATCCACGAGAATGACACTAGTGCCGTTATTGACATTGAAAAATCTGAGAGAACGACACAAGTGTCGTTATGAAAATAAACAGTTGCTTCTTCAGAACGACACAAGTGCCGTTACTGTGCCGATAAACTCGTATCGTTCTACCCATAAACTCGTATAAAAAAACCAGAAGAAGAAATGTTGATATACGGTAAGAATGAAAAACAGCCAATATCCGGTATGAACACCTCAAATACGGTATTTTCAATTAAACTTAAAATCCGATATGCAGGAGCTTAGGTTGAAATACGGTAAGTTCAAATTTTTCATATCCGGTATGTGTAAAAAAGATGAAATCCGATATGAAGCTTTCAAATACGGTAAGTTTTTGAAAAATCGGTAAGTTGAAATACGGTATGCAACAAAACAGAAATCCGGTTAGTGCAAAAAACCAAATACGGTAAGCACAAAGTTGTTGATATCCGGTATGTGCACCTCAAATCCGGTATTTTCAGTTAACCTCATATACAGTATGTACATCTAATATCCAGTAAGCCGTTTTACTTGTTATAAAAGTCCATGAGAATGACAGTAGTGCCGTTTCTGACATTGAAAAATCTGAGAGAACAACGGCACTTCTGTCGTTCTACACATAATTTATATCAAATTATGTGTATATCAACTTTCTGAGAGAACAACGGCACTTCTGTCGTTTCTACACATAATTTATATCAAATGTATATCAACTTTATATCAAATAATTTATATCATTTCAATCGTTCTTTCGTTCATCATGTGAACTATTTTTCTTGCGTACTTTATGGATTCAATGTCTGAGGATGAAAGATCCACGAGAATGACACTAGTGCCGTTATTGACATTGAAAAATCTGAGAGAACGACACAAGTGTCGTTATGAAAATAAACAGTTGCTTCTTCAGAACGACACAAGTGCCGTTACTGTGCCGATAAACTCGTATCGTTCTACCCATAAACTCGTAGATAAAAACCAGAAGAAGAAATGTTGATATACGGTAAGAATGAAAAACAGCCAATATCCGGTATGAACACCTCAAATACGGTATTTTCAATTAAACTTAAAATCCGATATGCAGGAGCTTAGGTTGAAATACGGTAAGTTCAAATTTTTCATATCCGGTATGTGTAAAAAAGATGAAATCCGATATGAAGCTTTCAAATACGGTAAGTTTTGAAAAATCGGTAAGTTGAAATACGGTATGCAACAAAACAGAAATCCGGTTAGTGCAAAAAACCAAATACGGTAAGCACAAAGTTGTTGATATCCGGTATGTGCACCTCAAATCCGGTATTTTCAGTTAACCTCATATACAGTATGTACATCTAATATCCAGTAAGCCGTTTTACTTGTTATAAAAGTCCATGAGAATGACAGTAGTGCCGTTTCTGACATTGAAAAATCTGAGAGAACAACGGCACTTCTGTCGTTCTACACATAATTTTATATCAAATTATGTGTATATCAACTTTATATCAAATAATTTATATCATTTCAATCGTTCTTTGTCATGTGAACTATTTTTCTTGCGTACTTTATGGATTCAATGTCTGAGGATGAAAGATCCACGAGAATGACACTAGTGCCGTTATTGACATTGAAAAATCTGAGAGAGAACGACACAAGTGTCGTTATGAAAATAAACAGTTGCTTCTTCAGAACGACACAAGTGCCGTTACTGTGCCGATAAACTCGTATCGTTCTACCCATAAACTCGTATATAAAAACCAGAAGAAGAAATGTTGATATACGGTAAGAATGAAAAACAGCCAATATCCGGTATGAACACCTCAAATACGGTATTTTCAATTAAACTTAAAATCCGATATGCAGGAGCTTAGGTTGAAATACGGTAAGTTCAAATTTTTCATATCCGGTATGTGTAAAAAAGATGAAATCCGATATGAAGCTTTCAAATACGGTAAGTTTTGAAAAATCGGTAAGTTGAAATACGGTATGCAACAAAACAGAAATCCGGTTAGTGCAAAAAACCAAATACGGTAAGCACAAAGTTGTTGATATCCGGTATGTGCACCTCAAATCCGGTATTTTCAGTTAACCTCATATACAGTATGTACATCTAATATCCAGTAAGCCGTTTTACTTGTTATAAAAGTCCATGAGAATGACAGTAGTGCCGTTTCTGACATTGAAAAATCTGAGAGAACAACGGCACTTCTGTCGTTCTACACATAATTTATATCAAATTATGTGTATACACAACTTTATATCAAATAATTTATATCATTTCAATCGTTCTTTGTCATGTGAACTATTTTTCTTGCGTACTTTATGGATTCAAATGTCTGAGGATGAAAGATCCACGAGAATGACAGTAGTGCCGTTTCTGACATTGAAAAATCTGAGAGAACAACGGCACTTCTGTCGTTCTACACATAATTTATATCAAATTATGTGTATATCAACTTTATATCAAATAATTTATATCATTTCAATCGTTCTTTGTCATGTGAACTATTTTTTCTTGCGTACTTTATGGATTCAATGTCTGAGGATGAAAGATCCACGAGAATGACACTAGTGCCGTTATTGACATTGAAAAAATCTGAGAGAACGACACAAGTGTCGTTATGAAAAAATAAACAGTTGCTTCTTCAGAACGACACAAGTGCCGTTACTGTGCCGATAAACTCGTATCGTTCTACCCATAAACTCGTATATAAAAACCAGAAGAAGAAAGGTTGATATACGGTAAGAATGAAAAAACAGCCAATATCCGGTATGAACACCTCAAATACGGTATTTTCAATTAAACTTAAAATCCGATATGCAGGAGCTTAGGTTGAAATACGGTAAGTTCAAATTTTTTCATATCCGGTATGTGTAAAAAAGATGAAATCCGATATGAAGCTTTCAAATACGGTAAGTGTTGAAAAATCGGTAAGTTGAAATACGGTATGCAACAAAACAGAAATCCGGTTAGTGCAAAAAACCAAATACGGTAAGCACAAAGTTGTTGATATCCGGTATGTGCACCTCAAATCCGGTATTTTCAGTTAACCTCATATACAGTATGTACATCTAATATCCAGTAAGCCGTTTTACTTGTTATAAAAGTCCATGAGAATGACAGTAGTGCCGTTTCTGACATTGAAAAATCTGAGAGAACAACGGCACTTCTGTCGTTTTACACATAATTTATATCAAATTATGTGTATATCAACTTTATATCAAATAATTTATATCATTTCAATCGTTCTTTGTCATGTGAACTATTTTTCTTGCGTACTTTATGGATTCAATGTCTGAGGATGAAAGATCCACGAGAATGACACTAGTGCCGTTATTGACATTGAAAAATCTGAGAGAACGACACAAGTGTCGTTATGAAAATAAACAGTTGCTTCTTCAGAACGACACAAGTGCCGTTACTGTGCCGATAAACTCGTATCGTTCTACCCATAAACTCGTAGATAAAAACCAGAAGAAGAAATGTTGATATACGGTAAGAATGAAAAACAGCCAATATCCGGTATGAACACCTCAAATACGGTATTTTCAATTAAACTTAAAATCCGATATGCAGGAGCTTAGGTTGAAATACGGTAAGTTCAAATTTTTCATATCCGGTATGTGTAAAAAAGATGAAATCCGATATGAAGCTTTCAAATACGGTAAGTGTTGAAAAATCGGTAAGTTGAAATACGGTATGCAACAAAACAGAAATCCGGTTAGTGCAAAAAACCAAATACGGTAAGCACAAAGTTGTTGATATCCGGTATGTGCACCTCAAATCCGGTATTTTCAGTTAACCTCATATACAGTATGTACATCTAATATCCAGTAAGCCGTTTTACTTGTTATAAAAGTCCATGAGAATGACAGTAGTGCCGTTTCTGACATTGAAAAATCTGAGAGAACAACGGCACTTCTGTCGTTCTACACATAATTTATATCAAATTATGTGTATATCAACTTTATATCAAATAATTTATATCATTTCAATCGTTCTTTGTCATGTGAACTATTTTTCTTGCGTACTTTATGGATTCAATGTCTGAGGATGAAAGATCCACGAGAATGACACTAGTGCCGTTATTGACATTGAAAAATCTGAGAGAGAACGACACAAGTGTCGTTATGAAAATAAACAGTTGCTTCTTTAGAACGACACAAGTGCCGTTACTGTGCCGATAAACTCGTATCGTTCTACCCATAAACTCGTAGATAAAAACCAGAAGAAGAAATGTTGATATACGGTAAGAATGAAAAACAGCCAATATCCGGTATGAACACCTCAAATACGGTATTTTCAATTAAACTTAAAATCCGATATGCAGGAGCTTAGGTTGAAATACGGTAAGTTCAAATTTTTCATATCCGGTATGTGTAAAAAAGATGAAATCCGATATGAAGCTTTCAAATACGGTAAGTTTTGAAAAATCGGTAAGTTGAAATACGGTATGCAACAAAACAGAAATCCGGTTAGTGCAAAAAACCAAATACGGTAAGCACAAAGTTGTTGATATCCGGTATGTGCACCTCAAATCCGGTATTTTCAGTTAACCTCATATACAGTATGTACATCTAATATCCAGTAAGCCGTTTTACTTGTTATAAAAGTCCATGAGAATGACAGTAGTGCCGTTTCTGACATTGAAAAATCTGAGAGAACAACGGCACTTCTGTCGTTCTACACATAATTTATATCAAATTATGTGTATATCAACTTTATATCAAATAATTTATATCATTTCAATCGTTCTTTGTCATGTGAACTATTTTTCTTGCGTACTTTATGGATTCAATGTCTGAGGATGAAAGATCCACGAGAATGACAGTAGTGCCGTTTCTGACATTGAAAAATCTGAGAGAACAACGGCACTTCTGTCGTTCTACACATAATTTATATCAAATTATGTGTATATCAACTTTATATCAAATAATTTATATCATTTCAATCGTTCTTTGTCATGTGAACTATTTTTCTTGCGTACTTTATGGATTCAATGTCTGAGGATGAAAGATCCACGAGAATGACACTAGTGCCGTTATTGACATTTAAAAATCTGAGAGAACGACACAAGTGTCGTTATGAAAATAAACAGTTGCTTCTTCAGAACGACACAAGTGCCGTTACTGTGCCGATAAACTCGTATCGTTCTACCCATAAACTCGTATATAAAAACCAGAAGAAGAAAGGTTGATATACGGTAAGAATGAAAAACAGCCAATATCCGGTATGAACACCTCAAATACGGTATTTTCAATTAAACTTAAAATCCGATATGCAGGAGCTTAGGTTGAAATACGGTAAGTTCAAATTTTTTCATATCCGGTATGTGTAAAAAAGATGAAATCCGATATGAAGCTTTCAAATACGGTAAGTTTTGAAAAATCGGTAAGTTGAAATACGGTATGCAACAAAACAGAAATCCGGTTAGTGCAAAAAACCAAATACGGTAAGCACAAAGTTGTTGATATCCGGTATGTGCACCTCAAATCCGGTATTTTCAGTTAACCTCATATACAGTATGTACATCTAATATCCAGTAAGCCGTTTTACTTGTTATAAAAGTCCATGAGAATGACAGTAGTGCCGTTTCTGACATTGAAAAATCTGAGAGAACAACGGCACTTCTGTCGTTCTACACATAATTTATATCAAATTATGTGTATATCAACTTTATATCAAATAATTTATATCATTTCAATCGTTCTTTGTCATGTGAACTATTTTTCTTGCGTACTTTATGGATTCAATGTCTGAGGATGAAAGATCCACGAGAATGACACTAGTGCCGTTTCTGACATTGAAAAATCTGAGAGAACAACGGCACTTCTGTCGTTCTACACACATAATTTATATCAAATTATGTGTATATCAACTTTATATCAAATAATTTATATCATTTCAATCGTTCTTTGTCATGTGAACTATTTTTCTTGCGTACTTTATGGATTCAATGTCTGAGGATGAAAGATCCACGAGAATGACACTAGTGCCGTTATTGACATTTAAAAATCTGAGAGAACGACACAAGTGTCGTTATGAAAATAAACAGTTGCTTCTTCAGAACGACACAAGTGCCGTTACTGTGCCGATAAACTCGTATCGTTCTACCCATAAACTCGTATATAAAAACCAGAAGAAGAAAAGTTGATATACGGTAAGAATGAAAAACAGCCAATATCCGGTATGAACACCTCAAATACGGTATTTTCAATTAAACTTAAAATCCGATATGCAGGAGCTTAGGTTTGAAATACGGTAAGTTCAAATTTTTCATATCCGGTATGTGTAAAAAAGATGAAATCCGATATGAAGCTTTCAAATACGGTAAGTTTTGAAAAATCGGTAAGTTGAAATACGGTATGCAACAAAACAGAAATCCGGTTAGTGCAAAAAAACCAAATACGGTAAGCACAAAGTTGTTGATATCCGGTATGTGCACCTCAAATCCGGTATTTTCAGTTAACCTCATATACAGTATGTACATCTAATATCCAGTAAGCCGTTTTACTTGTTATAAAAGTCCATGAGAATGACAGTAGTGCCGTTTCTGACATTGAAAAATCTGAGAGAACAACGGCACTTCTGGCGTTTTACACATAATTTATATCAAATTATGTGTATATCAACTTTATATCAAATAATTTATATCATTTCAATCGTTCTTTGTCATGTGAACTATTTTTCTTGCGTACTTTATGGATTCAATGTCTGAGGATGAAAGATCCACGAGAATGACACTAGTGCCGTTTCTGACATTGAAAAATCTGAGAGAACAACGGCACTTCTGTCGTTCTACACATAATTTATATCAAATTATGTGTATATCAACTTTATATCAAATAATTTATATCATTTCAATCGTTCTTTGTCATGTGAACTATTTTTCTTGCGTACTTTATGGATTCAATGTCTGAGGATGAAAGATCCACGAGAATGACACTAGTGCCGTTATTGACATTTAAAAAAATCTGAGAGAACGACACAAGTGTCGTTATGAAAATAAACAGTTGCTTCTTCAGAACGACACAAGTGCCGTTACTGTGCCGATAAACTCGTATCGTTCTACCCATAAACTCGTATATAAAAACCAGAAGAAGAAAGGTTGATATACGGTAAGAATGAAAAACAGCCAATATCCGGTATGAACACCTCAAATACGGTATTTTCAATTAAACTTAAAATCCGATATGCAGGAGCTTAGGTTGAAATACGGTAAGTTCAAATTTTTCATATCCGGTATGTGTAAAAAAGATGAAATCCGATATGAAGCTTTCAAATACGGTAAGTGTTGAAAAATCGGTAAGTTGAAATACGGTATGCAACAAAACAGAAATCCGGTTAGTGCAAAAAACCAAATACGGTAAGCACAAAGTTGTTGATATCCGGTATGTGCACCTCAAATCCGGTATTTTTCAGTTAACCTCATATACAGTATGTACATCTAATATCCAGTAAGCCGTTTTACTTGTTATAAAAGTCCATGAGAATGACAGTAGTGCCGTTTCTGACATTGAAAAATCTGAGAGAACAACGGCACTTCTGTCGTTTTACACATAATTTATATCAAATTATGTGTATATCAACTTTATATCAAATAATTTATATCATTTCAATCGTTCTTTGTCATGTGAACTATTTTTCTTGCGTACTTTATGGATTCAATGTCTGAGGATGAAAGATCCACGAGAATGACACTAGTGCCGTTTCTGACATTGAAAAATCTGAGAGAACAACGGCACTTCTGTCGTTCTACACATAATTTATATCAAATTATGTGTATATCAACTTTATATCAAATAATTTATATCATTTCAATCGTTCTTTGTCATGTGAACTATTTTTCTTGCGTACTTTATGGATTCAATGTCTGAGGATGAAAGATCCACGAGAATGACACTAGTGCCGTTATTGACATTGAAAAATCTGAGAGAACGACACAAGTGTCGTTATGAAAATAAACAGTTGCTTCTTCAGAACGACACAAGTGCCGTTACTGTGCCGATAAACTCGTATCGTTCTACCCATAAACTCGTAGATAAAAACCAGAAGAAGAAATGTTGATATACGGTAAGAATGAAAAACAGCCAATATCCGGTATGAACACCTCAAATACGGTATTTTCAATTAAACTTAAAATCCGATATGCAGGAGCTTAGGTTGAAATACGGTAAGTTCAAATTTTTCATATCCGGTATGTGTAAAAAAGATGAAATCCGATATGAAGCTTTCAAATACGGTAAGTTTTGAAAAAATCGGTAAGTTGAAATACGGTATGCAACAAAACAGAAATCCGGTTAGTGCAAAAAACCAAATACGGTAAGCACAAAGTTGTTGATATCCGGTATGTGCACCTCAAATCCGGTATTTTCAGTTAACCTCATATACAGTATGTACATCTAATATCCAGTAAGCCGTTTTACTTGTTATAAAAGTCCATGAGAATGACAGTAGTGCCGTTTCTGACATTGAAAAATCTGAGAGAACAACGGCACTTCTGTCGTTCTACACATAATTTATATCAAATTATGTGTATATCAACTTTATATCAAATAATTTATATCATTTCAATCGTTCTTTGTCATGTGAACTATTTTTCTTGCGTACTTTATGGATTCAATGTCTGAGGATGAAAGATCCACGAGAATGACACTAGTGCCGTTTCTGACATTGAAAAATCTGAGAGAACAACGGCACTTCTGTCGTTCTACACATAATTTATATCAAATTATGTGTATATCAACTTTATATCAAATAATTTATATCATTTCAATCGTTCTTTGTCATGTGAACTATTTTTCTTGCGTACTTTATGGATTCAATGTCTGAGGATGAAAGATCCACGAGAATGACACTAGTGCCGTTATTGACATTTAAAAATCTGAGAGAACGACACAAGTGTCGTTATGAAAATAAACAGTTGCTTCTTCAGAACGACACAAGTGCCGTTACTGTGCCGATAAACTCGTATCGTTCTACCCATAAACTCGTATATAAAAACCAGAAGAAGAAATGTTGATATACGGTAAGAATGAAAAACAGCCAATATCCGGTATGAACACCTCAAATACGGTATTTTCAATTAAACTTAAAATCCGATATGCAGGAGCTTAGGTTGAAATACGGTAAGTTCAAATTTTTCATATCCGGTATGTGTAAAAAAAGATGAAATCCGATATGAAGCTTTCAAATACGGTAAGTGTTGAAAAATCGGTAAGTTGAAATACGGTATGCAACAAAACAGAAATCCGGTTAGTGCAAAAAACCAAATACGGTAAGCACAAAGTTGTTGATATCCGGTATGTGCACCTCAAATCCGGTATTTTTAGTTAACCTCATATACAGTATGTACATCTAATATCCAGTAAGCCGTTTTACTTGTTATAAAAGTCCATGAGAATGACAGTAGTGCCGTTTCTGACATTGAAAAATCTGAGAGAACAACGGCACTTCTGTCGTTCTACACATAATTTATATCAAATTATGTGTATATCAACTTTATATCAAATAATTTATATCATTTCAATCGTTCTTTTCATGTGAACTATTTTTCTTGCGTACTTTATGGATTCAATGTCTGAGGATGAAAGATCCACGAGGCAGTACGTTTCTGACATTGAAAAATCTTACACATAATTTATATCAAATTATGTGTATATCAACTTTATATCAAATAATTTATATCATTTCAATCGTTCTTTGTCATGTGAACTATTTTTCTTGCGTACTTTATGGATTCAATGTCTGAGGATGAAAGATCCACGAGAATGACACTAGTGCCGTTATTGACATTGAAAAATCTGAGAGAACGACACAAGTGTCGTTATGAAAATAAACAGTTGCTTCTTCAGAACGACACAAGTGCCGTTACTGTGCCGATAAACTCGTATCGTTCTACCCATAAACTCGTAGATAAAAACCAGAAGAAGAAATGTTGATATACGGTAAGAATGAAAAACAGCCAATATCCGGTATGAACACCTCAAATACGGTATTTTCAATTAAACTTAAAATCCGATATGCAGGAGCTTAGGTTGAAATACGGTAAGTTCAAATTTTTCATATCCGGTATGTGTAAAAAAGATGAAATCCGATATGAAGCTTTCAAATACGGTAAGTGTTGAAAAAATCGGTAAGTTGAAATACGGTATGCAACAAAACAGAAATCCGGTTAGTGCAAAAAACCAAATACGGTAAGCACAAAGTTGTTGATATCCGGTATGTGCACCTCAAATCCGGTATTTTCAGTTAACCTCATATACAGTATGTACATCTAATATCCAGTAAGCCGTTTTACTTGTTATAAAAGTCCATGAGAATGACAGTAGTGCCGTTTCTGACATTGAAAAATCTGAGAGAACAACGGCACTTCTGTCGTTCTACACATAATTTATATCAAATTATGTGTATATCAACTTTATATCAAATAATTTATATCATTTCAATCGTTCTTTGTCATGTGAACTATTTTTCTTGCGTACTTTATGGATTCAATGTCTGAGGATGAAAGATCCACGAGAATGACACTAGTGCCGTTATTGACATTGAAAAATCTGAGAGAACGACACAAGTGTCGTTATGAAAATAAACAGTTGCTTCTTCAGAACGACACAAGTGCCGTTACTGTGCCGATAAACTCGTATCGTTCTACCCATAAACTCGTAGATAAAAACCAGAAGAAGAAATGTTGATATACGGTAAGAATGAAAAACAGCCAATATCCGGTATGAACACCTCAAATACGGTATTTTCAATTAAACTTAAAATCCGATATGCAGGAGCTTAGGTTGAAATACGGTAAGTTCAAATTTTTCATATCCGGTATGTGTAAAAAAGATGAAATCCGATATGAAGCTTTCAAATACGGTAAGTTTTGAAAAATCGGTAAGTTGAAATACGGTATGCAACAAAACAGAAATCCGGTTAGTGCAAAAAACCAAATACGGTAAGCACAAAGTTGTTGATATCCGGTATGTGCACCTCAAATCCGGTATTTTCAGTTAACCTCATATACAGTATGTACATCTAATATCCAGTAAGCCGTTTTACTTGTTATAAAAGTCCATGAGAATGACAGTAGTGCCGTTTCTGACATTGAAAAATCTGAGAGAACAACGGCACTTCTGTCGTTTTACACATAATTTATATCAAATTATGTGTATATCAACTTTATATCAAATAATTTATATCATTTCAATCGTTCTTTGTCATGTGAACTACTATTTTTTTCTTGCGTACTTTATGGATTCAATGTCTGAGGATGAAAGATCCACGAGAATGACACTAGTGCCGTTATTGACATTGAAAAATCTGAGAGAACAACGGCACGTTCTACACATAATTTATATCAAATTATGTGTATATCAACTTTATATCAAATAATTTATATCATTTCAATCGTTCTTTGTCATGTGAACTATTTTTCTTGCGTACTTTATGGATTCAATGTCTGAGGATGAAAGATCCACGAGAATGACACTAGTGCCGTTATTGACATTGAAAAATCTGAGAGAACGACACAAGTGTCGTTATAAAAATAAACAGTTGCTTCTTCAGAACGACACAAGTGCCGTTACTGTGCCGATAAACTCGTATCGTTCTACCCATAAACTCGTAGATAAAAACCAGAAGAAGAAATGTTGATATACGGTAAGAATGAAAAACAGCCAATATCCGGTATGAACACCTCAAATACGGTATTTTCAATTAAACTTAAAATCCGATATGCAGGAGCTTAGGTTGAAATACGGTAAGTTCAAATTTTTCATATCCGGTATGTGTAAAAAAGATGAAATCCGATATGAAGCTTTCAAATACGGTAAGTTTTGAAAAATCGGTAAGTTGAAATACGGTATGCAACAAAACAGAAATTCGGTTAGTGCAAAAAACCAAATACGGTAAGCACAAAGTTGTTGATATCCGGTATGTGCACCTCAAATCCGGTATTTTCAGTTAACCTCATATACAGTATGTACATCTAATATCCAGTAAGCCGTTTTACTTGTTATAAAAGTCCATGAGAATGACAGTAGTGCCGTTTCTGACATTGAAAAATCTGAGAGAACAACGGCACTTCTGTCGTTTTACACATAATTTATATCAAATTATGTGTATATCAACTTTATATCAAATAATTTATATCATTTCAATCGTTCTTTGTCATGTGAACTATTTTTCTTGCGTACTTTATGGATTCAATGTCTGAGGATGAAAGATCCACGAGAATGACACTAGTGCCGTTATTGACATTGAAAAATCTGAGAGAACGACACAAGTGTCGTTATGAAAATAAACAGTTGCTTCTTCAGAACGACACAAGTGCCGTTACTGTGCCGATAAACTCGTATCGTTCTACCCATAAACTCGTAGATAAAAACCAGAAGAAGAAATGTTGATATACGGTAAGAATGAAAAACAGCCAATATCCGGTATGAACACCTCAAATACGGTATTTTCAATTAAACTTAAAATCCGATATGCAGGAGCTTAGGTTGAAATACGGTAAGTTCAAATTTTTCATATCCGGTATGTGTAAAAAAGATGAAATCCGATATGAAGCTTTCAAATACGGTAAGTGTTGAAAAATCGGTAAGTTGAAATACGGTATGCAACAAAACAGAAATCCGGTTAGTGCAAAAAACCAAATACGGTAAGCACAAAGTTGTTGATATCCGGTATGTGCACCTCAAATCCGGTATTTTTAGTTAACCTCATATACAGTATGTACATCTAATATCCAGTAAGCCGTTTTACTTGTTATAAAAGTCCATGAGAATGACAGTAGTGCCGTTTCTGACATTGAAAAATCTGAGAGAACAACGGCACTTCTGTCGTTTCTACACATAATTTATATCAAATTATGTGTATATCAACTTTATATCAAATAATTTATATCATTTCAATCGTTCTTTGTCATGTGAACTATTTTTCTTGCGTACTTTATGGATTCAATGTCTGAGGATGAAAGATCCACGAGAATGACACTAGTGCCGTTATTGACATTGAAAAATCTGAGAGAACGACACAAGTGTCGTTATGAAAATAAACAGTTGCTTCTTCAGAACGACACAAGTGCCGTTACTGTGCCGATAAACTCGTATCGTTCTACCCATAAACTCGTAGATAAAAACCAGAAGAAGAAATGTTGATATACGGTAAGAATGAAAAACAGCCAATATCCGGTATGAACACCTCAAATACGGTATTTTCAATTAAACTTAAAATCCGATATGCAGGAGCTTAGGTTGAAATACGGTAAGTTCAAATTTTTCATATCCGGTATGTGTAAAAAAGATGAAATCCGATATGAAGCTTTCAAATACGGTAAGTTTTGAAAAATCGGTAAGTTGAAATACGGTATGCAACAAAACAGAAATTCGGTTAGTGCAAAAAACCAAATACGGTAAGCACAAAGTTGTTGATATCCGGTATGTGCACCTCAAATCCGGTATTTTTCAGTTAACCTCATATACAGTATGTACATCTAATATCCAGTAAGCCGTTTTACTTGTTATAAAAGTCCATGAGAATGACAGTAGTGCCGTTTCTGACATTGAAAAATCTGAGAGAACAACGGCACTTCTGTCGTTCTACACATAATTTATATCAAATTATGTGTATATCAACTTTATATCAAATAATTTATATCATTTCAATCGTTCTTTGTCATGTGAACTATTTTTCTTGCGTACTTTATGGATTCAATGTCTGAGGATGAAAGATCCACGAGAATGACACTAGTGCCGTTATTGACATTTAAAAATCTGAGAGAACGACACAAGTGTCGTTATGAAAATAAACAGTTGCTTCTTCAGAACGACACAAGTGCCGTTACTGTGCCGATAAACTCGTATCGTTTCTACCCATAAACTCGTATATAAAAACCAGAAGAAGAAATGTTGATATACGGTAAGAATGAAAAACAGCCAATATCCGGTATGAACACCTCAAATACGGTATTTTCAATTAAACTTAAAATCCGATATATGCAGGAGCTTAGGTTGAAATACGGTAAGTTCAAATTTTTCATATCCGGTATGTGTAAAAAAGATGAAATCCGATATGAAGCTTTCAAATACGGTAAGTTTTGAAAAATCGGTAAGTTGAAATACGGTATGCAACAAAACAGAAAATCCGGTTAGTGCAAAAAACCAAATACGGTAAGCACAAAGTTGTTGATATCCGGTATGTGCACCTCAAATCCGGTATTTTTCAGTTAACCTCATATACAGTATGTACATCTAATATCCAGTAAGCCGTTTTACTTGTTATAAAAGTCCATGAGAATGACAGTAGTGCCGTTTCTGACATTGAAAAATCTGAGAGAACAACGGCACTTCTGTCGTTCTACACATAATTTATATCAAATTATGTGTATATCAACTTTATATCAAATAATTTATATCATTTCAATCGTTCTTTGTCATGTGAACTATTTTTCTTGCGTACTTTATGGATTCAATGTCTGAGGATGAAAGATCCACGAGAATGACACTAGTGCCGTTATTGACATTGAAAAATCTGAGAGAGAACGACACAAGTGTCGTTATGAAAATAAACAGTTGCTTCTTCAGAACGACACAAGTGCCGTTACTGTGCCGATAAACTCGTATCGTTCTACCCATAAACTCGTAGATAAAAAACCAGAAGAAGAAATGTTGATATACGGTAAGAATGAAAAAACAGCCAATATCCGGTATGAACACCTCAAATACGGTATTTTCAATTAAACTTAAAATCCGATATGCAGGAGCTTAGGTTGAAATACGGTAAGTTCAAATTTTTCATATCCGGTATGTGTAAAAAAGATGAAATCCGATATGAAGCTTTCAAATACGGTAAGTGTTGAAAAATCGGTAAGTTGAAATACGGTATGCAACAAAACAGAAATCCGGTTAGTGCAAAAAACCAAATACGGTAAGCACAAAGTTGTTGATATCCGGTATGTGCACCTCAAATCCGGTATTTTCAGTTAACCTCATATACAGTATGTACATCTAATATCCAGTAAGCCGTTTTACTTGTTATAAAAGTCCATGAGAATGACAGTAGTGCCGTTTCTGACATTGAAAAATCTGAGAGAACAACGGCACTTCTGTCGTTTCTACACATAATTTATATCAAATTATGTGTATATCAACTTTATATCAAATAATTTATATCATTTCAATCGTTCTTTGTCATGTGAACTATTTTTTTCTTGCGTACTTTATGGATTCAATGTCTGAGGATGAAAGATCCACGAGAATGACACTAGTGCCGTTATTGACATTGAAAAATCTGAGAGAACGACACAAGTGTCGTTATGAAAATAAACAGTTGCTTCTTCAGAACGACACAAGTGCCGTTACTGTGCCGATAAACTCGTATCGTTCTACCCATAAACTCGTAGATAAAAAACCAGAAGAAGAAATGTTGATATACGGTAAGAATGAAAAACAGCCAATATCCGGTATGAACACCTCAAATACGGTATTTTCAATTAAACTTAAAATCCGATATGCAGGAGCTTAGGTTGAAAATACGGTAAGTTCAAATTTTTCATATCCGGTATGTGTAAAAAAGATGAAATCCGATATGAAGCTTTCAAATACGGTAAGTGTTTGAAAAATCGGTAAGTTGAAATACGGTATGCAACAAAACAGAAATCCGGTTAGTGCAAAAAACCAAATACGGTAAGCACAAAGTTGTTGATATCCGGTATGTGCACCTCAAATCCGGTATTTTCAGTTAACCTCATATACAGTATGTACATCTAATATCCAGTAAGCCGTTTTACTTGTTATAAAAAGTCCATGAGAATGACAGTAGTGCCGTTTCTGACATTGAAAAATCTGAGAGAACAACGGCGGCACTTCTGTCGTTTTACACATAATTTATATCAAATTATGTGTATATCAACTTTATATCAAATAATTTATATCATTTCAATCGTTCTTTGTCATGTGAACTATTTTTCTTGCGTACTTTATGGATTCAATGTCTGAGGATGAAAGATCTAATATCACGAGAATAATACTATGAAAAATCTGAAGAACACACAGTGAGAGAATGACATCTTAGTGCCGTTTCTGACATTGAAAAATCTGAGAGAACAACGGCACTTCTGTCGTTCTACACATAATTTATATCAAATTATGTGTATATCAACTTTATATCAAATAATTTATATCATTTCAATCGTTCTTTGTCATGTGAACTATTTTTCTTGCGTACTTTATGGATTCAATGTCTGAGGATGAAAGATCCACGAGAATGACACTAGTGCCGTTATTGACATTGAAAAATCTGAGAGAACGACACAAGTGTCGTTATGAAAATAAACAGTTGCTTCTTCAGAACGACACAAGTGCCGTTACTGTGCCGATAAACTCGTATCGTTCTACCCCATAAACTCGTATATAAAAACCAGAAGAAGAAATGTTGATATACGGTAAGAATGAAAAACAGCCAATATCCGGTATGAACACCTCAAATACGGTATTTTCAATTAAACTTAAAATCCGATATGCAGGAGCTTAGGTTGAAATACGGTAAGTTCAAATTTTTTCATATCCGGTATGTGTAAAAAAGATGAAATCCGATATGAAGCTTTCAAATACGGTAAGTGTTGAAAAATCGGTAAGTTGAAATACGGTATGCAACAAAACAGAAATCCGGTTAGTGCAAAAAACCAAATACGGTAAGCACAAAGTTGTTGATATCCGGTATGTGCACCTCAAATCCGGTATTTTTCAGTTAACCTCATATACAGTATGTACATCTAATATCCAGTAAGCCGTTTTACTTGTTATAAAAGTCCATGAGAATGACAGTAGTGCCGTTTCTGACATTGAAAAATCTGAGAGAACAACGGCACTTCTGTCGTTCTACACATAATTTATATCAAATTATGTGTATATCAACTTTATATCAAATAATTTATATCATTTCAATCGTTCTTTGTCATGTGAACTATTTTTCTTGCGTACTTTATGGATTCAATGTCTGAGGATGAAAGATCCACGAGAATGACACTAGTGCCGTTATTGACATTGAAAAATCTGAGAGAGAACGACACAAGTGTCGTTATGAAAAATAAACAGTTGCTTCTTCAGAACGACACAAGTGCCGTTACTGTGCCGATAAACTCGTATCGTTCTACCCATAAACTCGTATATAAAAACCAGAAGAAGAAATGTTGATATACGGTAAGAATGAAAAACAGCCAATATCCGGTATGAACACCTCAAATACGGTATTTTCAATTAAACTTAAAATCCGATATGCAGGAGCTTAGGTTGAAATACGGGTAAGTTCAAATTTTTCATATCCGGTATGTGTAAAAAAGATGAAATCCGATATGAAGCTTTCAAATACGGTAAGTTTTGAAAAAATCGGTAAGTTGAAATACGGTATGCAACAAAACAGAAATCCGGTTAGTGCAAAAAACCAAATACGGTAAGCACAAAGTTGTTGATATCCGGTATGTGCACCTCAAATCCGGTATTTTCAGTTAACCTCATATACAGTATGTACATCTAATATCCAGTAAGCCGTTTTACTTGTTATAAAAGTCCATGAGAATGACAGTAGTGCCGTTTCTGACATTGAAAAATCTGAGAGAACAACGGCACTTCTGTCGTTCTATACACATAATTTATATCAAATTATGTGTATATCAACTTTATATCAAATAATTTATATCATTTCAATCGTTCTTTGTCA